>JARGCV010000087.1:7960000-8510000 GCA_034064705.1 Bothrops alternatus
GGTAACCCGACAACATGATGAACTTAATGGGAATTGTTCTGTAATGAAGTTCTAATTTTCCCAACAGCCCACTGAAGATGAGAGTGAGGAGACAATAGGAGGGAGAAGAGAATGAGTAAAACAGGAGTAGTCCTTAGGGGTATTGCTCCAAGGGTCAGACAGGTCAAGATGGTTAGTATGATCACACAACTGAAGCCTCACGGTTATTTAAAGTGCATTCTGTGCATGAAAAAAGGTGGAGTTTTGATTAGATGATCATTATCTTGACTTTTTTTATTGCTTGTCCCCCTGGATGTTCCCGGGGGTCCTAATCCAGTGATGGCGAACCTTTTAGATACTGAGTGCCCAAACTGCAATCCAAAACCCACTTATGTATCATTGGGTGCCGGGTGGGCATGGCCCATTGGGTGGGTGTGGCCCATTGGGTGGGCGTGGCTGCGGTGGTAACAGCAGACTGGATGAGACTAAAAAGTTCAATCAATCAATTCCAACTTTGCAAGTTCTTTTGAAATTGATTGATTGAACCTTTTTTTTTTTGGTACACAGTGGCGAAGGCCTAAAGCGAAAAGGTTTTATAAAACCCAACTGAAGGCCTAGGACTGGAGTGATGGCACGCATGCCCACAGAAAGGGCTCTGTGTGCCACCTGTGGCACACGTGCCATAGGCTTGCCACCACGGTCCTAATCACTTGTTGACTGTGACAAAATCTGTGGCTGACTAGGCCTTGCTCACCAAAGGCATGAAGAACCTGACAGACTGTCCCTTGCAATATTTTTTTAAAAAAAAAAGAGAGTTAAAATGATTGGAAAAAAAAAAGGGTTTCCTTCCTGTTCTTTATTCTGCTCTTCCTTATTTCCTTTTCTGCTTTTGTCCCGTTATTCAGGACTTGGATGATTTTGATGATTGCCAAAAGGTAACCTTTGCCGAGATGGCAGAATTAAAGTTCAGGCCTCTGCAGGCCCTCGGGGCCCTGGACATTTCCAAAGGAAACCACTAGCCTGTGGGTTAGGCATGTGACCAAAACCCCAGAAGGCATGCTTGACTATTTTTATAATTTCTATATTTCTATACCTAATCTGTTGTGTGCCAGTTTCCTCTTATGTAACTAAGTGAAAGCAAAGAAATGTATAAATATCTGCCTCACACTGTGTTCAGGATTCCTCCATTTTTAGGGAGGACTCGTCTTTATTCAGCTGAATAAACGCGTTTGGCTTATCAAGACAAATCCAGACTCTGTCTTTTATTTTACTGAGTCATACCTGACAACCTGCATAACAGTCCATAAAAATGAGTTTTCTACCACTGGGATCTTGAAAACATTTCTTTGCCAGAGGAATTCCTGTCATCATCAAAGAAGTTATTTTCATAGTCCTATCACTCCTAATGAAGCCGATACCATCTAGCCCACCCTCCAAAGACAAGGGCAAAAAAGACAACTCACTTTTACTATTCCTATTCCATAAAAATGAAGATGCAATCAGCACAAAGGAATCTCCAGCTCCCCTTTAGGGAACTTCTGCTGTGGAAAATGCATGATACAAAAGGTAGGAGAATACATAATCTGGTTGAGTAAACACTATGAATGTTAGATGCAGAGAAACAGTCAGGATTTTAAAATGCAGAATAAGTATCCTTCCAAACAGCTATGCTGCAAAAGCTATACTGCAAAATTATGCCTAATAAACTACAGCAAGCTTGAGCCAGTGCTCAAATTAAAGAAAATAGTGTCCACCAGAGGTCTATAAAAATAAAGAAAAAATGTAAAGATTTTTTTTAAAAAGCCAGTGTTTTATTAACCAAATAAAGATAAAATCAAACTACTTGGAAAGGTCAATAGAAGGCAGTAAACATAATCATCCAACAAGAAGACAAATATGTTTCTGTGAAGCACCAGCATCTATCACTTAGAAGAAGGCGTTGAACACAATGAATCTAATAGTGCACAAATGTTTACTTCATGTAAATTCCTGCAACTAAAAGCTGGTTAAGCTTTCATAAAGAGCTTGAGACTCTGTGTGTGTGTGTGTGTGTGCGCACACGTGCGTGTGCACAAATCACTGAGTTCTTGTGGTTGAAATTAAATAACAGAACTGGATTTATATCTGCACTTTTAAATTTAATTATCTCTAAAGGTATTGCTACCCCTCTATTTGGGATAACCCAAAGTCTCAGAGAAAGATGCAGCTTAGCTTCATTTTTGTATTTTCACACAACTCCTTCAAAGCAAAAGTGGCAAATACTGTCCACCAGGTATCTCAAATTTTGAGGAGGGAGGGAGGGAGGGAGGGAGGGAGGGGGAGGGAGAGAGAGAGAGAGAGAGAGAGAGAGAGAGAGAGAGAGAGAGAGAGAGAGAGAGAGAGAGAGAGAGAGAGAGAGAGAGAGAGAGAGAGACTTACATTCCATGCATGTGTCCCCAAAACTCAGATTATTATAATATAATATACAGGTAGTCATTGAGTTGCTTAGTGATTGTTCAAAGTTACAACAGATCTCCCCAGAACTACTGATAATCTGGTTTTGAATTTCTGATGGATGGCCCTCCCCTGTGTTCACGTGATCACAGAGCACATGGCAACCAGCCTTCATTATAGTATTTTGTAGCATCCCGCAGTCGTGTGACCATAATTTACTACTTTTTTGCCCGAAACTGATGTTTACTTCCAGTTTCCAACAAAAAACCCCAATTGGGTACAAAGGGTTTACTTAAAAACCACCCTATTCATTTAATGACTCCTGCAAAAAAAGTGTTTGACAACCGGCTTGACTTACAAACATAAATCCAGGCTCAATTACAGTCATAAGTCAAGAACTATCTGAAATAATGATATCATAACATAATATAATACGATTAATATAATTAGTACAATATAATATAAATCTAGACTTAAGAAACCCCAAACTTTTTCATAAATTTGCATCAAAGCTTTTTCATTTCCAAGCTGACTCCTTCGATCGCACCGTAAAAGCCTTCAGAATGAAGAATAAATTGTAATATAAAAGCAATAATAAGCATCTTTGAAATATTAAGTATACTAAGAAGTTGGACCAGAAAAGAAAGCTGTCATTTCACATATTCAAATTAAAAAGATCTTTATAATATAGTAAGATGAAAGATTGCCTGGAACAGTTTGAATTTATAATCAAACTTTTATAATCAAACTTCTGATTTTATTCAGAAGATAGAATATGAAACACAGCCTGAAGGCAACTGAAAGAATAATGAAAGATACGACTGATCATTTTTTTTACTCTTTTTTTTTCACTCTCATTTTTGGGGACTGGGGAAAATTTGTTTGTTTTTTTGAAGCATTTTAGATGATCTGACACAATTTGCACCTTCTGAAATAATGCAGTCGTTCTTTTGATTTCCCATATGTCTCAACAAACAAATGTGCAAAAAACGGATAATAGAGGAAGATGCATATAGAAAAGTAGATGCCAGCAAAAATGTGCATGAAAATAATACAATATTTCTAGTTGTTGTTTTGTTTCTTCATATTGCAGCCTTGTAGGAATAGGAACGATAGGAACATAGGCATAAATAAATATGGAAAATTCTAATATTGTGGATATAGAATGATTTATCATAATTGGACATAATTAATTTTTGTTTATTAGAGATTCTCAGAAATCAGCTCGAGGTCAATTTGTGGGCACATTCACATTGTTTTCTTTCATCAGCGAAGCGTTGCTTTTTCGCAGGAAACTTCCTATTCTAGTTTATATCCTTGGGCTATCTTGATACCCTCCCTTCAAGAATTATTATATATATTAAAAAAAAGAGAAACACCAATCAAAGAAAATGTATCTGGCTTATAGTTAAATCCAGACATACGGAGTGAAGAATGTTTACAAATTTAAATCGATTGTATTAAGTTGGATAGCAGTTAACTTGAATTTTCCCCTGGTTTACATGTACAAATATAAGTAGATCTATTGATTAATGGAAGATATATATTAAATAGACTAAGAATGTACTTGTTGAAGGGATGGGTGTATCGACATGAAAATTATTAATTTAAAAAAAAGATACAAACCAGCTTTATTGAGCAGCTAAGTGCTATAATCTGCTGCAGCTTTTTTTCCAGTAAATCACCCTAAATTATACTCTGCCCTTAGTTACATAAAATATCATGTTTCTCTTTATTCCAGCTTTGCACCTTATGCTTGCTCAGTGATCCATGAGCTTAACTTAAAATAATCCATGCACTTAAGTTAAAACCTAAATATAATTTTCTGCAACCCATGGGTGCAGTCTTCCTATTAGCAAGCATTAAATCTTCACACACACTTGAGCGAGTTACACAACCATTCCATAAGCAAACCACATCTATATTTTAACATTTCTCCTGTCATATCATCTACAGCCTTACCATTAGTCATAATTTTAACAAGGTATACAACTTCTTTTACATCTTTTTTTTTCTTGGTTATTATCACATATAATAATCAGTCTTAATTCAGTCCTTTGACAAATCACTATCGATGCAATAGGAATCACATACATACACATATTATTTTTGCCTCGTCCATATTTTTCCTCTACATGATTTTTTCCTTCTAACTCACAGCATCTTGTGCTTTCTCGTTCTACCAAACATCTTTTTTTCATTCTATCTATTATTGAAAGTCTACACAGTTCTGTGGCACTCTAGGAAACCATTGTTTTCCTCACTGTTCCAAGCAGCTTCCACTTCCTCTTTTGCTGTCTTCACTTCTTATTCATTCTAATGGGAGAGTAATTTTAAGGGTACAACCAAGATGGCTAAATGGTTAAATGTTTTTCAACAAGGCTGCTTGAGAAGAATCCTCCATGTCTCATATCGTGACCACATCACTAATGAAAAGGTACCACAAAGATCAGATTTAGAACACCTATCAAGAACTGTGAATGAACAGTGAATGCTGTTTGTTGGCCATATCTTACATACACCTAAAGACCAGCTTCCAAAAATTGTGTTATGTTGGATCTTTTCTCCTCCTCATGGAGGAAAGAAGAAATGAGGCCAGCCTCGGAAAATTTGGCGCCCAGCACTTAAGGGAGATCTTAAGACTATTAATGTCCCTTGGGACAATGACAAATATGCTACAAATGATCAAAACTGATGGAAAGCACTTGATACTCGATGTGCTCGACAAAGGATATGATGATGACGATGACGATGATGACGATGACGACGATAACTTCACAAGATCAGATCACCTTCATTGGACCTATTATATATACTTCCCCTCTTAGTTTCACAATCATACACAATCTATGCTTTTTTAAAAAAAAATCATTTTGTTTCTCAGATTCGGTTCTTTACTATTTACATTTCTTTTATTCCAAGTCACAAGCATCCATTCTACCACCAAGGAGACACCTGGTTGCTGACCACAAGCTGAAGCTTTTTCTTTAAAAAGACTTAAAATTTCTCATTAAGGTGATTAAAGTAATACTTAATTACAGTCATAAACCAGTACAAGAAAAGAAAAGAACAATAATAATAAAGTTGGAAGGGACCTTGGAGGTCATCTAGTCCAACCCCCTGCTCAGGCAGGAAACCCTATACCATTTCGGACAAATGGCTGTCCAGTTTCTTCTTAAAAACTTCCAGTGTTGGAGCATTCACCACTTCTGGAGGCAGGTTGTTCCACTGGTTAATTGTTCTCACTGTCAGGAAGTTTCTCCTTAGTTCTAGGTTGCTTCTCTCCTTGATTAGTTTCCATCCATTGCTTCTTATCCTGCCTTCAGGCGCTTTGGAAAATAGCTTGACTTCCTCTTCTTTGTGGCAGGCCCTGAGATATTGGAACACTGCTATCATGTCCCCTCTCGTCCTTCTTTTCATTAAACTAGACATGCCCAATTCCATCAACCTTTCCTTATATGTTTTACATATAAAATGTAAAAAAAACCCCATCCTTATCTAATCCTAACCATTTAGATAAGTGAATAAGAAAATAAATGCAGCCTAACATAAAAGATCTGTAGCCATAAAATACATAAATCTAATTTAAATGAATGAACCTATAACACCTTTTCTCTATGAGGCTATCTTCTGTACTGCTTTAAAATACTAGGTTAAGTGTACTTTAAAAGATGAAAAAAAAAGGTAAACATGGAAAATAATTTTATGACCTAAAATATTTAAGGCATTGAAATAACATAAAATGTAATTTTTGCCTCTTTAAGCCTGCTGATATTTTACATCTGCAGGATTCTTTTAGTTTTCTAGACTTTGTAACTTGTACCAAGAAAAGATGGTTAATAAGATAAAGTGTGGATTTAATTATCACATACAGCATTGCCTGCTTAGAATACTAATATAATTTGTTGCAGGTTGTCCAGGATGCCACAAATACAACCCGAGCATGCTTACTCTCACACTATTTGGCAAAATCTAGGATTTAGATCCTGACTTACAAACCAGCATGGTGCATTTTGCCTTCCACCTAATGCCTAAGTACATGCAGTGTATGATAAGAAGTTGATTTATTCTTAATTTTATCATAGGGAGCAAAAACCTTACCTTATACATACTGAGGAATTTAAAAGGATAAACTTAAATAGCCAAAAAAGGATCGCACGTGTTGTAAGAAGTACACAGAGTCGCCAAATTTTGACCACAACACTGGGGCCAGAATTTCCATTGCCAAGCACAGCACTTGTTAAGTGAATCACAACCGGTTTTATGGCCTCCCCCCCCCCCATGGCTCTTAAGCAAATCACTGCAGGTGTTAAGTCAGACATGTGGTTGTTCAGCAAATCTAGCTTCCCCCACTGACTGTGTTAGTTCGAAGCCAGCTGGGAAAGTCACAACTGATGATGACATGACCAGGGATGCTGCAACTGTTGTAAATAAAGTGCCAAGCACTTGAATATTGGTCATGTGCAAAGACCAGTCCTAAGTCATTTTTTTCACTGCCATTGTAACTTGAAGCAGTCACTAAACAAATGGCTGTGGCTCAAGGACTACCTGTGTACACTGTCCTAAAATACTTTTTTAGAGTGAGGCAAAAAGAGTGTTCAGTTTTACTTTCATGGCTTTATTCAAATAATAATACAACAGAAAATCAACAAGCAAACAAAGAGAAAAAAGATGGGTCCTTGAGAGTATTTTATGGGTGTTGTCTTTTGGCCTTGCTCTTTGCAATTAAAAGGCAATATTGACAATGTCAGTAGTAAGAAGAAATAGATAATTAAAATTTGTATGCTGGAAGGAAAGTCAGCCACCTGCAGAGAATAAATCAAAAGGGGAAATTTAATAGAAGTGCTACAAGGACTCCACAGGAGAAGTTTTAGTTAACTATATCTGCATTCTTCTCTTAAGGAAACAGATAAATCGAAAACCCCAGAGGACTATACTAATTAAAGCACCCATAGAAAAGAGTTTCTCCCAAATTTAGGGCAAAAACATAAGAAGGGATTTTATATCAGATCAGCCAAGCAATGCTTTTAACTTCTACCAGTTCCAGAATAATTATAAGAGAAGAACTCTTTTAAGTATTTCATAAGTCACAAGGCACAGCCATCAAAAACCTTTGATACTTTAGCTCACCCTAATGCATTCCACTTGATAAGCCACCAGCTTGCTTTCCAATTCTAAAATGTTTGAGAAGGACAGAGAAGATGGCAGTAATTGAAGAGAGACTTGGCTTCAAGCAGAATGTTTTTGGCAAATATATTGTCAAGATTATTAGGGCCTCCACCTTATGTGCTCCGCTGCTAAGGAAAAGAAAGGGGAAGAGAATTGTTTTTGCTAATTTTATTCTTAATATTACTGCTGCTTGGCTGCCAAGGGAAAAATAAGGGCCAGAACTGAAGATTATTTCAGTCACAATGTGAAAAGAATAATTTACAAATGACAGCAATTCAAGTTATTGAGGACTAAAATTTAATAATATGTATTAATTTCCTAGGGGCTTGGAGTGCTGGGCACTGTTTTACAGTGGTTCACCTCCTACCTCTCTGGCCGGTCGCAGTCGGTGTTCGCAGGAAGGCAGAGATCGGCTCCGAGGCATCTTCTATGTGGAGTGCCTCAGGGGTCTGTTCTCTCACCTCTGCTTTTTAACATCTGCATGAAGCCATTGGGTGAGATCATCCGCCGACACGGGGTGAGTTATCATCAATATGCTGATGATACTCAGCTTTATATCTCTACCCCGCGTCATTACAGTGAAGCAGTGGAAGTGATGAACCGGTGCCTGGAGGCTGTTGAGGTCTGGATGGGTGCCAACAGGCTCAGACTCAATCCCGACAAGACAGAGTGGCTATGGGTTCTGCCTCCCAAGGACAATTCCAACTGTCCGTCCATTACCCTGGGGGGAGAAGTTTTGTCCCCCTCGGAGAGGGTTTGCAACTTGGGTGTCCTCCTCGATCCACAGCTAAGTCTAGAACACCATTTTTCAGCTGTGGCGAGGGGGGCATTCGCCCAGGTTCTCCTGGTGCATCAGTTGCAGCCCTATTTGGACCGGGAGTCACTCCTCACAGTCACTCATGCCCTTGTCACCTCAAGATTCGACTACTGTAATGCCCTCTACATGGGGCAACCTTTGAAGAATGTCCGGACCCACCTCTATCCCACTTTTCTCCCTCTTAACCCTCTTACCATCTTCCTACTTACCTCTACCTTCACTCCTCCTTCCTCTTTCCATCCGATGTGGTGCCCAGAGGCCACCCATGCAACCCCTTAATACCTATAATTGCATATTCTTATATCAACCCCAATTACAGTTGAGAAAACATAGTATATCAATTATAAACACCCTCCCACCTCCCCCCCGACTTCCCAGAGTGAGTACAGGGTAGAAACGCAAGAAACCCCACTAAACTACCTATTATATAACTATTTAACTATATACCAAATATAATTTCTTCAATTGATATTTCCTTTGTATATAATCTATCCATTTTTTCCAGCCCATCATAAATTTTTCGTTTGAGTAATTCTTCAAATATGCGGATATCTTGTCCATTTCTGCCATATTTATAACTTTTAATGTCCATTCTTCAATAGATGGTAATTCAGACGTCTTCCAATATTGTCCCACCAATAATCTTGCCGCAGTAATCAAGTTCAAAATCAACTTAGTCTCTATGGTGGTAGAGTCTTTTATGATGCCAAGCAGAAACAGCTGTGGTGAAAATTCAATACACTTTTTCAAAATATTCTGAAGAATCCACCATATTTTTATCCAAAAAGCCTTAATTTTTTTACAAGTCCACCAAATATGAAAATAAGTAGCGTCCATCGATTCACATCTCCAACACTTGGGTTGCACATCTGAATACATAAGTGATAATTTTTTCGGGTCTAAATGCCATCTATAAAACATCTTATAAAAATTTTCTCTTAAGTGCTGTGTTTTGTGTGAATTTTACATTTTTCACCCATATCCTTTTCCATGTTTCCATCATAATTGGTTGTCCAAAATTATATTCCCACTTAATCATGCAATCTTTAACTAGCTCAGTTCCAGAATCAATTTCAATTAATGCATCATATAATCTTTTAATATACATAGTTCTTTGATCTCTAACTTGTTTAATTAATTTATTATCCTTTAGAGAAAAACCCATCTTAACATCTTTTTGCCATCTAGTCTGAAGTTGTACATGTGAATACCAATTGTGAACTATTCCTTCTTCCCTTAACCTATTTAATGATTTCAATACTAAACTATTCCCTTCTTTAGTTAAGAGCTTCTCATAAGGCACCACATCTTGAATTTGTTGTCTATTTATACTCTCTATTGCGTGTCTGGGAACTGTCCATAGAGGAAGACACCCCTGAGCTAGACGGATTCCTCACAAAGCCACTTCTCAAAGAAAGAGGATTTTAAAACTTTTTTTTTAAAAAGCCATCACATTTTCACAAAGGCAAAAGGGGAGAAGGAGCTGATTTCGGAGCTCTGGGTCCAGATTCCAAAGACCCTGGAACACAAAGACAAATAAATAAATAAATCCTGAAGTGGGGGCACAAAAGCCACCTCCCCTGAGGATCATTAAACATTGAGAGGATTGTAGAGAGAAATGAAGGCAGACAGATTCCAGGGAGAAAAGTTCTCTTGTGCATTTTGGCACAATTCTGCTTATCTTCTTAGGAATAAGAGTCATTATTTTTATTTGTTAGTCAAAGTTTTAAATAAATATTCAAAGAATGCATCCTTTATTACCCAAACATTTTAGTATTTCACAGCCTATCTAGATCTGGATGAATGTTCTGTACCTCAGTTTAAAAATATTCTGCCATTCAGTTTGTTTTGTTTCTAAATTAATTGGATATTTTTTTTATTTTAAAGAATGTAAACTTTTGTATGAGTATGTATATGGAAGGGAGGGGAGGGAGGGAGGGAGGAGAAGGCATGTTGGCTCAGTGGTTAAGACACTAGGCTTGTCAATTGGAAAACTGGCAAAACTCAAGCATCATGCAACAGGATGAACTCCCATCTTTGCCCCAGCTCCTGTCAACCTAGCAGTTCAAAAGCATGTGAATGTAAGTAGATAAATATGTACCACTTCAGTGGGAACATACAGCGCTTTGACATCATGCTGGCCATATAACCGCAGGAAATGTCTTTGGATAGTGCATGCTCAATGGCCTTGAAACAGAGATGAGCACCGTCTTCATAGTCAGCAACAACTAGCAGAGTAAAATACACACATACAGACATACATGCATACATACATACATACATACATACATACATACATACATACATACATACATACATACATATTTGTTTCAATATTCCTGTTATGTTCCTGGGGGACGGGGAAGTCGATGTAGACCAGGTATGTTTCACTAAATTTTTCATCTTTTTTCCTTTCAGCTGTGAAATGCACAATGAAGAAGCTCTTTTATAAGCTGAAAGCTCATGGTTTGTATTTGAAATATTGGTGGTCTTAATTACTTTGTAAGTTCAAGGCAATCAGTTGTTAATTCAAATTATAGACAGTTATAGAATTAGGCTGCAATCCTATTCCCTGCTGTCTGGTAATCAGCCACATTGAACTAAATGACAGAAATTCTGTCAGTGTGAACATAGCATGGGAAGTCAAACCTCCCCCCCCCAGAAAGAAATATTTTTGGGAATATTAAAAGGTAGAATATTATATTTCCCCAAAGGATCTTAAAGGCAGAAACCACCATCCCAAGTCTTTCTGTCCCAAACAAAAACCAGGTCTGCAGAAATGCAGATGTGATAATCTTGTCAGAAGGATTGGAGCCAGGAAGCTTGGATTAGAACGGGGGTAGGCAACCTTGGCTCTTTTATGACTCGTGAACTTCAACTCCCAGAATTCCTGAGCCAGTTATGTCCACGAGTCATAAAAGAGCCAAGGTTGCCTACCCCAGGATTAGAAAGACAAAGATCCCTAGAATCAACACCAAAAAATCCAACACAGGGCATACCTATCAGCCACAGCCCCAGGGAAGCAAGATATGACCTTTTGGGACATAATAGGATTAACCCACCACCATCAGAATACCAAAAAGGCACACTCAGACTCAGGTCAAAGTTCATACCGCAGGAACAACTCCAAACAAAAATCCAAGAAGGTATAAAAGCCCACCACCACTACATGTGGTCAGATTTCCCAGAGCCATCTTTCTGTCTGGCTCTCCTCTTCAATAAACTACAACCTTCTTTCTAAAGCAGTCTCCATTTTGTTTATTCCCAGCTTGGACTGGATCCTGATGAAGATTTTTCTTTCAATAGTAGCATTTTCACAGGTGAGCCCCACATATATGAATGGAAGACAGTAGTTGGTTGGGTTTTGCTTAATATCCTTTTCACCAGTTTTAATGACAGCAAATGAAGTTAAATTTGCATAGTTGGCTATGCAAATTAGTTCTGGACCACCAGTTCATGAATTGACTCTACTGTAGCTTTTAGTAATGGACAAATTGCTTTAGGGGATAGGCAAATATGTTTCTGCGCCAACACTCCTGAGGGCAAGTCTTTAATAAGGTGTCCGTATGAATTTCACAGTTTTTGCTCTGAGCCCCCTAAACAGAATGGTAGAATGAAAAATCTTTTGACTTGACTCAGAGATTAGATCTTTATTTGTTGCTTGTTATCAGAAGCTGACCTTCTCTGTTGCAGGTTGGGAAACCCATTAACACACCTATGACAAGCTGAGCTAGATGTTTGCTAGTGATGCTGTTTCAGCAGTTTGCTTTTCCAGGCTTCTGTCATCACATAATTTGAAGGAAAATATAAGGATGGAAATAATATCCAGGCCAACTGGGTCAAATCTCCCTTCTCCCTTGCCTTCAAAATATCCCAGAGCTCTGCAAGTTAAAGATGTTGTAACTGTAGCCAGTCCAATTTCATCTAACTTGACTGAAGCAAAGTTGATGGTTCAACCTCTTCTGATCACATTTCTGCCAAATGAAAGTTACGGGTAGTCCTCAACCTACGGCCACAATTGAACCGATAATTTCTGTCGCTAGGTGAGACATTTGTTCAGTGATTTTTGCCCGATTTTTACGACTTTTCTGGCCATAGTTGTTAAGTGAATCACTGCACTTTTTAAATTAGATGGTTGTTAAGTAGAACCTGGCTTTCCCGTTGACTTTGCTTGTCAGAAGGTCGCAAAAGGTGATTGCGTGACCCCTGGGTCACTGCAACCGTCATAAATATGAGTCACTTTGCCAAGCATCGGAATTTTGATCCCATGATCGTGGGGATGCTGCAAAGGTCGTAACTTTGAAAAAAGGCCATAAATCACATTTTTCAATACTGTTGTAACTTTGAACGGTCACTAAGCAAACAGTTGTAAGCTGAGGTCTACCTGTACAGGTAATCTTTCACTTACACACATTCATTTAGTAACCATTCAAAGTTACACTGGCACTGAAATGGCTTATCACCAGTTCTTGCACTTATAACCATCGCAGCATATCATGTGATCAAAATTTGGTTGCTTGGTAACCAGCATGTATTTACCGCAGTTGCGGTGTCCCAGGATCATGTAATCACCATTATGACCTCAACCAATTTACAACAAGCAAAGTCCATGGGAAAGCTGAACTCACTTAATGACCTCATGACTCACTTAATGGCAGTGATTTGCTTAATGACCATGACAAAAAAGATTGTAAAAATGGGCACTGCTTACTTAACAGCCAACTTGCTTTTGGTCATAAGTTGAGGACTACTTACATATATATCATTAGATTTTTGTGCTGAGAATTATATGTTTATGATAGTATCACAGAGGCAAATTCTATCCCAGAAGTAGCCAGGACCCAGCCCATGAAAATGGCACTATCAGTGATAAAAAAAACAATCTGAATTGTACCCAGAAACCAGTGGTGGGATACAAATATGTGAACAACCAGTTCTCTGTGTGGATCCGCTTCCGGAAGTCCGTTGTGGCCTGGGCAACAAAACTGATGCGAACTGGTGCGAACCGTCTGAATCCCACCACTGCCAGAAACCTATAGACAACCTGTACAGGGACTACAGAAAAAGTATGATTCTGGAGAGTTGGCTCTTCCTCTCAACATAACATACATTTTGTACTGGGTGCAATTTCTGAATAGTATTTAAAGGCACCTCCAGAGTACATTGTTATAACCAGTTAGGTGTGTGAATAACTAGTTAGAGAAACTGGCTTCAAAAAGGCCATATCTAGCAGATTAGCTGAAGCTGAGGGAATGTCCTTCTGGATGTCACCTGCTCTTACAGCAGGATTTGTGAATGCAATAGAATGCCCAGATCATGAGCAGCTGCTCCTGTTTGCTAGGATTTTTTTAGGATGGGGTACCCACTGTGTCTCTTGTTTAATCCAGATTAAAAATCAATTGCAGACTTCACCCTGGCTCAGCAGATGACCCTCTCCAATGGCTTCACCCTGATGAAACTTCACCTTGGCTCAACAGCTGACTGTCCTCAGTGGCTTCATATGGATTTTGAATAAGGTTATGATACTGCTAATGCTAAAGTTCAATGTGACATCTTCACATAATGCTCATAAAGAGAAATATGAAATCTGTCAACCAAATATAGGCATTTCCTTAAGCTTTGTGAATCATAAATATGTATATTAATCAAATCCACATTATAACAGGTTAAAGCAGGAATATAAAAGAAAGTGAATTTATATACAAATGTATCCCTTATATAGCCAAGGTGACCTTATGAATATTTATATTCTTAAGCCTTTCTGCTGACATGGCAGTTGTCCATGACCATATCATTTTTCATTATCTTCCTAAATTTCTCTCTGTTTCAAAATTAGATCTGATGGTTTCAAGCCTCATAGGTGTCAGAGATGACAACTATGTGGACAGAAATTGATGTTCTCAGCTATGTTTCCTAATAGGTGAGCCCTTCTTTTGTCCCCATTGTACCTTTGGGAATTTTTATAGGTAAATCTCTATATTAACTTTGCATTAGAACAGAAATATTCACCTTGGTGAATCACAATCTTATTAATGTGTTTTGAATCAAGGTGAAAATGGATGTATTTCATTTCAGTGCCAATATGACTTTTTTTTTCCACTCACAATACTGATGCCAATAGTACAGTATATTAATTATCAGGTTCTTTTTCCTACTGAGCAAAGAAAAAGAAAGACTTGTCATGCTGGGAATCGGTAATATAGGTAGTCCTCGACTTACGACCACAACATTTCTGTTGCTAAGAGAGATATTTGTTAAGTAAGTGTTGCCCCATTTTACAACCTTTCTTACCACAGTTGTTAAGTGAATCACTGCAATTGTTATATTAGTAACACAGTTGTTAAGTGAATCTGGCTTTCCCATTGTCAGAAGGTCGCAAAAGGTGATCACGTGACTCCAGGACATTGTAGCTGTCATAAATATGAGTCAGTTGCCAAGTGTCTAAATCAGTGATGGTGAACCTTTTAGAGACTGAGTGCCCAAACTGCAACCCAAAACCCACTTATGCATCGTCGAGTGCCAGGTGGGTGTGGCCCATTAGCTGGCCGTGGCCCATTGGGTGGGGGTGGCTGCGGTGGTAACAGCAGGCTGGGTGGGACTAAAAAGTTCAATCAATCAATTCCAACTTTGCAACATCTTTTTTTTTCCGTGAGAAGTTGAAATTGACTGATTGAACCTTTTTTTTTTTTTTGCACACGGCGGCGGAGGCCTAAAGTGAAAAGATTTTATAAAACCCAGCTGAAGGCCTAGGACTGGGACGACGGCGTGCCCACCCACAGAGAGGGCTCTGAGTGCCGCCTCTGGCACCCGTGCCATAGGTTCGCCAACGCTGGTCTAAATGTTGATCATGTGACCATGGGAATGCTGCAAGGGTCGTAAGTGTGAAAAACAGTCATAAGTGACTTTTTCAGTGCCCTTGTAACTTTCACTGCTCACTAAATGAACTGTTATAAGTCAAGGACTACCTGTATCATAAAATGGGATAATCCATACAATGAATTGCTCTTCCAAGGGTGGCATTGTTGCTACTCATAAGCATTTCCATTAGTTTTGGTGCGATAGGCACAGCTTTAAGAATTAGCCTTCAGCTAACTTTCCTTAGAAACCAATTTTATACCAACTTATCTGAAAATAAACTTATTACCCCAGCAGGATATAACTATTTCTATGTAGAAATCTGAAGCATGCACTATAACATGGAAACGTTGTTGCACTGTCAGCAAAATATATCACTAATACATAATAGTGTCATTTTGAATTTTCTACCCACAATTTTCTGAGAGTAAGACTGTGCAGGGCTTTCAATAAAATTTAACAAATTTATAGCTCATGAATATAGCATATATTGATCCATTGGTTGGGGCAGTAATTGATCCACTGGCTTGTCACTCAAGTCTGACATTGTGGGCTAAGAGAGGGACTGGCCTAAAGTTAACCAGCCAGCTTTCATAATTAAGACAGGACTAGAACTCAAGTCTTCTAGTTTTGGAGAGCAAAAGGTTGAAGCTCAGTCAAGACTGAGTGGCTTTGGGTTCAAAGACTTATCAAATACATTGAGATACCTTAGTTGTACAGTATATGCAGTTGGTTTTTGCAGTTGCATTGCTTTTAATCCCAATTAAGTATTGTAAAGTTATATGCTACTCTGAGCTTGAAAGACATATATCTTTCCTTTTTTGTTGGAAGAAACAAATTCTGGTTTTGCTAACAAACTGCCTTTAATTTACTGCAAAATCTAGGAAAAATTGTGCATATGGAAAGCCATTTTTCACCCTGAGGTAAGGAAGAGGGGAGGCAGATGTTCATTTTTTTTCATGACAATACCAACTGATGATTTTTTTTAAAAAAATAACTTTCTTGATATTTAAAACAAAGGGGAAAAAAGAAAGAAAAAATTGCCTATATACTTCAAGTACATTAGCATTGGCAATGCTCACCAATAAGTATTACTAGATTTTCCTGTTTAACATTTATGGGATGAAATTTGCAGCAATTATAACATTGCTAATATAAAAAAATAAGATATTCTGTCTTCTTAGGGCCAGAGGAAAATGAGTTTTAAGGTACCTTAAAAAAAAACCTAACACTAAAAATGATTTAAATATACTGAATTAAAGATGGAAACAAGAAGATGGTAATGAGTTCAACCTGTGTAAACCCTGCATAAATGGGAAGTTGATTACTAAGACATTTCTGGTTATTATTATCATTATGGAAAAAAAATAACAATAATTTGTGGGTAAACATAAAAAAGCTTATCTATATCTAGAGCAGAAAGATTTCTTTGTCTTCGCATCTCTGTGAGTTTTTCTTAAATTAATGATATCTAGAATATCTATGGGAGATCTGGAATTTATTTGAATAATAAACCAATTAAAAAGCTATACCAGAATCCAGCTAAAATTAAAGTTTTTTAAGTCCCACTGATTCCAGTTGTAAAACTAAATACATAGTCCATTAAAACACAAAACAAAACACAAAATTACAGAAAAAAAGGTCAACAGAATGCCAACAGAGTAATGAAAATAAAAAGAAGTGATCCAAAGAACAAAAATTAGATTTTATTGCCTACTTTTATATCACCATCAGTCTTCTACTTCCCCTCCCCACATACACAACAACCAAGACTCTTCTACAATAATTGGGTATGGAAAATTTGCATGATAAATTTGATTTGCTTTTTCGTGTATCAGAATTTGTGTGAGAGCACCTGATCATTTTTTAATTAGTTGCATGTTTATTCCATCTTTCAACACCATTATTAGCACTGATATGTGACTTTAATCACCATCTCCACCTCTGAATCCTCTCAATAGCTCCTGTAAAGTCTGAAAAAAGATACTATGGTAGATCAAGATTACCCAGGAGTTTACTGGTTGGGTGAATATTTGTATTTTTCTAATTCTAGGCTGACTCATTAAATCAAGCAGTGGGATTATTAGGAGGGAAGGGAGGGAGGGAGGGAGGGAAGGAAGGAAGGAAGGAAGGAAGGAAGGAAGGAAGGAAGGAAGGAAGGAAGGAAGGAAGGAAGGAAGGAAGTTTGGGTTTCAACCAAAAACCTGATTCCTGTTCACCCTAACCATTAGCCATATTAACCTGACACCATACATTCCTTGAATTTTTTTTAAAAAATGTTGCTTTCAAAACATGTACTTTTTCTTTTTTGATTCTGAATTTTAACTTTGGAAATAAATAAAAAAATTAGAAACACAAGATTGGACCGTTCTACTACACAATTGTTGTGCCTTAAACACTACCTGCCCATTACCTATCTGCCTATTTCATGTGAAAGAATTCTTTCAACTTTCCCTTTTTTCAGAAGACAAAATTGTAAAGACCACATGGTGCTATTAATAAAGCTTCATTTTTAAAAAATTTATTAAAACTTTTAACTACAATAATAAAACTAATACAAACTAAATTCAGAAAAAGATAAGAGAATGGAAAAAAAAGAACTAAAAATTCAAGAAATGGGGAGAAAGAAAGAAGTAAAAAAAAGAAAGAATGTATAATAAAAAAGAAAAACATATAAAGAAGTGAATTCCAACCTACATCACAAGTATAAACAGGTTTAATATTTGTTTACCCCTTATAAGGTTACAAAGGTATATTTTCTTCAAATACCCCATTCCTTATCAATAAAACGTCAACTTTCCAATCCTGGTCTCAGCATAAAGTCCATTAAAAGTTGCCAGAACATTGCCCAACAAAATCTTGTTTTTGTGGTTTTAATCTCAATGAAATAAACCAACTTTACATTCTTTTCTTTTACTCCTAACGGTTGTAATCCTTAATTCAATCAAATATTGTAATGGGATTTGATTTCTTCTTTATCCAATCACACAGATTTTCTCAATGCTTTGAGAAGGCTCTTTTGTAGATCCAATAAGACAACATTTTTCAGGCCGTTCTCTTGTATTTCTTTTAATTTTTAAGACTTCAATCAATTTTTTGTATATATTCAATAAAGTGTCTTTTTTTCAAATTATTCCCTTGGCAAGTCCCTATCTCATCCAATTAAATTTGTTCCATCTGTTTCAGCTTATGGGTTCACTATAGATAAGCCCAATTATATATTTTCTAAGTCATCCTTTCACGCAAGTCTACAAGAAAACAAATGTACAAATTCAAATGCATTTTGTTTTGATAATATTTTTTTTGTTTCTCAACCTTGTCAACTTTTTTTTTTCAAAATATTTTTATTAATTTTTGACAAAAAAGAAAAAAGATACTCAAATCAATCATAATATTAAAATAAACAATCATCCATAAACACAACACAACATAAGTACATATTTCAATACAACTCAACTGAAAATAATCATAGATCAGCTTTACCAAACATTTAACATTGCTGCTCAGAACCCCCACCACCACATCCCCCCTCCTAACCCTAACCTCCCCTCACTTACCAACTAACTATTTATGCTTATTTTTTAAAAAATCTTGCTTTCAGGGAAGACTGTTATCCACTATATTTGGGGCATTAATCACAATTGCAGCTACATAAAAACCATTACCTGAGGAATCACCCTTTAAATTCCTCCTCTCTTTTTTTTTATTATAAATGAAATTTTATTAATTTTATAATTGTAAATATAACAAATAAAAAAAATATTCAAATTAAAACAACTCAACTGAATACAAACATCTGCAACTTTTTCAAACACGAGAACAAAACATAAAATAACTATGGATATTGCTCGGCGGCACCCCCCCACCTTTAAATTCCTTCTCTATGGGCTGCCACCCTTTGTTTGTTTGTTTATAAAATTTATTGGCTGCCCATTTTACCATAGGATAACTCTGGGCAGCTTATAGTTACATATGTAGTTAAAACATAAAACATTAAAATCAGGCATTAAAATCAAGGACACACGGTAAGGGCGCAGACAGAGTGGTAGGGGAGATGGGGTCAGTTATTATTCAATCATCCATCTCCATTGCACTGTCCTCCCACTGGGCCCCCAAGCCAACTGACAGAGCCACATCTTTAGGCCCTTATGAAAAGATAGGAGGGTTGAGGCTAACCTCAGATTGGGGGTGAGATGTTCCAGAGGTCAGGAGCCACAGCAGAGAAGTCCTTCCTCCTGGGCCCCACCAGCCGGAATAATCAGGCTGAGAGGACCCACAGCATTCCTCTTCTGCCAGCACGAGTGATACGGGCCAATCCCAGTTGGGTGAGACAGTCTCTCAAGTAACCTATACTAATCTGTGGCTTTTGTGCCAGAGATGGTCAGCACTCCCGCTGTTTAAGCATGGCATCGCGTGGTGGAGTGAGCTCCTGACATTAGCCTTTAGCTCCTGCCAACCTAGCAGTTTGGAAGCATGTAAAAAAAGTAAATAAATGATCACCACTCCAGTAGGAAAAGCTAGCAGCATTCCATACAGAAGCAGGACCCAGTGCTGGATCTGCCCAAATGCGAGGTGAGGTTGGTGAAATATTCCTCAAATGCTGCTAGCCAGCTGGTGCAAAGCTAGTTTGCCCCTTGTGGTGTACCATGGATGTGTGCATGTGTGAACAAAATGAAGTAGCAATCTTAGGTTGCCAGAATGACTCAGCGATAAAATGCATTGTAGACTGCTCTGGCTACATACACCAAAAGTGTTTAAAATGAATGTCTACAGTTGTACACATCCAGTGCATAATAAATCCTATCAGTGTGATATGATTTGTATCATGATAGCTGAAAAATATATCATTTTTGCCATATATAGAGACAGACGTGCTAGAAACAAGATATGGAAAAGAAGCATTAAGGGTCCTCCTCAAATTTTTGAGATAACTCATCTGTGAATATTTCTGTTTCAAAGCATGGGAGCAAGGTTATCCAAACATTTTAACTGTCCACATCACACACCATTTGTCTCTTTATTCATTGCATTTTATCTCTTAGCTTTCCTATAGCGAATCTCTTGCAATGGATCTTATCATGTAATGTTCAACAGACAATCCATTTGGAAGAAAGGGAGAGTAAAAGAGAGGGAAATCTTTTTGTTTTTGTTTTGTTTTTGTGGTATATGGCAGGATTGGGAACTAAATAGGAACTACAAATAACACACTACAAGTGCATGCTAAAAGTTTAGGCACCCTTGGATAAAGTATAGCTTTCATGGGGCAACGTTAAACACAGCATTAGCAATAGATCAATATCATGTGTTCCAGTGAGGTACTTCATGAACAATGTTCTCTTCAGGTTGAATAGTTTTGTGATTAAATCTGGCCAATGATTTGGCTGTTATATATATATATAAAAAAGATGCTGTCGTTTTTCTGGCCAGTTTGGTTTGCATGTTATTCTAGTGAAAAATAAATCATTGCCATACTTTGTACATACTGTACATCTTGGTTTCTTGACATTGTTCCATCATCTATATTGGTTCACGAACAAATGTTAAGGGGAGAATGATGCCCCCTCCAATGATTCTAAAATCACCAATTTTAATAAAGTGTAAATATATGTATATATATATATTTATTTTATTATTTATTATTTTGACTTATATGCCACCCTTCTCCTCAGACTCAGGGCGGCTCACAGCAAATAATACAAGTACAAAATATAAATCAGTTAAAATAGTAGTATACAATATAAAAAACTATAAAACTATATCCACTCATACAACATACAGTCCCAATCAAAGGCCCAGGGGCAGAGCGCAGCTCACATGCCCCAAACCTGTCTGCATAGATGTGTTTTTAAAAGTTTTCGGAAAGCTTGGAGGGAGGGAGCAATATGAACCTCTGAGGGAAGTTGATTCCAGAGGGCTGGGGCAGCAACAGAGAAGGCCCTAACCCTAGGTCCCGCGAAACGGCATTGTCTAACAGACGGGACCCGTAGGAGGCCAACCATGTGTGCCCTAACCGGTCGCTGGGATTCATGGGGCAGAAGACGGTCCCGCAAGTATCCTGGCCCATTGCCATATAGGGCTTTATAGGTCATAACCAACACTTTGAATTGTGTTCGGACACCAATTGGTAGCCAGTGCAGCTCACGGAGGGCTGGAGTGATATCCAACTTCTGTAGACTGGTGTCATTTTTTTTAAAAAAAATGTTAGGTTCCTTTTGTATTGGTTTTTTTAGGGGTTGATTTTTATTTCTTTTTCCTTCTTTTTCCTTCAGTTATTTTTGCTTTTCTCCTTTTTTGCATTTTATGTTTCTTATAACACAGTTACACTTTACATATATGTTATTATGTGTTTATCATTTGTAAAATTGAATTTTAAAAATTAACAACTACCATTCCCTACTAAGCCTCCCTGTTATCCAACTCCATGGATGCCAATGAACCATCAATATCAGAAGTTGCCTACATCTGGAAGTATTTGAAAGACATTTTCTTTTCTGATAAATGTGATAATGAGGCTTTCAGATGTTACTCTGGTCTGTGATTAATTAACACAGGAATAGTAAATCTATGAGTCTGGAATTTTCATTTTCTTTTATGGGGTTCTTTCCTCAAACAGTCTACTTTAAGCCACAACTCTAGGGCAAAAGGGGTTATACAATATATTTAATGAAAATCAAATATTTAAATTTCAACTGGCTGAATATATTTTGGGAAACTCAATAATTTTTAGAACATCTGGAATCAGAAAACAGTACTTTTAGTGAAGCCTGCTCCCACTGTTCATAGCATTTTGTTTAATCCAGGACTTAATAAATACATTTTGTTGAACACTGCTGTTCTTTCATGTGCTTATTTTTTTCTCTGTATATTGTGGAATGTTTTTGTGGGAAGTTTTTATTTCTGTATATTTAAGAGGTGGGATGTTTGGATAAGATTTTCCTTTGTACAAAGGATTATAACTACAATTACAAGTAGTCCTCAATTAGTGACTGCCTTATTTATTTATTTATTTTGTAAACTTTTATACCGCTCCTCTCCCGTAGGACTCGGGGCGGTTTACAGCCAAATTTAAAACGTAACAATAATAAATATTTAAAACAGAATTAAATAACCTAGGCTGTACTAAAAACCAAATTAAAATCCCATACTAAAACCCTAACTACTTAATTTAAATTACATAAAAACCCAAGGAGCTCTAGGCCAGGCCGGCTTGATTGAAGAGATAGGTCTTCAATTCTTTTCTGAAGGCACGGAGATCATGACATGTCCGGAGTTCCGGAGGGAGCTTGTTCCACATCGTCAGTGCCCCCACAGAAAAGGCTCTCCCCCTGGGCGCCACCAGCCGACATTGCTTAGCTGATGGCACCCTGAGGAGGCCCTCCCTGTGGGAGCGAACTGGTCGGTGGGAGGTATTTACTGGCAGTAGGCGGTCCTGTAAATAACTGGGTCCTATGCCATGGAGTGCTTTAAAGGTGGTGACCAACACCTTGAAGCGCACCCGGAAGACCACCGGCAACCAGTGCAGCTCACGTAGGATGGGGGCCGTTCGTGCCCGCCAGGGCGCCCCCACCACCACCCGCGCGGCCGCATTCTGCGCCAGTTGGAGCCTCCGCATGCACCTCAAGGGGAGCCCCATGTAGAGAGCATTGCAATAGTCCAGTCTGGAAGTGACGAAGGCATGAGTGACCATGCGTAGCGCATCCCGATCCAGGAAGGGACGCAACTGTCGTACCAGACGAATCTGGTAAAACATCCTCCCAACTACGGCCGTCAGATGGTCCTCAAGGGACAGCCGTGAATCCAGGAGGACTCCCAAGTTGCGAGCCCTTCCCGTGGGGGCCACTGACTCGCCCCCAATAGATAGCGATGGAGTCAGCTGACTATACCGGGATGACGGTAACCACAGCCACTCGGTCTTGGATGGGTTGAGCTTGAGACCGTTCTTCCCCATCCAGATCCACATGGCCTCCAGGCACTGGGTCAGTACGTCAAGGGCTTCATTTGGGTGGTTCGGGGTGGAAATGTACAGCTGAGTGTCATCAGCGTACTGATGGAATTTCACCCTGAAACCTCGGATAATCTCACCCAGCTGCTTCACATAAATGTTGAACAACAAGGGCGAGAGGACTGACCCCTGAGGCACCCCACAGTCAAGGGGCCTCGGGGTTGACCTCTGACCCCCTGTCAACACAAACTGCGTCCGGCCAGAGAGGAAGGAGGAGAACCACCGAAACACAGTGCCCCCTATGCCCAGCCCCTCCAACCAGCACAGCATAATACCATGGTCAATGGTATCAAAAGCCGCTGAGAGGTCCAATAGCACCAGGACAGAGGAACAACCCCTGTCCCGGGCCCGCCAGAGATCATCCATCAATGCGACCAAAGCTGTTTCCATGCTGTAGCCCAGCCTGAAGCCCGACTGGAGCGGATCCAGATAAGACGATTCCTCCAGGTGCTGAGAGAACTGTTGAGCAACCACACTCTCAACAACCTTCGCAACAAAGCGAAGGCTGGAGACAGGACGGTAGTTGGATAGAACAGCGGGGTCCAGGATGGGCTTCTTGAGGAGAGGTCGCACCACTGCCTCTTTCAAGGCGGTAGGAAAGACACCCTCACTCAACGAAGCGTTGGTAATCGCCTGAAGCCAGCCTCGCGTCACCTCACTGGAGGCCAGTACCAACCAGGAGGGACACGAGTCCAATAAACATGTGGTTGCTCTAAGACCTCCCAGCAACCTGTCCAAGTCATCCGGTGTCACGAAGTCAAACTCAGCCCAAGTAACAGTCTCAAGGCCAGCCTCAGCCACTCCTGCTGGACCCCCTTCATCGAAGTTAAAGCCTTCCCGAATCTGAGTGATTTTGTCATACAGATATTGCACAAAATCCTCAGCTCTTCCCTCCAAGGGATCCCCCCTCACCTCCCGTTGAAGGAGGGAGCGGGTTACCCTAAACAGGGAGGCTGGGCGATTATCTGATGACACAATAAGGGCAGTGACATAAGAACACTTCTCTATAGCAAGTGTTCGGGCAGTTATGACAGGGATGAAAAAGTAACTTTGTAACCAATCCTCGCATTTATGACCCTTTGCAGATCTGCAAACCAAAGGAAAAGCTGAAGTAAGAATTGGAGGATAGTTGCGGTTTCACTTAGCAACTGCTTCGCTTAACAACTGAGGTGCTGGTCCCAATCGTCATCTAATCAAGGAGAGAAGCAACCTAGAACTAAGGAGAAATCCTGATAATTGGAACAATTAATCAATAGAATGACTTGCCTCTAGAAGCACTGGAGATTTTTAAGAAAAGATTGGATAACCATTTGTCTGAAATGGTATAGGGCTTCCTGCCTGAGCATAAGGTTGGACTAGAAGACCTCCAAAGTCCCTTCCAACTCTGTTATTCTGTCATCACTCAGTAAGGACTACTTGTATAAACAACCTCCATATAGTTCCTGGTTAATACATTTGCTCTAGATCAGGGGTCCCCAACCTCTGGTCTGTGGACCAGTACCGGGCTGCGGCATGCCAGCAACTGGTCCACACAAACAAGAAAGCCCCATCCATAGCACACAGGCAGCACACAAAGCCACGCCCTCTCCAGTCCGTGGAAAAACCTCTCTCCACGGAACCGGTCCCTGGTACCCAAAAGGTTGGGGACCTCTGCTCTAGATGCCATGGGTTATTCATGTGTATTTTTCTCTCACGCTAAACTGCCCTTTTAGATAACACTGTTATCTGGATTGTAAGGCACACTTCATATCTACCTGTGTTTTTTTCCTATATTTCTATTTATGGTTCCAGGAACTGTTTATTTCTCCCGCTATGTAACCTGATTACTACCATTCACAATCACAAAGACCTCATCATTTACACTTGAGGATAGCCTTAAAACAAGCATGATAGTTCATCATAGGAGAACAAAAAAAATTGACTGGTGCTTATATTTTTCACAGCATTCTCTCTGTAACTCTAATTCAAGATGAGGTGATGAATGAATATGGCGGTGCAGCGCAGTGGGAAATAACACCACCTTCTCTGTTTCTAATGCCTTTCTCAACATTATTTAACAGCTGTTTCTAGAACAGCTGTGTCAGCCGGGTTGAGAAACAAAGTAATTTCTTCAAGGCAATTTCTCAAAATGAAACAGCCCCAGCCTGGCTTGGATTTGATGGCTATGCTTCACAATTCTGACTGCCAGTGAATGTGCTATAATTTTTCAGTCAAAAATATACAAGCTAAACAAAACAAAAACCTGTTGTGGAAAACAATGAGCACAAAAATATTCGTGGGAAATGCTCCAAAAATGCCAGGAAACATTAGGAGAAATATGAAGAAATAAAAAAGATTATTTTTTTTAAGTCTCAGATTTACTAAAAGTAGGATGAGCTGCATATCGTTTGGCTTTATATTTTATTTATAGGTCATACAGGACGATTAATATCCATTAAAAGCTGTCACAAAAACCAAGAATGCTGGAAGGAAAAAAAATATCAAAAGGGAAGGGAACCCAAACATTTCAGAGTAGCTGTCAAATTCACACTGTTGAAATTCAGAACAGTCTTCACTGCCTAGAAAAACCTGATTAAAGAAGACAGGGCTCTTATATCCCTTATGAGAGGGTCAGAAGTTGTATGTTGCTATTTAGAAGTTTCTGTCTTTCTTGAATGTTCATTAACCTATTATCACTAGAGCAGCAGTTCTCAACCTTTTCCGGGGCTCGACCCCGGCCCGCATCGCGCATGCGCGGCGCGACAGCCTGCATCGCAAAGGGGAAAAAATGGCGGACCCAAAAAAATGGCCGACCAAAAAAAAATGGCAGGCCCGCATCGCGCATGCACAGCGCGACGGCCCACATCGCAAAGGGGGGAAAATGGCCGACCAAAAAAAATGGCTGACCCAAAAAAATGGCAGACTGCGGTGTTTGGCGACCCCCGTGAAATGGTCGTTCGACCCCAAATGGGGTCGCGACCCACAGGTTGAGAACCGCTGCACTAGAGCATAATGTTGCACCATATTGATGCATCAGGCTAGAAGCCAGGGGACTATGAGTTCTAGTCTAGCCTTAAGCACAAAGCCAGCTGGGTAACCTCAGCAAGTCCCTCTCCTTTAGGCCTAGGAAGGAGGCAAGGATAAATCACTTCCAAAACCTTGCCAGGTTTACATCAGAGACTAGTCCAGGCAATTGCCAGGAGTCAATATCAATTCAAAGGCTCATCCACAAAAATGCTAAATACTGTGTCCTCAGTAGGTTCACTTACACAAAAGTGTCCATTCGGCCAGAGCAAGACAGACCTGTACAAAGCAGGGGCTGATTAAACAAAAGAAGTGACTGCCTATTTATAGTAAAAGAAACTAGTAAACTAGTAAAAAAAAAACTTTCCAAAGAAACATTCCAAAGAGTTGTAAGAAAGGATAATACTACATACAGACATGCAAAAGGGTATAAAAATGTCAAACTCTTTATCTCACACACATTCCTATTTGGAACTTGTGTCCACTCATTGTGTCAACTCCATTTCTTCTTGGAAAATGATCCTGCCTCAAAATCCATTCCTCAGAGAAATCCAGATAAAAATTTCCAGTGGTAGTTTAACCTGTGCACTCTCTGTCTCTCTCTTCCTGTCTCTCTCTTTCTCTGTCTTTGTCTCTCTCTCCCCTTTTTATATTTTTATCTCTCTGGCATTTGAAGTTTTCTTTATGTGACAGAAAGATTCACTAGACGTTCCCCAAGTTCTTTCCTCTGATAATTTCTGGTATGAGATAATTGTGCAAATCTGCAATTTGTACTTTGAGTCTCAGATGCAGTTTGCCATCAACTTGCAACTTTTCCCTCTTGCTTCTAACCATGACACAATGTCCTCCTCCTCCTCCTCCTTCTTCTTCTTCCCACATGACGTTGCCTTCACTTCATGAAACAATAGGCATTGTCCTTCATTGTACCAGTCCCCTCTTACTTTCTAAAGAGACCGTTGTGTTCTACGATCTGTTCTACTTTGTCTTCACAGGAGTAGTCTTTTGCTAACTGCATTAACTTGAAATGATGACAATAGAGCAAGATGGCGATCAACAAAAGGGGAAAGAAAATGTCATGCTGATCAACTTTTCTCCTGCCTCAAGGTTAGTGAAAGGGGCCTTGAACTCATACTTGGGAAAAACCATTTCTTTCTGTGGAAAATTCTTTGTCTTTTGTATCAGTTTCAGTCAAGTTGTTGTTCAACAGGCTTCTGCCCGATGGTAGCTAATTTGTGGAACTGCCTGTGAGTTTTTTCCCCCAGACTTTAAACATCTTCTATAAATCCCAGTAAGTAAAAGACCCCAGATTTGCATTACTACCTGCTACACACAGAAATTTCAGAGCTGTATTATCTCAATTTTTCAGTCTACAAGAATTCCCCATCCATCTTTGCCTCTATCAGGCACACCTTTGCAAAATGCCTTAATCTAGTCTTCTAAACTCCACACTTTCATTCCTATCTTTTTTTTTTCACCTTCACGTAAAGGCTGCCTTTTGAAAACTCAGCTGGGATGAGGTGGGGTTTTTTTTGTTTTTGTTTTTTTGACATGTAGAGTGAATGGCAGTTTGTGGGAACAAAGAGTAAAACAAGACAATAAAGCTCTGTGCAAATAACGTAAACAAGGAAGCTCCTGAGAGGTAAGAATAAATTGCAGCCTTTCTGGTGATAGATCATTGCCATGCTATTAGTGATACATCAAAGGTGCTGTCATACTCATGAAGTCAAATCAGGTTTTACATAGCTGTAGTGCTGTTTCTTGAAATTGTACACATTGGCTTTCCCCACATCTTTTCTCTACCATTTCAAAAAAATAAATAAATCCTCTTTAGCCTCAAAAGCTAGAAATATAAAAAGTGCATTGGTTCTGCTATTCCGGTACTGGTCATCCTAATAAACAGTGGTTCTCACACACTTCAAAGATTTTTTTTCTTACTCAATGGAGTTTTATTCATATTCCTTAAACATGAAAATTCTACCCTGCTTAATGGACAAGTTATCAAGTCTATAATAAAAATATCAAGAAAATTGCAGTGAAAATTAGAGTCAGATATATATATCCAGTGATATGGCTGAATCTGTGAAATTACTGTGAAATTACTTTTCTCCCGTTTTTTTATTTTAAAAAATTCCTGATTTTTCACCCTGTTATATGAGCCTATTTACAAATGTTAATATTTATATTACACAGAGTTGTGTTAAAATCAGGTAGCAGTAAATTATAGAACTAAGAATGCCAATTTAGAGTAGTGGTTAAGATAATAGATTAAAATCTAGAAGACTGAGTTTTAGTTCTCCCTTAGACAAACTTGCTGGGTGACTTAGAGCCAGTCACTTTTTCTTGAACCAACCTATTTCACAGATTAATTGTTGGAAGGAAAATAGAAAGAGTGTACATTCTATACACCACTTTGAGTTGTGTTTTAAAAAGGTGAGATATAAATCTAGTTAAATATGCAAACCAACATCCCATTGCTATTTACAAAATATGTTTTCAATGGAATGTTGTGCAAAATAACCCCAACATCTTTTTTTGTTTTCTTATCAGTTCTCATTCAATTTGATGAGAATGCATTAGTTTGCTTGCTTTTTTTTCTTTTTCAGGAGCAGAGAATTTCTGATTGTGATGATTCTGCATTGTTCCAGTGAGAAAGAAATATGCATGAATGTCCTGTTTTTCATTGTGCAATCATCTCTCTAGAAGTCGGCAGAATTTCTATTAAATCTAAGATATCATCAAGAAGTTCTCCTCATTATTTGCTTTTTAATTTGTTTCCATTTTAGGGAGTGTGGATAGTTATTGGAGGCTTCTAAGCAGTGGAAAGATGTGTAAGAGATAATGGTGGTCATTCACACCTCAGTCACCTCTGACAATAATCAGTATCACCATTTAATTATCAGGCAATTGGAGACGATGAGAGATTTGCAGATTGTCTCTTCATTTTCAAATGAAAAAAGGAAGAGTTGTGTAGGTCTTTCTGATTAGGCAGGTGTTCCCCAGGGATGAAAATTAGTTCCTTCAACAGGTTGATGAGATGTGTTGAGCAAGTTGGTTGTTATTGACTCACTCAGTTGTTAAGTTGATTTTCTTCCATTTCTATCATTACCTTATAACATTGTTGAAAGAAAAATCATGAGGTCCAGCCCAAGCTGGGAATAAAAAAAAATGGAGACTGCTTAGGAAGAAGGTTCTGTTTATTGAAAAACAGAACCAACAGCATGTGTTTCTGGGAAAGCTGACCAAATGGAGCTGGGAGTGGTGGGTTTTTATACCTTCTTTGGGCTTTGTATTTAAGGTTCTTCCTGTTTCTGTGGCATCTAGTTTGACCTGTGTTTGAGTGTGCCCTTTTGGTATTCTAATGGTCTAATGGTCCTAAAGATTATGTCCTGCTTCTCTGGGGCTGTGTCTGAAGGCATTTTGCTTATGAATAGGTGGCCCCAAATCTGCATTTCTACAGAGCTGGCCTGCTCAGTTTCTGCCTGGGGAAACTTGTGCAGAAAAGTCTTAAGTTTTTTCCCCTCCAGTATTCCTTTGGGGAAATATAATATTCTACCTTTTTTTAATATCCCCCCCCCAAATCTTTCCTTCTCTAGGAGGGTGGGTGAGTGCTGACTTCCAACAATATACTTGTTAATTGTTCCTTTGGTAGAATACCAGACTTCAATAAATTCACGTGGATGGTGGGTGTTGGCATGCCCAATGATTTTTATTCTATCAACTAGCATCAACTAGCAGTTAAACGGCACGACCCAAAATCCCTGATCTCAAACCACACTGATAATATAGAACACCCAGTTCAATTGGGAAGGAACAAAAATAATTGGGCATGCCAACACTTGCCACACACATGAATTTATTGAAGGCTGGTATTCTACCAAAGGAGCAATTAACAAGCATATTGATCTAGATCCAGCATATGAATACATAAGAAACCAGACCATTTGAACTACCAATCATCAAGAGAACTAATTAGCTGCTCAGAATTTAAATATAGTTCCAAACGAACAACCAATCACACAACCAACTGACCGCACTGGCACACAAGACATCTAAAGATGTTACCTAGTTTGGTAACGAAATGTTAGTTTGGAGAGCAAATCACTGCCAAACTCTAAAACCCAAGCTGCAACTATTTTCTATTATTTCAAGGGAATACTTTTGTCTTCCCAGTGACTGTCTGCTGCCTGCCACCTATGGAGTCTATAATTGTTTGTTTCTTGAATACATTTTGTGTCACTAACTGAACTATCACAAATTCTTACTGAGCAATATTAGCTCGCAGTACATTGATCTCCTGTGAATTCAACTCCTTGCATCTGTTGCCTGCACAAATGTCACAAACCACCACTGGTCCATTAATCATCATTGTTCATGGCTTTCAAGGAGCATTTTTGTGTTAGGAGATCAAAGCTATATTCCGATTTGCTGCTGCAAAATTGATTCTTGTACTTGATTATGTTTGCCATCATGTAACTCTGCCTTAAAAAAACATGTCTGAAATTTAAACCCATTTAACTCAGTTGTCTCTGCAGTTGAGCCCTCTGATTGCTTATGAAGCTGATTTTCTCCATGCCTCATCACCTAATCATACCAGTCATTTGTAAAAAAATCTAGTGCAGGCTCTGAGTCAGCTAAAATGTTGGATTTTTCTAAACATAGTAAGGATATGGAAGAGTACGGAATAAGCCAGACCCCACATCAATTGGATAAAATTTTTAACAGTTAAGGAAGGAAAATTTTTAACAAAAACCTATAAATATTTATTAGAGGTAGATCTGGAGGAAGAAATAGTGAAAGGGCCAATAACAGCATGGGTGAGAAATGTGGGCTGAAATATAAATCTAGAAGAATGGGAAAGATTATGGAACATAAATTGTAAACTGACACTGTCAACTGCATATAGGGAAAAGCAATACAAAATGTTCTATAGATGGCATTTAACACCAGCGAGATTGGCCAAAATGTACAAAAATATGAATCCAGAATGTTGGAAATGTAAAAATAAGGAAGGAACATTCTATCACATGTGCTGGCTGTGCCCTAAAGCAAAGAGCTATTGGGAATGGATAGGGAACTGGATACAGGAGATAACCAAGGTACAAATTGAATTCAAACCTGAACTATTTCTTCTGGGTATAATAAATTCAAAGATGGAAAAGCAACTCCAACACATCATTATACATATATTGACAGCAGCCCACATAGTATACGCTCAGTGTTGGAAGGGTGAAAACATATCTACAAACGATATGATTATATACAAACGTCTTGAATGTGCGGAAATGAATAAATTTATGCTAGAATTAAAAGACAAGGAGGCAACAGAATTTTATGAAATCTGGAACAAATGTTATGATTGGCTAGAACAAAGAAAGAAAAAGACATGATTATGGATGTAAATAAATTGTAAATAATATATATGAGATGTATAACACAGTTTTGTTAAGGGAAAAATGTATTTTTCAGTTTTATTTCTGTTGTATAGTAAAAAAAGGAAAAATAAAAAATAAAAAAATATTGGATTTTTTTTGTAAGCAATATTTTCACAGCATCTTGACTGGATATTTGTTCTCTCAAACCAAAGTATAACATAATTGTTAACATTAAGATAAAAATAATCTAATATAAAAAGAATGTAACAGCTTATCAAAGTAGCTATATTTACTATTGAGCTACTTTGATATATTTATATTTATATATTTATATTTAGTCCTAAGTGCAGACTAAATAAAAATACTAGTATTAGTGTTGTTGGAGCGATCACATCCCAAGAAAATATTCACCTGAGTCCCAAGAAAATATTAATCATAATTAATGATTTGGGATCATAAAAGACAATGAAAAGTTCTTGTTTTTCTGCTATTGCTGAATAAATATGTACATCAACTTGACAAGAGGACTATCTGTTGCAGCAGGAAAGCTTCACTATGAAAGCTGGGGCCTTATTTATCTTCCTCTAGGGAGTTATTCTAATAAAGAGTGATTGATCTTTTTAAGAAGAAATAAAGAAATTATCAGATGAAGGTCAACCACCAAGGTCCAACTTCACACTTTGTGACTTGGAGGTTCAAAGTCAACCTACAAAAAAAAAAAGATATAGTGCTTACTTTGCTAATTCTATACACTGAAGTATTTGGGAAATGGAGAACAAAAGTAAAGGTTTTAACACAGAGGCTAAATTTGACAAACTGGAAATCTGTACATTGGGTTAAAAAGGACAAAGCTGACTAATAACTATCAGTGCTTAAATGTAATGTTATTTCTTTTTAGGCAGAAGTATAGTCACACCAATACATGTAAATAAATAAATAAATATTCTGCTATTATTAATTGATAAGCAAATTCCCCTGTTCTCAATTTTTAAAATACAAATCTCCCAGATGCATGTTATATCAATCAATCAATCAATCCATACCCCAGAAGCAAACATTCTTGAAAAGTTATTTTTAGGGATTTTAATGGGGAAATAAATGCTATTTTACTTGTGCGATCCTCTGCAATATCCAGTTGGAGTAAAATGTCTAAATGTTTCCTGAATGGAATTTGTGGCTAACTCCTCTTCACTCCTTACTAGATCTCCTTTTCTTCCCATTTTCAGAACAACTACTTCTTTTTTTCATCTCTTTTCTTTTTCTTTTTTTTTTACTTCTCTCATGATATGATACAGGAAACAGCTGTGTCAGTTTCTTTCTGAATGTGGGGAAAACATAATGTTAGAAATTAGAAATTCCTCTTAAGAATTTTAAAGAGCCAAAGCTGAACTATTGTGAAGACACCTATTTTCCCCCCACTGGATTGCATTTTAACAGAATAGCAGAATAACAGAATTAGAAGGGGACCTTGAAGGTCTTCTAGTCCAATCCCTTGCTCAAACAGGAGACCCTATACCAGTTCAGACAAATGGCTGTCCAGTCTCTTCTTAAAAGCCTCCATAGATGGAGCATCATCATTTTCATCATCCATATTTGCATTTCCCTCTCTACCTACTACACTCTTAACTGTTCTGCTGGGATTTCATTAGAAATAAGAGAAAGGTTTTGTTTTGTGATGGAATGGAACGTGGTGAACAATCAAGAGGCAAGAAATCAAAAGTGGTGCCATATGACCTGTAGGATTTCCCCCCCTTTATTTTAATTTTCCATCATTTAGAAATGATGCCAATCTGAGTGACGCTAAACCATACACATGAGCAAACAAAAACGTACATTTCTGTTGTTTTTTTCCTTTGAGGCAGTGTTGCTTCTGGCAACTGCCTGGATAAGTCCCTGCAATTTTCTTGGCAAGATTTTGGAAGTGGTTTGCCATTGCCTGCTTCTGAGGGAAAATAACTGGTTCAAGCTCACTCAGTTGGCTTTTTGTCTAAGGCGAGACTAGAACTCATAGTCTCCCAGCTTCTAGCTGGTCCCTTAACCACTGCACCAAACTGGGTCTCATGTATTTAGGGAAGTCAAATAATTTCTCTTCATTTACAAAATCAGTTTTTGTTAGTCATGAGAAAAGGCGAGCGCTTTGAAGTTGCAACCTTTGACAAATGGACTACTTACCAGCAATTGTCCATGCACTTACAAGCAAGGTATATCTCCAGTCCATAAGTGCCAAAATTAGAAGCTTACTCTTTAATCTCCCTAATTTACAGTCAATATTTTTTGCTGGGACTGTTCCACCCTCCCTTTGTGTCTGACTGTACTTCATCTAATATTGAACCATTTCTTCCTCTCTCTCTCTCTGTCAAAAGTCCTCCCAACAATTTTCTCCAGCGCTGCATTCAAAGGCATCGATTTTCCTTCTCACAGCCTTTCTGAGGGTCCTGCTTTCACGGCCAAATGCGTGAATCCCCTCTGGGAAAAAAAATGCCATTTTCCTTGCACCTTTTAGCTGTCCTTAAGATGACTCACTTGTTTTGCTCAAGGCAGAAATCTTCTGGTTTCCTTCCCATTTGGATTTAGACGAAAATTATTTATCACCTAAAGGAGGAATGAGCTTCCCTCCCACCCTTTCTGATGGGCGGCTTTGACCATTCATTTTAATATCTTCTTTCCCTATTGCTGGCATTGTCTTTTCACATTTCCTTTCTCTCATCCCACACCATGTCAGGAAAGAGAGAAAGGAGAAATCATTTTTGACAAGAGATATGAATCACTTGCTTGCAGAGGCCGCAAACGTGCTTCCCCCCCCCCCGCTCTTCAAAAGGCAACTGGGCTGTTTTTTTCCTTGAGGAAGAAGAAGAAAATGTTTTGCTTCTCATCCCAGAAGCGTTCTGATAGTTCTGATGGCAGGCAAAGCTCTGATGACGCTTCTTGGATGAGAAGCAAAAAGTTTTCTTCATCCTCCTCAAGGAAAAAAAACAAAAAACAGTCCAGTTGCCTTTTGAAGGAAAAGAAAAAAGCACTTTTGAGACAATATGACCTGGAGGACTGAAAATCTCCACAGTCACTTGCAGAAGGTTTCTGAAAAAGACTGAGGGCGACAGGAAATTAAGCTGGAGCTTTGGGACATAAATGGCTTCCTCTGATTTAGAGGGGAAAAATCCTGAGGAATATTAGTTGTCTTATCCAAATCGGGCCACTTTAAGATGGGTGGATTTCAACTCCCAGAATTCCTCGGCCAGCAAAGCCAGCACTTCTCTAAATAGTATTTTCAACAGACTTTTTTAAGTGCTAGTTTTTAATCTTAGGAAGTTGCATTCTGGAAACATTTAATAGTAAAAATTAACTCAATAGTCATTTCTGGCCTGGTTAGCCTTGGGTGATAACAGTTGCACAGAAGTATGGACATAATCAACTCAGAAGTATACCATTCCATTTGTCTATAACTTGTGACTGGCATAAATTAAAGAAGTAAAGAGTTGAAAAACAGAATTAGACCCAAAGCAATGTGCAGGGAAAATTGATATATGTATCTAAGGGGTTCCCACAGTTCTGCCTTTCCCCCCTCCCAGGTGCTTGACACTCTTTATTTAAAATTGTGACCTTCCCTCTTGACCCTCTCTTATTCTTAAGAGATGTCTCAAACTTTCCCAATACATTCCTCCATTAAGACTGCTATTTAACCAAGTCTCGTTAACTCTATTCAGAGCTTGTTTCAATTTCATAGCTGAGTAAGAAATAATGCTTCCTACGAATATCTTTAAATAAGGGTACTTTAGCAGTGTTCTGCACAGGGATTCTTACTTAAGCAGGCAATATGTTTGCTTAGGCATTGGCAATTCAGAAGACTTTTGATGATGCTGCTGAGACTGTTGGGAAGCTAAGCTTCATTGGTCCTTTGTTCTCCTCTGGTCAATATTTTAACATACAGTTTCCAGTCTTTGCATGTCTTTGAATTGGCACCTCAGCTCCAAGTCTGCAGACATGTGAAAAGTGGTTCAGAGACCCTTTGAATGGCAAAACCTGGCCACGCTTTAGAAAGTACAGTACTTGGCAACAGCAATAGCACTTAGACTTATATACTGCTTCCCAGTGCTTTAAGCCCTCAACCTTGAGCCTGTGAGACTCGAACTGCTGGCAGCCAGCAGTCAGCAGAAGTAAACTGCAGTACTGCATTCTAACCACTGTGCCACCACATATCTTTAGAAAGTATATAATCAGAACTGCTTAAAGCAGTGGTGGCGAACCTTTTAGAGACCGAGTGCCCAACCCGCCCCCGCCCTGCCTGTTCTGCCCCCACCCACCCACCCCCTGCCCTGCCCACCTGCAGGACCATGCACCGCCTCCATGGCCCACCACAGCAGATCGCACAGGCAGCCCTGCAGCGCCATGACAACCATGCCTTCCGCCCACACCCCACAGCATCATCTGCACACTGTGGGGCACAAGGGTGGAGTCTTGTCCCTGCTGCCAGCTATGTCCTTGGCTGCATTGCTCTGTGCGGGCTGTGCCCAGGGGCGACTCTTCCAGGGGGGCTGCTGGTGAGGATGGGGCTGTGGGAGGAGGCGGGGCTGGGGTGACGGCGTATGTGCCCACAAAGAGGTCTACGAGTGCCGTCTCTGGCATGCGTGCCATAGGTTCGCCACCACCGGCTTAAAGAAACAGTCCAGTTATGGCTATATCAAATGCTTCTTTGGGTTTCTTTGCTTACATGGTGTGGATTTTTTTGTTCTTGATAAAAGAAACAATGATTCAGAATGCAAATTAAAAAAATAGATAAGTCTTGTGTGGAAATAACCTATATTAAACACAGTGGGAAAATTAGCACAATATTTTCACTAATTTCACATGGCTGGAAATTCAAAAGTCATCATTCATAAATATATGAAAATTCTCACTTTTGCTACAATTCACATTTTTATGAATCAGATTAGTAAATTTACCATTTGTTTTTATCCCATCTTTATTATTTTTATAAACAGCTCAAAGTGATGAATATACCCAATACTCCTTCCTCCTCCTATTTGGGTTGGGTTGAAAGAGAGTGATTGGTCCAAAGTCACCCCGCTGACTTTCATGCCTAAGGTAGGACTAGAACTCACAGTAACTGTCACACCCCTCCAATGTGTTTGCCTTTATTTTATTTCTCATATTATTGCTTTGCCAATGTATTCCTTTTTGGGGTCTGCCATTCTGGTGGGAGGGGGCTGCTTGCTTGGGGAATGTATTTGCCTGGCTCTATTCTATCCTCTTTGAAATGTCCTCCCTTCGTGAGAAAGGAATGTGGCCTGAAGACATCTGCCTTATCTCCAGTCAACAGAGCCTGGGACCATTGGGAAACAAAACCGAGATAGACTTTGAGAAGGGTGCTAAATCACTAGGTTCTCAAAACAAACCTAGTACCTATGGATTGGCTGAAATTCAAACAGACGTTGGACATGGGGGGGAGGAGACCTGAATGTGCTTTTTGATGTATCTTTTCATGCGCAAATTCTTCAGACCTTGCTTTGCTCTACTGCCATCACTAATTCTCAATAAAAGTTCCTTTTGAAACAATGCCTGTTTCAAGAGTTCTGCTTTCTTGGGAGCGCTAGTTGAGGCACATACTTATAGTAACCTGGTTATTCATGGTGCCATGATTAATTAACAATTTTCCCACCTCTTTGTCCATGCTCAGATTTTCCCCCATTTGCAAGTAACTTTTTAGTTTCCAGAGAAAATTTAAAAAAAAATTTTTTTTTGCATCCATGGAATTATTTAACCTACATATCAGTTCCCTTTGATAAAAAGAATAAATGATGTTTTCAGAGCAACACACAAATGCTTTGTGTAAATTGCTGCTTCTCTCATACTTACTCCATTTCACAGTTCCATGTTGTTTTAGAGCAGAGGTGGGGAATGATGGCCTCTTTATGACTTGTGGACTTCAACTCCTGGCATGGATGTTGAATTCCACAAATCATAAAAGGGCCATCATTCCCCATCTCTGCTCTAGAGATATGAAGCCTGGGCAAGAGAGCTTGGATTCACCTCAGAGTGTCAAGTGCAGGAAATCAGGAGTCAAGGCAATTCAAATGAATACAGATTTATTGCAAGTGTATGCTCTCTACAAGAATCTGATCTAATGGTCAAAGCAAATTGGTGGTAGATAAAAGTCAATGGAATTCAAGGTGGGCTAGACTTAGGTCTCTTCTGGCTATGAAGGGATTTGAGATTGATGATGCATTTGACCATCTATGGAGATTCTCAGTCATCCAGGTCATAGTTATCCCAAATATGCTTTTTCACGAGGCAACTGGACTTTCTTGTTTTTCTTTGAAAATGTTTCGCTTCTCATCCAAGAAGCTTCTTCAGCTCTGACTTCCATTTCCCACCATCCAGTCAGAGCTAAAGAAGCTTCTTGGATGAGAAGTGAAGCATCTTCAAAGAAAAACAAGAAAGTCCAGTTGCCTCATGTAAAAGCATCTTTGGGATCCATTTGACCCCTTCCTCAGGCTCAGCCTCATCATCTCCTACCCAGAGCCTCATTTTGCAGAGATGACACATTTCCTTTTGTAGAATTAAAGATGCAGTATTTCCCATCACCTCTGAGCCTCACTGACTGGAAGTATCAGAAGAGGGTTGTACACAACACACACATGAAATGAAGCATCATCCAGCTGTTGGAACTATCAACTGGGGGACTTTAACTACCCTGACATCAACTGGGAGACAAACTCTGCACCAAGTGGAAGATCAAACAGGTTCCTGGCAAACCTAGCAGACAACTTTGTCTCCCAAAAAGTAGAGAAGGGAACTAGGGGATTAGCCATTTTGGATCTAATTCTCACTAACAGAGATGAAATGATAGAAGTTGTTGAATCCATAGGAACCCTGGGAGGAAGTGATCATGCAATATTGGAATTCAACATTATGGAAGCACAAGCAATAGAACACAGTCAAACTAGAGTCTTGGACTTTAAGAGAGCTAATTTCAATAAACTTAGAGAGGGCTTGGGAAGGATTCCATGGATGAGAATCCTCAAGGGGAAAACTCAAAAAGCTTGGGAAATTTTGAAAAATGAGATAATAAAAGCCCAGTCTAGCACAATACCAACAAAGAAGAAAAATAACAGCTCTCAAAAGAAACCAGCATGGCTACATAAAGAACTCTCTGACAAATTGAAAGATAAAAAGGACACGTATAGAAAGTGGAAAGAGGGGCACATCACTAAGTCAGAATATCAGCAAATAGCCCGAGCTTCCAAAGATGAAGTGAGGAAAGCCAAGGTTCAAAATGAACTAAGGCTTGCAACCAAAGTCAAAAATAACAAAAATAGCTTCTTTCAACATTTAAAAAACAAGAAAAAAGTGAAGGAAACGATTGGTCCATTAATGGGTGAAAGTGACAAGAAGGTGACAAGCAATAGGGAGAAAGCAGAACTATTTAACTAGTTTTTTGCATCTGTCTTTACACAAAGGGAAAAAACAGATCAACCTATCAAAAATAGTGCCATAAAAAACAGAATAGAAACACAAGTTAAGATAGGCAAGAAAATGGTAAGTGAGCACCTGTCCAGCCTAGATGAGTTCAAATCACCAGGACCAGATGGATTACACCTCAAGGTTCTCAAGGAACTGGCAGATAGAAAAGGTGGATAGAGAAAAATTCTTTTCTCTATCACACAATACCAGGACAAGGGGGCACTCCCTAAAGCTCATAGCTAAGAAAGTGAGGACAAATAAAGGGAAATATTTCTTCACCCAGAGGGTCGTTGATTTATGGAATTCACTACCTGAAGGGGTCGTGACAGCTGTCAGCCTTGACAGCTTCAAGGCAGGGCTAGATAGATTCATGGATGCAAAGTGTATCGGTGGTTATTAAAACGGATGTCCATGTGCCGCCTCTATGTTGGTTGAGGCAGGCAGGATTCCCTTGGGTGCCATTTGTTGGGGGTCAAGGGAAAGGGAGGGTTTTGCCTTCTCTTTCTGCTCAAGATCCCCATGTACAATTGGTGGGCCACTGTGTGACACAGAATGCTGGACTCGATGGGCTTTGGCCTGATTCAGCATGGCTCTTCTTATGTTCTTATGTTCTTATGTGATCTCAGAACCACTGAACTATATTTTTCACAGATCTTGGAACACAGGGGAACTACCAGAGGACTGGAAAAGAGCTGATGTAGTTCCCATCTACAAAAAAGGGGGAAAAATGGACCCAGGAAATTACAGACCTATCAGCCTGACCTCAGTACCTGGGAAGATCCTGGAAAAGATAATCAAACAACGAATCAATGAACACCTAGAGGCAAACAAAGTCATTACTAAAAGCCAACATGGGTTTTTCAAAAATAGATCATGCCAGACAAATCTTATTGCATTCTTTGACCAAGTGACAAAATTAGTGGATCAGAGGAATGCTGTGGACATAATTTACTTGGACTTCAATAAGGCATTTGATAAAGTAGATCACAACCTACTAATTGACAAGATAGAAAAATGTGGGGTAGAAAGTACCACCACCAGATGGATCCATAGCTGGCTGACTGGCCGTACTCAGCATGTGGTCCTCAATGGAACCGCATCTACATGGAGGGAAGTGTGTAGTAGGGTGTCCCAGGGCTCTGTTCTGGGCCCAGTGCTCTTCAACAACTTTATCAACGATTTGGACGAGGGGATAGATGGGGAACTCATCAAATTTGCAGACAATACCAAGCTGGCAGGAATAGCCAACAATCCAGAAGACAGGCTTAAGATACAGAAGGATCTGGACAGACTTGAACACTGGGCGCTATCTAACAAAATGAAATTCAATGGTGAAAAAAGCAAGGTTCTACATTTAGGCAAGAAAAATCAAATACACAGATATAGTATAAGGGGTACCTTGCTCAATAGTAGTAACTGTGAGAGGGACTTCAGAGTCCTAATGGACAATCACCTAAATATGAGCCAGCAGTGTGCTGCAGCTGCCAAAAAGGCCAACACAGTGCTGGGCTACATTAACAGAGTTATAGAATCAAGATCATGTGAAGTGTTAATACCACTTTACAATGCCTTGGTAAGGCCACATTTGGAATACTGTATCCAGTTTTGGTCACTGCAATGTAAAAAAGATGTTGAGACTCTAGAAAGAGTACAGAGAAGAGCAACAAAGATGATTAGGGGACTGGAGACTAAAGCATATAAGGAACGGCAGCTGGAATTGGGTATGTCTAGTTTAATGAAGAGAAGGACGAGGGGGACATGATAGCAGTGTTCCAATATCTCAGGGGCTGCCACAAAGAAGAGGGTGTTAAGCTATTTTCCAAGGTACCTGAAGGCAGGACAAGAAGCAACGGCTGGAAACTAATCAAGGAGAGAAGCAACCTAGAACTAAGGAGAAACTTCCTGTCAATTAGAACAATTAACCAGTGGAACAACCTGCCTCCAGAAGTGGTGAATGCTCCAACACTGGAGGTTTTAAAGAAGAGACTGGACAGCCATTTGTCTGAAATGGTATAGGGTTTCCTGCCTGAGCAGGGGGTTGGACTAGATGACCTCCAAGGTCCCTTCCAACTTTACTATTATTATTATTATATTATTATTAAACATGATTTCAGATATAATCTGAAGCAAAGCCATGTAGCCATTTTTTCCTCTCAAAGCCATTTGGAAGAGGAGTTTCACTTGAGCCTCATTCGAAGCAAGTCATCCCTTCAAAGAACTACACAGCCCTAATTATCACTTAAGCAAAGTTGATGTTATCATAGCCATTCAACGACTGCCATGAATCATGCTGAAATGAGGCTGGAGATGGAAGGGAACATTGAATTGTATAAATCATGTTCTCTGGTTCCCAAGATGTCTTCTGCAAATTGCAAATGATAGTGAGAATTGTTAATCCATCACTAATTGAGATTATGGCCAGCATTGGTTCTCAGCACCTCCAATCCCATAAATGTTAAATGCAACTCTAGGTCATCAGAGGTTTGTCAGACTGCCAGAGAAACACTATTTCACAAATTAAATTAGCATCAAGAACATCAGTGTTGATGTGCCAAATGATTTCCTTTGTGGATTCTGGCTTGAATTTTGATGGATATTTTTTCTTCTTCAGGGTCCTACAGAACACCAGTTCCACCATTGAGATTTTAAAAAATGGAACATCTAATATGGACCTTTGCCTGCCCATTGACTGGGTTCTGAAAGATCTATGATACATTTCATATGCTGGCATCTATTGAAAATATTACTTCACTTCCACTATGACCCACAAAAGATAGTTATGCCACTCAAGAACCATTTAAAGGGATAATGATTAAGTTTTCCAAATCTTGGTGTTTACAGTTAAGCCTGTTCAAGGCTCATGGAAGCACAGAATGACTGTGAATTACTGTTCCTTAATAGCTTGCACTTTGAAAGCAATCCAATCACAGCTTTGAATAAGTGATGATTATATTGATCATGTCCCTCCAAATCAATCCTTAATTAGTCATGTTTAGTGCTGAATTGATCATGGCTTACATGCAGTTATGGCTGTTGAAGCTGAAACCAAATTCAATAAATTACATAAAAAAAACCCTTCAATCTTGATGTGAGCTGGAACAAAGATAAGCAATAAATAAATAAAGTTAAGCTCATTTTTAAAATAATGTCATTTCATGGCATTTAAGCCTTTCCTCCCCCTCCCATACTAAGACTTTTAATTTTTAGATGCTCTCTTTACTTGGTCATTTGCTTGCAGGCATTTTATTACCTTAATAGATAACAACATTGTTTCTGAAATATGAAATATGAAATGAAATATCTGCAAGCAAACAAGTGAGCTTTAAGAACACCAGGAACTCCACAGTTCAACTCCAAGCTATAGCTGTTATCTTCTCTTCTATTTGTAGTGCATTTTTAGAACAATAATGGAAAAATAATGGAAAAAATCCTAAAATAGTGAAGGGGGGAAGGGAGAGGGGAGGGAGATAGTGCCCAGTCAATTTCCTAAAACAGGGAAGAGAGAGGGAGGGAGGGAGGAATGGAGAGAGAAAGAGAGAGGGAGGAAGTGAGTTTATGTGTAAGTTTATGTTCAGACAGAAAGAGCCCCTCTCTCAAACAAGCTGGTGTTAAGAGGAAAAGGCTGGTTGAAGCGTTTTCTTCCTCCAGAGAGGGAAATATTACCCTAGGGAAGCAATACTTAATCCATAACCATAATACTGCTTTTTTTCTGGAAGCAAGGAAACCCTCCTATTTGAATTACTCTGATAGTAGACAATCTAAACAATCGTATTCGTTGTATGAAGCAATATTATCATATACAAGATCTTATCTAAGCATTACTTTTAGACCGTTTACTAGTTTTCGATCAACAGCATTGTACAAAAAAAGTGACTTCACACCATTTGTTACATTTTTATTCAAGACCCACAAAAAGTATTTAAGGAAAATTCAAACGGGATGTATTATCAAGTGAAGATATGATGACTGTATGCAATGCTATGCCAATACCTGGCTCATAGAATATACCGTATATATCAAACTAATCAATAATATAAATTTTAAAAAGTAGTCCCATAACAACTGAATCTCAATGCTTTCATAATCTAGCTAACAGAGTTTTAAAAACAGTATTTGTTTTCTTCCCCAACAATATATATCCAATTATTTCTATGTAATAAAACAAGAATGTTTGCCCTTTGAATCCTTACAGATGAGATGGAGATTCAAAATCAAAGAATATGAGAAACTAAATATAAATTGGGCTGAATTCCTAATGTAATATTTGTTGCTATTCTCAGTGAACCTCAGGCTCTGACAAGAAAACTCCTTTTTGAAATGACAAGTTAATTGTTTTCCCTAAACAGTATAATCAAGGACTAATACAAAAATTTAGCAAAATTAATAGAAATAGTAGCAGCCTTGGGGAGGGAGGCATTTTGGGGGGAGCTGCCCAGAATTTGACATAAGCTGGATAGCTATATAAACGTTTTAAATAAAATAAATATTTGCCTACAGTTCTACTTCAATTCAGCCACTGCTTTTGTTAAGTGAATCTCAGAAAGCAGAATTTGAAGGGGGGAAATGGTATAGAACAGGAGTCTTCAAACTTGGCCCTTTTATGACTTGTGGACTTCAACTCCCAGAATTCCTCAGCCAGACACGCTTGCTGAGGAATTCTGGGAGTTGAAGTCCACAAGTCATAAAAGGGCCAAGTTTGAAGACCCCTGGTATAGAATAATTAGGATGCTAATGTTATCTGTTGAGAAGGATCAGATCTCAGGTTTGAGCACATGGTTGACCATTTCAGGAATTCTAATCAAAAGATCAAACACATTGTGGACCATTTTAAGAATGTTAATCCGATTGTTTTGCTTAGATTTATATCTAATTAAACAAATTTCTCTTCCTTAAAAATAAAACTGGTCCAGGGTTGGGGCTTCACTCATGCTGCTGCTCTGCCATCTTGACTTTTTTTTTAACCTTTCCCCCTAGATGCCAGTGGTGACTCCAGGTAAGAGACAGACAGGGTTCAACATGATAACAGCAGTGGTGTAAGGAGAAATTTCCTGACAGAACAATTAATCTGTGGAACGGCTTGCCTTCAGAAGTTGTGGGTGCTCCATCACTAGAGTTTTTTTTAAAAAAGATTGGACAACCATTTCTTTGAAATGGTATAGGGTCTCCTGTTGTCCCACGGGATTGCACTAGAAGATCTCCAAGGTCCCTTCCAATTCTATTATTCTGCTATTCAAATATTTTGAACAATTTTATTTTTAAGGAGGTCTGACTCTGATGCTATAGGGAAAATTGATGTAATGCAAGCTCTGTCTCTTTTCTTCACTGGTTGCAATGTTGCACGCACACCCAAAAGAAATAGACTTTGTGATGTGATGCCATGGTATGGCTTTTGGTGTTTTATTGTAAAACACTATTTCTTTATTATGGAGTCTGGGAGCATTTTCAGGGTTTTATATTGAAAGGCCAGACAACTTTCCTCAGACAGGCATATCAGCCATATAAAAGATTAAGGAATTATTTACTGGAATCTTTCCCTGAGCTAATTTTCATATAACTAGGAACAATAAGGGGGGGGCTTTTAAAGGATTCATATCACTACCAGACATGACTGAAGATAAGTCCTAATTAGGGCACACGTGTGATCTATTTTAGAGTATTCAATAATTAAGCTGAAATAATCACCCATCCTTTTCTCTTCAAATAGCTCCAAAAGCAATGCCTTAATTAAAAGTGAATTTATGTCAGTTCTGAGCCAGCTTATTTGAATGGCTAAATTAAGTTTCACTCCCTTTTAAAAGAAATTCAGATTCTAAAACAGGCTATCCTTCTCTAACCACAAGTGAGCACAAAGTGAGTTTTTTTCAGTCCCTAGAATAGGACACTCTTTTTATTTTCAGCTTTTAAACTAAGTTTATGAATGAAATGCACAGTTTGGATGCCAGCATTCAGACTCATTCATTAAAGCTAGAGAAAAAGAATGTATTCTATTAAAGACAGGAAGATGAGACAGTGTTCTTTGTATAAATCCTTTCCAAATGAAATTCCCAGGCCTAATTTACACAGCAGGAAATGTCACTAAAGTTCTTGTGCTTAATGTTGTATTGGAAAAAACGAATGATGACATTCCCACTGAAACTGCTCTCCATTTTAAAAAATTATTATTCTGTAGGACTGGTGATGCTTTCAGTCTTTTACATTCTATGCATAGATATACCTTTTTTTCCTCAGGCAAATAGCTGAGGAATATTAAGGAAACGTGATCACTTTAGAAAAGCTGTGACATTTTCTATGGCGTTTCACAGATCTTAAAAGTCACTAGCAATGCTCAAGGTAAAGATTAAAATACCAGGTTTTTTGCAGTCCATTTGAGGGAAATGGTACCATTTAAAAAAGGAAACTGTTTAGTAGTTGAAAGTCTCCTTGTTGATAAACAATGGTGCCTGGGGTAGGGGGGGATGTCTCAAATATTAACCTTCAGACCAGTGTCATGACAAAATGGAAATGATGCAGATTAAGGGTGTCACCAATAGGCTCATCTACCATACTAATTTCAGGTCACTTCAGTGTATGATGACTATTGCAGGTTTAGCATCCTCCAACTGAGGGCAACTGAGGCTACAGTAGGACATTTGCCCATAGCACAAAATGTCTGCTCTTCAGCATGCCACCACTCCATCCTACTGAGATGGCTGCTTTAAATCTGCTATCTGAACTGATCCGTTTCCTCTCATGATATTCCACCCTTAGATGGCTGCTTTCATTTGAGGTGGGTGATTAGAAAAATTCAAGCTGAAATATTTATATCTCACATATGATTACTTGGGAAATGTGTGTGTTAGGATTTATTTATTTATTTATTTATTTATTTATTTGTTTATTTATTTATTTATTTATCAGACTTATATGCCGCCCTTCTCCGAAGACCCAGGGTGGCTCACAACAAGAATACAATAAAAAAAACTTTAAAAATTAACCACACTCACACCACATACAAACACAATCAGCTCGCAGTCGCCGTCGCCGATGGAGGGACACTCCTAGGGCCGAGGGGCAGAGCACAGCTCATATGCCCCAAGCCTGTCGGCATAGATGCGTCTTCATGCACACATAGTTCAAGGTTACACTATGGACCTTTGGAGATGGCTTAAGCTGGACTGGGATGCTCAAAAAGAAATTCAGTATGATTTAATGATCAGAATATTCATTAAATTGAGCTTTTTCTTCCCATAATATAGCACAGAAAAACATTATAGGAGTAAATTTTCAGGTAAAATAAACCTTTGAATAGATGTTAGATGCAAAAATATATCAGTTAGCACAGGGCTACAATTGTCTAAATTCTTACTATACTTTAACTTTGGAGATAGACTATCATGTGCAATGATAGTCGTCCTTATATTAGGGAATAGCTATGTCAATTTTTACAATATCTCCTGAATTAAATGTTACATACTAAAGAATAAACATATAATCGCTAGGTCAAATCAATTAATTCTTGCAGTTCAAGAAACATTATTACCCAGTTGTTCAGGATAATGGGGCAGTGTGAGGAAAAACATCATGGAACAAATGTTTTTTTAAAAAAAAATACAAAAACCCACATCATTTCATCCTCAATGAATATTTGAGGCTCACTGTTAAGTGGTAGAATCAATACGTGTTAGTTAAAAGATCTTATCACCAGAAGAAGAAAAATCAAGAGCAAATAAAGAACCTGCTAAAACAAAGAGAGAATCATTTATTGTTAACTTATTGATCCCTACAAAGAGCATGATTTGCAATTTTTGTATTTTATGATTTCTGTGCTCCCTCTTCTGTTCCCGATTATTCAAGATGAGTTTTGTTTTATGGTTTGCTAAAAGATGGTGATAGGTTGCCATGCAATGGGGAAAATCCAGAATCTAGAAGAACAGGAAAGTCGGACTCACATTTTCCACGTTATCATCAACTCATCAGATGGCAGATCTTTTTAATTATTTCTTTCCTGTGAAGTGTTCTTAGATTTATTGTGCAATTTGGTTGAACACTGGTGGCCTCATTCTGATTGGTCAGTCATTGAAATATGGTACTCCCTCTTTTTCTTCTCCCCACAGCATGTGATCGTCTGCCATCAGCCAATATTAGGAGTCATTTCAAGTTAACAATTTTATAAACAAACCCATCTAGTAATAAGATAGAAATAAGGTAGTATTCTTTTTGAAAAGTCACTGAAGGATTCAAAGGTGATGTTCTTCTGTAATTCCTCCTCTATGGTTGCATTATGAAACTACCTTTGTAATATCTGAGCAAGAGGTTGATTCCAGGCTTAGTGTATTCCTGTTTGATACTTACTCTTCTCTTCTTCTTGTGCCATATCCGTTATCGGACGTTGGCGATCCTGTTGGCGATCCTATTTTTATCAGCAGCCGCATGAAAAAGTGCTGCTGAGTTTTGTCCAAACCAGTCCCTTAGATTTTGAAGCCATGATGTTCCACTTCTGCCTGGACCTTGTTTGCTTTCAATCTTTCCTTGGAGGATTAAATGGAGTATGCCGTATTTTTCTGGGTGTCGCGTCACATGTCCAAAATATTCTAACTTTTGTTTTTTAATTGTTTTGATGATTTCCCTTGGCTTTCCCAGGTGGCTTATCACCTCCTCATTTCTGATCTTGTCAACCCAGCTTATAGGTAAGAGCCGCCTGTAAATCCACATTTCAAATGCTTCTAGTCTCTTCAGGTGGCCTTCTGTCAGAGACCAACTCTCTATTCCATAGAGCAGGATAGAAAAAACATAGCATCTGACAAGCCTGATTTTCAACCTTAGGTTTATATCGTGACTGCAGAAGACTTTTTTCATTTTGAAGAATGCTGTTCGAGCTTTCTCTATCCTTGTCTTTACTTCAATGGTCATGTCCCAGCTTTCATGTAAATTAGAACCGAGGTGCGTGATCCTTTCAACTTTTTCTAATGATATTCTTTCCAAATTTATTGGTGGTAAATTAATGGGATACGTACTCGCTGTTTATATTTTGATTTGAATACATCTTTTGCCCTATCCTTAGATTGAGATTTGATTTGAATACATCTTTTGCCCCATCCTTATCTTAGCAAATAAGACATTCCACGCTTCAAAGTATATCAAATACTTGAAGATCTTTTAAGACTCGCGAGTTCCAGATAGGTTGAGGCTAAATACTGGAGCAATATTGTATGGAAGATTTGACTCTCTGCTTCTTTTCTACTAAGGTCCAGACCCTGCCTTGTATTGCAAGCTCCTTCATTTATTCTGAATTTTTGTTAATGTCTCTAGCCATGTCTTACATTATAAATTGCTTTTGGGCTTCTGAACCTTTGCTAATAACTCCAATTTCTCTTTGTATAATGAACTTCTATCCACTATTCAGCAACTCAGGCCTCGTACTTTAGCATGATATTTCGCAGAGTGGTTAGAGTTGGGATTTCTTCCCCATGATCTGCTGATAAAATGCTGCATAGATGCCGCAGCACAGCTGTGTCTCTGCTGTAAAAACTAAAAGGTCACTATTGCCGCAAGGATACCCAGGACTGTTAATTATTAACCTTTGCTGCATCATGTGAGATCTCCAAGAAGGCATTCGTGAAACACCAAGTGGATTAAATTCTTCATACATAGTGAATTTCAAAACGTCTTCTGAAAAACAAAGCACTACTTTTTGCAGCTGGCTTCAATTAGTGTCACCCTTAGAATAATCACCATAATTAATGAGGTACTACAGTATTTTATATTATCCCATCTTCAGCCTTAAAGCCTTCAAATCTGAAGTCTTTAGATCCAGGTAATTGAGCTAGGACTTTGTTTAATAGAAGGAAATGAATTAGATTTGTGATAGGAAGTAGGATCTGTTAGATTGTACTGTTTCCTATTTCCATCTTTTCTATTGACCAGGGTAGTTGGTCAACTAAGAAAGTTCTTTCTTTCTTTCTTTCTTTCTTTCTTTCTTTCTTTCTTTCTTTCTTTCTTTCTTTCTTTCTTTCTTTCTTTCTTTCTTTCTTTCTTTCTTTCTTTCTTTCTTTTTCTTTCTCTCTCTCTCCTTCCTTCCTTCCTTTTTCTTTCTTTCTTTCTTCCTTTTTCTTTCTCTCTCTCCTTCCTTCCTTTCTTTTTCTTTCTTTTTCTTTCTCTCTCCTTCCTCCCTCCCTTCCTCCCTTCCTTTCTCTCAAGATAACTATTACAAACTCAGACAAAACCAAAGTGTTAGCCTATCTATATTATAGAGATAGGGCAGCAAAGAGTTGTTTGGGATCCCTCATTGTGAGCCAACTAGTCCATAGAGAAGTGGTTTAGACTTGTTACTGTGATATTTCATAAGGATACTCTTATTTTCTCTTGGAAGAAAGAATTCCAAGTCTTTCTTGATTCAGATAATCACCTGAGCTCTTTTGCAGATCCTATAGCAGTTACTTTTGCTTAATCCATAGCAGGTCCTGTGCTATAAAATAATCATCCACAGGAAGTGAAACATGCCCTCTCTTTAATATTTTTTTAGAAATGTGTTCCACATATACTTCTAATTATTTCTGGGGTTTTTGTTGTTATTTAACTCTTTAAATCATTATGCTAATACATATTTTTATTGTTTTAATAACACATTAGGGTTTGAATTAACACTTTTCTGTAATCTTGTTTATAGTCTAAATAAATAAGTACTAGGGAGAATCTGTCTCAGGCAACATATACTGAATCATACAAAGTAGACATGAGTGTCACATAACCTGGCTTCCACTGCCAAGTTAGGATAAAATTCTGAAATATAGTAGAGGATGCTATCTTAATTCTAGCTTTGAATTAAGATTAATGTGGTCTTTTGTTCACTGGGGGACCATTTTATTCTTTCTTGGTTTGAAGCAAAATATGTAGGACAGCACTTTTTCTACAAAGTAAGCATCTGTCTCAATGGTTAAAGAGATTCTTCAAATGTCAAGGACAAAGCAGAACTGTAAAACTTAAGCTCTGGATGCATACCAAGAGCCAAACTGCAGGAAAGTGGGGGGAAGCATCAGGTATTGGATACTGAAGAGGCCCAGACTACAATTCTATTATCAGGACAAGTTACAATAAAGTTTAATTATAGATAATGCTTGAAAATATTTATAGAAACAAATTTCCATATATTTCTATGGTCCAATAATTGCAAGTAAAACCTAAAAGCATGTTAAGGAAGAAGACATGGAACTAAAGCTGGTGTTGGAGCGTGGGAGAGTTGTTTACCCCACCCCATCTAATAGTTGTACAGGTGGACAATATTTCCACTTTATCAGATGGCATATATAAATCTCATTTGGGAAGACTTGCATTTTTAACAGAAAGGCATTGCCAGAGATTGTTCTTTTTAAAATTATCAATTTGATGCATTCAGTATTGCAGTATTGTCATTTTGAACACTGTTCTACATTATATGCATCAATTAAGCCATCACTAATGTTTGATTCCAATACTCCTAATCCCCAGCTAGCAGAAAGCTGATGGAGCACTTTTACTTCAAGTGGCTCTGAACGGAGACTTCCAAGTCTTCAAATTATCTCAAACACCTCTTAAGCTGAACATCTTAGAAGTTGCAGGGGTTAGTGATGAACTAATGATCATCACTTTCTCCAAAATTCTTAATCTTATCACGCAAAAGAAAGCACTGAACAACCCTAAAAATAACATCTGGATACTCTTTGTCCACAGTTGAAATTGATGGTGGTCTTGTGCATTAAAATAGATCTTGTAGTTTGAGAGGTAAAAGTACACGTTCCACTGTTTAGCAGGCTATCCTACGTACTGTACACCTCAACATATGGCTGTGAAAGCTGGAGCATCAAAAAAGCACAATGGAGAAACATTTGCTTTTGAAGCCTAATGTTAAAGACAACTGTTGATTACCTTTGACACCCAAAAGAACAAGTAATTCAATATCAGATGAAGTATAACAAGTATAACAATTAGCTCACTGGAACAGCTAATAATAAAGCTTAAAATTTTTGGAAAACAAAATTTTCAAAGCAAGAGCTTTTGAAAAAGATCATATTGTAAAAAGAGACAATCACTAGATATTTTCCTGATACTACAAGCAGGCAACTGACAATCCTGGTGAAATGATGTTCAGCAGGTCAGAAGATTCAGACATGACACTGTGATTGAACAACAGCAGAAACTTTTTGCTAGCAAGATGCAGTTCAGTCCAAATTTGGCACCTGCAAATATGCCAAGGATTCAACCATTACAGCATTAAATCATTTCTGGACAGTTACTAGAAAACAGACACTCAAAGAACCCATAACTGTCATTGTGTGTCACTTTTCGTAGCCTAGACATTTTGTACCATCTTTTTCCAAACAAATATTTTTCTATAAATCTTTCTAAATTATAAGCATTGTCCCCACTGCAACTTTTCCAAATGCATTAATTTTTATGTACAATTTTCAGACTGATAAGTATTTTCAGATGGAAATAGAGCCCCACTGAATTATGTGTCCAAATGTATTATAGTGGCAGATCATAACCTATAGTGGCTTTCTGTTACATTTCAAGTTTCATGCCAATGGTCATTTCTCCACTGATGATTTATAGTGTCTGCTAAAATCATCCAACGATAGTTATGCCAAAATAATAAAGAAAAAGTTTATATCACTTCAGGGAAGGCTGGATGATGCTTTGAAGAAGCTGTAAGGCACAAAATCTCTCTCTCTCTCTCTCTCTCTCTCTCTCTCTCTCTCTCTCTCTCTGTGTGTGTGTGTGTGTGTGTGTTTCCCTCTCTGTCTCTGTCTTTACACATGAATAGTTTTATAGGTACAATAAGCTCAGGAAGATCTCAGGATTTTACAGATGTGATTGAATGTAAAAACAAGGAGGGAGCCGGCTCTTTTATGCCCTAACATTTCTAATGTTTCACTCTCAATTATATTTGGGAAATATAAAATATGGCAAGACCTATTTTTAAAGAGTTTATGAGAGAAAATTAGCTGTTTAATGATTTTTTTTCTAGGAATAGGGAAGACAAAAATATTAGTACAGTAATAAAATGATACCCTTTGTTTTAATGGGCCTGACCTTAAGAAGAATCTTTATGTACCTGGAGAAACAACACAAATGAGAGCTCTTTCATATGAAAATAAATGAAATACCAACATTTCTCAGAAGAATTGTAGCCTAGATCCCCTCTTAAAATTCTAAACAGCCTATGAACAGGAGAGAATTAGTCTGGAGGATGATATTTATTGTGGTCATTCATTCAATTTACAATCATGTTTTCACTCAAAGACCTAATTATAAAAAAAATCATGGCACACAAAAAAGATAAAAACAAAACAGTTTTTATTAACATAAACCAACAACAATAAACAAAAAGGTATATCTTGGCAGATTCTCTAAATACCAAGAAAATAAGACCATCAACTGGGCTCTTTTACAGATACTACCGGTATCATCAATTACTTTTGCTTAATCCATAGCAGGTCCTATGCTATCAAATAAAATTGGAGGCAATTGAAAACAGATCTTTGATAATCTTCTGTCAGAACCATCAAAGCCATAATGGAGGCACATTGAGCTTGGAGACAACTGGAGGCAGATATGAATGATAAGATTGCTAATATATTTCAAAGCTTATGGACAATTTGGAGCATGCATCTCATGAACTTCGTAAATATCTATGGGGGAGGGATATATTGATTGGGCCCAAAGATAAATTTCAAGGTAATATGGTTAATTAAATCTACAGAATTACAAAAACATGCATTTATGAGAGATAACTTGTTGGTCTAGCAATTATTTATTTAGTCTCTGGAATAAAACAACTCACAGTGCAACATGAAAAACAAAGTAAGTTGAAACAACAAGTATGCTTGCTAATCATATAATTCAATTATATTTCTATCCTCAGTTGAATGTTTGTGGTGGGGAAAAGATCCATCCAATCAAGAAACCAAAACATCTGAAGACAAAAGGAACTACATATCTTTTACTGGCCTGCACAACTCAAGTAGTGCAAAAACAGAAGATATGGGGAGACCTGGCTCACCTAATCACCAAGAGCAGGACACTACTGAATGGATAATATCATCGTCATCACAGCTACAATGATCCATGGGCTCACATCCAAAAAAAATTCAAAAGAACCCCAAACAAAGAAATATTACACAAAACACAAAGATTCAAAGTAAATAGCCCTAATTATTACCAAGTTCTTACAATATGTCAAGTCAATATTTCTGAAGAAGACAAAGAACCTTTATTCTTTCAGATGTGGTGAGAACTGAGTCCTCCATACGGTCAAGGATGTAAGGGGTAGCAATCCAAAAACATACTGAAGTACCACAGATTTCTCAGTTCAAATACCAAGTTTGTCATGTCCTCCAAATCCAAGAATTTATTTTTCCCTCTTTTCAACTGCTTCAGACACAAACAATTCTGCTATCACTGGGGGAAAAAAGAAGCAAATAACCTTTACAGTGAAGTTTATATTTAGTTCAGTATGACACTAATACAATTAAGTTAAATTTGGGCCAAGCATCTACAGTACAGTTTACCACCGGCTGATATACATTAAAAGGCACGTAGAGAGTCTTCTTCTTTTTTTTTTCTCCACACCAAAACCACTGGGTAGTATTAAATGTTTATCACACACTATTATATTACAGCTCAAAGGCAATCTCTCATTTTGATGATTTACCGCTTACTGTGTTTTAAGCATAGCACTCAGCTATTTATTTTTTTTTTAAAAAAAAGAGGGGAGGGAGAGATTGAATGATTTGCCAGTCTTCTTTTGAAAGATACTTGCATGAAAGGTTTTAAGTAGACCACCAAATGTATAATCATTGGAGATTTTAAACTGTTTGCAACAGAGAATGTACGTGCACTTTTTAACGCAAACTCGAAGACTTGTTATTAAAAAACAATTTTCTCTTAATGCCATGCAAAGATCAGAACTTTAATGCTAATGGTGAAGTCATTGTGCACATTTGTGATTGACATTAAAAGGATTTGCAAGCATGTGGGAGTTCTTTTTAACTGTTATTCTTCATGCCCGTCTATGGCAAGTATAGCGAGGTGTCAGGAGCACTACACCGTTTAATAGTGAGGACTATTAACTAAAATACTGAGTAGTGAAAGTTCAAGGAGGAAATAAAAGCCACAAGGAATGGAATCTGTTTTAACAGAGAAAAAGCTGGTTTGAGTTTAGGACGCAGGGAGACCACATCTTAAAACTGCAATTGAACCCAAACTTTCAGCTGCTAAATGAAACATGTGTTAACTGAGTTTTGCCCCATTTTATGATCTTTCTTGCCACAGTTGCTAAGTGAATTATTGCAATTGTTATGTTAGTAACACAATTGTTAAGTGAATCTGGCTTCCCTATTGACTTTGCTTGTCAGAAGGTTGCAAAAGGGGATCACATGGCCCTGGGACACTGCAACCGTCATAAATATGAATCAGTTGACAAGTGCCTCAATATTGATCACATGGCCATGGGGATGCTGTAATGTTTGTAAGTGTGAAAAATGATCTAAGTCACTTTTTTCAGTGATGTTGTAACTTCAAACAGTCACTAAATAAACTGTTGTAAGTCAAGGACTACTTTCAGTTTAATGGTAAAACCCATCCACGAAGGATTGATTGCAAAGTATACTGTTTAGTTGGGAAATGAATGAAACTTGCAGTTAAAAAGTGAGAAGGGAATATCTGAAAAATTTAAACACCGAAGAGGCTATAGTTGGATGACATCTGAGTGACAAATTAGCCAGCTTCATTTTAGCCTACCGCATGGTGTGGACCCAGATATGCGGTTAGTTTATGGTTGAGTGTACCATACACATTCAGAAAATTAGATTAAGAAACCCTGCTTAAATTAGCCTTGGGTAAGTGTGTTGTGCAAAGATAGTGGCTACGTCAATGATAAAACCATAATTTAAAAATGTTTGAAAAACTCACCAACTTTAAATCTCCTGGAATAAGGTGGGGGGACACCTTTTCAGTTCTGTGCTTTTCCTAATTTCACAATATAATTTTCAGCTCTCCAAAATAACATGCTTTAAAAATGCTGTCAAATTAGAACATACACTATATCAAGGACAGTGGGTAGAAAATCTTAAGAGAAAATCATACCTCAATTAGCAAATGACGAATATGCTAGGTAGCTCTGCAAAATCTGTGTGAAGCGATAACTAGGACAGACCACTTCAATGTTTTTCCCTGGAACACTCCATCCACTGGAGCTCCTGAATAGGTTTCCCGAGTAGGTCTACACCCACATGACTTCTGCCTCAATTTATGAATCAGAGCATGAAAATTAACACATCATCTAGGATCCTACTACTTTTCCTCCCCTTTTCCTGAAAACATGTAAGTTGTGCCACATGAGGTAACTATACATGTTATTGTCCAACTGCAATTTTTGGGAGGGCCCCCTAAAAATCACAGTATACTTTCAACAAGTCTTACTTTAATGACAACTGGCCAGCTCTATAGCTAAGATCTATAACTAAATTTACTTATGAATTTCTGTCTGGGCATCTGCTCAGTTGCTGCCCTTCAAAACTGCTCCTTTCTGTGTGACATTTGAGGTTATATCCATCCCTGAGTCTGTTCACTTCTTTCCAGAACTTCAGGTGAATCAGCTTGACCTCAACTGCTCCCAAGGCCTTCTAAAGCAGAGGTCTTCAAACATGGCCCTTTTATGATTTGTGGACTTCAACTCCCAGAATTCCTCAGCCAGGCATGCAGGCTGAGGAATTCTGGGAGTTGAAGTCCACAAGTCATAAAAGGGCCAAGTTTGAAGAGCCCTGTTCTACAGTATTCTAAGAAGTATCCTGATTCTGTTCCATTTGCTGCCATCACAGGAAGGCCTCCCGTGCCTGAAGCATATCTGGTTCTTCACCAAGAAGTTCCCCCTAACTGTCAGAGAAGCTGGATTCCAAACATATCTGTACTTTCCTGATTTGGTTAAAATCAATCCAGTAACTTTCCACTTGCAGCTTCTTGCCATCCTGAAGGAGTTAGTTCTGATTTTCCCATCCATATAGTTCTGTTCCATCCATCTCTTACTTCAGCATTCTTGACTCATGGCACAGAAGGTCAATCTGGTAGTATCCAGATGTTGACCATTCCTGGGAGGAACATCTAACATTTATGTACCCTGCTTCCTTCATAGCTTCCTCATTATGAGCAGACTGTTGCATCCAAATGCCATGGTGTCACATTAGTTTTGCTGTAGTTTCCTATACAGATGAGTCCTGATATGAGGAAGATGGTTTCAAGATCTTTCATATAGAAAATAGGAGACACTTATAAAGGAGAGAGAGATGAGGGAGGGAGGGAGAGAGAGGGTGTCAATGTGCAGATAGGTAGACAGAAAATCTCAGCCTAACGTTTAGCTTAGAAGATTTATCAGAGTAGGAATGCAGAAAATATAAACAAGCATGGCTCCTTGACCACAATGGCTTACGACTGCAGTTCTGATCTTCACTGTGGTCATAAGTCAAGGTTACCTTTAGGAAACCAAATTTAATTGACATTTTTAGAAAGTATAAGTATAGTCTCAATTTCGCTATGGCAGCTGGATGCTCATTGGAAACTTGGAGGGATTACCACTATTGTAAGAAAGACTTGCAGAGAAAGGAGCATGCAATCAACTTTGGGAAGAAGATACGTCTTCCCCAAATATATTGTGTTTTTCTTTTCTTTTCTTTTTTTTATTAGTTTTTTAAATTTTTACAAAAAAGACACATAATAATAACTCAACCGAAAATTAACGTATACTACATTTTCCAAACAATTAATATAACTGCTCGGCACCCCCACCACCACATCCCCATATCCCTAACCACCTCCTTCCTCTTACCATCTACCTACTTTCCTCTCACTCCTCCTCTGCTTCTCCACCCACCATCTCTACCCCCACTCTTACCTCCTCTTACCAACTTCCTACTTACCTCTACCTTCACTCATTTTTCACTCCTCCTCTTACCCTCCGGATGTGGTGCCAAGAGGCCACCCGAGCAACCCCTTAATATATATTCTTACATATTCGTACAAATCGCCAACCCCGATTACAGTTGAGAAAACATAATATATAAATTATGAATACCCTCCCACCCACCCTCCCCGACTTCCCAGAGTGAATACAGGGTAAAAACACAAGAAAACCCACTAAACTACTTATTATATAAATCCAACATATAAATATTTAACTATATGCTAAATATAATTTCTTCAGTTGATATTTCGCTTGTATATAATCTATCCATTTTTTCCAATCCATCATAAATTTTTCATTTGAGTGATCCTTCAGATATGCGGATATCTTGGCCATTTCTGCCATATTTATAACTTTTAATGTCCACTCTTCAATAGATGGTAATTCAGACGTCTTCCTATATTGTCCCACCAGTAATCTTGCTGCAGTAATCAAGTTCAAAATCAACTTAGTCTCTATGGTGGTACAGTCTTTTATGATGCCAAGCAAAAACAACTGTGGTGAAAATTCAACACGCTTTTTCAATATATTTTGGAGAATCCACCATATTTTTATCCAAAAAGCCTTGATTTTTTTACAAGTCCACCAAACATGAAAATAAGTAGCATCCATAGATTCACATCTCCAACACTTGGGTTGCACATCTGGGTACATAAATGATAGTTTTTTCGGGTCTAAATGCCATCTATAAAACATTTTATAAAAATTTTCTCTTAAATGTTGTGCTTGCGTAAATTTTACATTTTTCACCCATATCTTCTCCCATGTTTCCATCGTAATTGATTGTCCAAAATTATGTTCCCACTTAATCATGCAATCCTTAACTAATTCAGTTTCAGAATCAATTTCAATTAATGCATTATATAATCTTTTAATATGCATAGGTCTTTGATCTCTAACTTGTTTAAACCCATCTTAAAATCTTTTTGCCATCTAGACTGTAATTGTACATGTGAATACCAATTATGAGCTATTCCTTCTTCCCTTAACCTATTTAATGGTTTCAATAATAAAGAATTCCCTTCTTTAATTAAGAGTTTCTCATAAGACACCACATCTTGAATTTGTTGTCTATTTATACTCTCTATTGCATGCTCCGTCATCAACAAATCAAATTGTTTCCGTAAAATCTTTATCCCTTCTTTAATATTTCTATCATCTGGTTTCTTTATTAATAATAACTCTTTTTTCCTTATTTCCTCTTCTAACTCTTTTCATTTTTCCTCTTGTTTACGACTAAACCTTTTATTCATATCAATTAAGATCCCACGCATGTAAGCTTTACTAGAATCCCACACCATTTCTATTGTCGTTTCCCTGTTCATATTTAACATAAAAAATTCCTTCATGACCTTTTTACATTCCTCCACATTTATATCATATTTAAACAAATTTTCGTTAATTCTCCAAGATCTTCTAGGCGACTGACCAGTCATTAATTCCATCATAACCGGATTGTGATCTGACAAAACGTTAGGTAAAATTTTAACTTTCTTTAACCTAAGAATAAAATCCGTAGTAGTTAATATAAAATCAATTCTAGAAAATGATTGGTGTCTATCAGAAAAGAAAGTAAACTCTTGATCCATGCCGTGTCTTTCTCGCCATATGTCTATCAAGTTAAAATCATCCTTAATATCAAAAAAAGATTTAGGCAAGGTAGAACGCGATTGCGGAACAGATGAAATATTTTTCTTATCTAAGCAAACATCAAAAATACCATTCCAGTCTCCCATTAAAATACAAGACCTATAATCCAATTGTATTAATTTTTTTTGTAAAAACTTATAAAATGTGCCTTGTTGTTGATTTGGGGCATATATACCCATCAAAAGAACTTTCTTCCCATCTAATAAAATTTCAATAGCTAAAAATCTACCTTGAGTATCTGCTTCTATTAATTTAGCTCTTATATGATTTTTAACATAAATAACAATTCCATTTTTTTCTCTGAAGATGCTGCCACAAAATGTAAGCCCAACTTATTATTTATCAGATATTTCTGATCCAAAGTTCTAATATGTGTTTCTTGCAGGCAGATTACATCATTTTTACATTGCTTCAAATAATGAAATATCTTCTTCCTTTTCTGTGGAGAATTTAAACCATTCACATTCCATGTCAAATATTTATTTGACATGACCAGTTTGTGAAAGCTTTTGCAAGGCCAAATTAACTTCTTCCACCGCTTTCTTCTTAGGTCTTGCTCCCATGGCTTTCGGAGATGTAGATGCAACTTGCTTTGTAGAAATTGGCTGTTCTTTTTCTCTTTGTTCCATACGCTTAGTGGCTAGGCGTGTTTGCCTTTGCTCTTTAGCCTTCTCTGCTTCCAAAGGTTGAAAAATATCAATACACTGCACTGGCTGCTCAGCCAATACTCCTTTATTTATTTATTTATTTATTTATTTATTTATTTATTTATTTATTTATTTATTTATTTATTTATTTATTTATTTATTCGATTTCTATGCCGCCCTATTCCGGAGAACTCAGGGCGGCTCACAACACAGTAGAAATCAACATAAAAATACATATAAATATAAAACCTCTTAATTTAAAAAAAAAAGTCCTGATGCTGACAATGGTTGTAATTCCATAACTTGTGATGATTCCATATCTTTTGCGTAGTCTGCCCTTTTCGATCTTGGAGACGGGGGTTTACCACCCCTCAATATGTTCTCAAAAAAATCTTTCGCTTTAGCAACTGAGGTCAGGCGGTATCTATTATTCTGAAAAAATAAAGAGAGTCCAGTTGGAGCCTCCCATCTATATTGTATCTCTCGTTTTTTTAAGTTCCTCCATCAAAAATGCATAATCTTTCCTTGATCTCAACATCTTCGGGGGTATCTCCTTCAAAACCTGAACTTCTTGACCAGCAACACTTAATTGTTTATTATAAGCTGTAGTAAGGACATAATTTCTGAATTTTCTTGTACTAAAATATATCACAATGTCTCTAGGCAAATTACTTTGTGCTGCTATACGTGAATTAATTCTGAATATCCGCTCAATCTGCCAGGCAACATTTTGAGCTCCATCTTCCAAAAATTTTGCCAGAGCTTGGACAAAAATTCTTCTTAAATCTTCTTGGCTCTCCTTTGCAACCTCTTTCAGGCCCCTAATTCTAACAGCCAACTGCATCTGATTATATTGAATCATAACGGCTTGATCTTGAACATCACTTCTAACCTCCTCAATTTTCTCTTCCATCTGCTGCTCAATATCTTCCACCTTCTCTTCAACTCTCAAAGTGTAATCCCAAACCCCTTTAATAGCCTCCACAATATCTTCTCTTATCACAATGTTATGAGTCTCAATTGTTTCTTTTATTGTCTCCAAATCATCAGTTAAACCTTTCATCTGTTCTTCAATCTTTCTCTCCAGCTTATCAGTCATTGTGGATAGTGCACTCTGTAAATCTTTCATTGTAAGCATTTCTGGAGGAGATTGAATAGGTAGAGGGGCTTGGGATTCTATCGATATTAAAGATGCAGAGGCTGAGGAAACAGGCGGACTGCTTAGTTGTATTTTAGGAAGCTGACCCAGAGAAGGTTGAGCCGCCTTCACCATAGCTGCCTTCTGTCTCGCAGTCATTTTAAATCCCTTTATAAAGAAATTGTATTGCCAAGTTTTCCTCTCTTCTTATCTTCTTTTAAATTCCACTTTAAGTTATAATTTATAAAATGAAATTCAAGTCAAAATAGTCTCTCTAGCTTTACTTCTGAAAGAGAAAAGAAAAAGAAAAAGTTCACTTTCACTTTAAAACACTTTCCCTTAGCAGTGAAAGCTATCGCCATCTTGGATGCATTATGTTGATTGTAAAAGTTATAAGTATGTGGTCAGAAATAAAATAAAAAAATACTTGCAATACAAAAAGGACTCCTGTATTCACTCCGTCTGCAAGCAATCTCTCTTATGTTCTTTTTAAAAGCAGAGGCGGTCACGGCGTCTTTCTCTGTCAGCTGACAGAAGCGTCTCTGGGCAGGAGCGTCTTCAAGTGCCTGGGGAGCTCGCACTCTTTATCCCTGGGAGCTTTTTCCAGGGATTTTAGAGGAGCTCAACCTTGCTCTTGATGCTCTTCACCCCTTCTTTGCCCGAAGGGGGGCTTTTTCACCACAAAAAACAGCTGATGTTCGCTGTTTTTTGCGGCTTAACAAACCCGGAGAGCGGAGCCTCACCAAGGAGACTCTAACGACGTCAGCGGAGCCACCGGAAGCCTATATTGTGTTTTTCTGTGTACACATTTTTGAGCAGTGAACCTGTTCACTGATGTTTGTCCAGCCACAGCAAAGTCCATTTTGACCCGGCATGCCATTTAATTACTATAGAAACTGCCATATCTTGATGCCAAAAACAAATGATAACCATCTTTCCAATATCTGCCAAACAAAACAACTGCTGTCTTCAGAACCAGTCCAGTCCTACAGTGTCTTTCTGCCAAACCTACATCCTGAAGGAAGCAGAATATACACTACAGCAAGGAAGGGGGATGCTATGAACATTGATGTCCTCTTTTCAATTGAGAAACTTTGATTAAGAGCTCTGGTGGCACAGTGGTTAGAATGCAGTATTGCAGGTTAATTCTGTCCATAGTCTGGAGTTCGATCCTGACAGGTCTCAAAGTTGACTCAGCCTTCCATCCTTCCATAGTTGGTAAAATGGGGACCCAGATTCTGTGGGGTAATATGCTGACTCTGTAAACTGCTTAAGAAAGGGCTGTAAAGCACTGTGAAACGGTATATAAGTCTAAGTGGTGTTGCTATTTGATTAATTATTTTTGTGCATTCTCCCTTTGCTTCCTTTTTTTTTATAAATAGCAATCCAGGTAGTCTTTTCCATAAGCATTACGTTCTGCTAAAACATTCCCTTCAGTAATGCACACCTCTTTCTCCTGAACTAGTTGCCGTATCTCATCTGTATTTCTTTGTTTTCATCTGCCTTCAGCAAGAATTCTTCTGACACTTGCTGAATTCTGCCTGTACTTGCTTCTTTGAAGCCAAGATCACTGACATTTGCTCTAATGATAGATCTTTGCTCTGGCTTCAGATAGTTTTCAACACTGAACCCCTTTACATTTCATTTTCTTTGAAGCCAAGATCACTGACATTTGCTCTAATGATAGATCTTTGCTCTGGCTTCAGATAGTTTTCAACATTGAACCCCTTTACATTTCATTTATTTTTTTCTCTCTCCTTTCCTGGATGCAGTTCCATTTACTTTAACCAATGTTTACCAATGAAGTTTTCTTTTATCTCTTGCAACTCCCTCTCCTTCCCTTAATAGCCTGTCACAATCAAAAGCAAGCCAGAACCAACCCATCTTCTTTTAAAAACGTGGATGAGCACAGAAAAGTATAAACCTAGTTTGGTCTAGTGGTTAAGGCACCAGGTGGAAAACCGGGTGACTGTAAGTTCTAGTCCCGTCTTAGGCATGAAAGCCAGCTGGGTGGCTTTGGGCCAGTCACTCTCTCTCAGCCCAATCCATCTCATAGGCTTGTTGTTGTGGTGAAAATAGGAGGAGAAAGATGTATTGCAGAGGTCTTTAAACTTGGTCCTTTTATGATTTGTGGACTTCAACTCCCAGAATTCCTCAGCTAGCATGACTGGCTGAGGAATTCTGGGAGTTGAAGTCCACAAGTCATAAAAGGGCCAAGTTTGAAGACTCCTGATATATTGGATATTTTTGCTGCCTTGAGTTATTTGTAAAGTAATAAAAGTGAGATATAAATAAAATAAATAATAAAGTCAGGATTAAAATAAAATAAAAGGTAAAATAAATAAAAAAAATGGAGTCTCAATACCTGGCTGCTGTTGTCTGAATATAGAAGCTAAACAGGATCAGGCCTGAATGAGGAATTTTGTCCAGAGTGACAGGATTATTGGCTCATCTGGGAAACCAAGGAAACATTTTGAAGAAGGCAATGACAAAGAATTTCCATTTTGTTGCCAGGAAATTATATGGAAGTGAAATCCTGAGAAGTCAGGTTTTCTCTTTCAAAGTGTTAGAACACAAGATTACATTACAATTCCTTCCCTAAAAAGGCAGCTGAAAGCTACCCATCAATTTAGGTCCTTGTAAAATGATGGGGGTCATTGGAACACACACTTTTGATAAAGTAGGAAAACATCTGGATTTTTTTTTCACAGGTTGACCTTGTTTAGTGATTGCCTTGTACAGTGATTATGTGCAGTTGTGACATGATGAAAAAGTAACTTTGCAATCAATCCTCATATTTACAACCTTCACAGGTCTATAAAGGAAAGGAAAGCTGAAATACGACCATAAACACAGTTGTGGTTTCATTTAGTGACTGTTTTTGCTTAACTTCTCAGTTACTAGTCCCAATTGTGGTCACTAAATATGGTCTACCTGTATAGAAATCTGAAAGTCTGACCATTCAGATCTTCCAAAGGATCAACTGAAGCTTTAATGCTTAATTCTTGGACTGGTTCCCTAATTTCTAATACCTTTAGCCTGAGTTTGTTGGTGATTGTCAGACAGAATACTCACATCCCAATTATTTTAATGTTTTTAAGGCCTGTGGGAGCAGATCTACAGTTTGTGGCAAGTTATTATCACTTCTCTTGAAACCAATTCTATTGAGTCACAGCTGCTGATGCTACAGATTTATAGACCATGGAAGTCTTTTTGTAATTCCTCACTATCAAAATGAATGGAGTTCTCTCTCCTAAAGTATTTACATGTTCTCAATTTCAAGAATTTGATTAGAATACAGATTGCAAAGATTTAAACTGCATCTGTTTCTTTATATAGAACCACAGATATACAAAACCACAGAACCAAATGAGTAAATCCTTTACAGTATTTGAAGCAGCTATACATAAAGCCATTCCAATGAATACAAGCTCTTTAGTTCATCTTTCACAAAAAAACTTCAAGCAAACAGGACAATAGCAATCATGATCAACTTTATAAATTGTAGCTTGAAGAATATAGCTCTGGCAGAACAATAAAAATATGATCAGTTCCTGAGGTAGAAACATTGTTTCTGTACCCTCTTACCTTTTAAAGATTTTTTTAATCCTGCCTATTATTTTTATAAATAACTCAAATGATTAAATATACCTAAAATTCCTTCCTCCTCATATTTTTCCCACAACAAAAAATATGGTCTGCTTATGCATGTATAGTGATAACCCAGTTTATCTAATGCATTGTTCTTCAGGTGGAATTCAATTCCAGGTGACATCAAGCAAATTTCTGTTTTGCTTTCTTGGTAACTTTTTTCCTTGTTATATGAAATGGTCATCTGTGATTGGGTGAAAACTTCCCCCAAAATTAAGCAATCATAGGGCTTGAGGTGAAGAAAAACAATTAAACACAGCAGCCCCATACCCTGAATCTGCTTGTAGTTACTAACAATAGTTTATTAACAACAAACAATGAACACATTTTATGAATTCAAGGAAGGATTTCATCAAGGACAGGATCTATAAAAAACATCCTGTGATAATAGCAATAAAAATGAACAATGACACATAGGGATCACTTGTGAAATGTGAAATGCTGGCAATCAAAAGGGTGAGAATTTCTGGTTTTCCTACCAAGATTTTTTTTTTTTTGTCCAGAATCGCCTTACATCAACTTCTCTCCAGAAGCTCCTTACCATCAACTTACACACGTTTCAATTTTTAAATTAATAATAAAGCTCAAATAAGTTCAAAATACAGTACCTCCTGGAAAAATGGGGAAAATGTGGGGTGGGGGTGGGGGAATGAAAAGGGCAGAGGGGTACACAAATGCTTTTGTGTGCAAAGCTTTTCTTTTTTAATTTTTATTTCATTAGAATATTAAATTTCAAAGAAGACAGTATATACAGTAAATGCCTCCAAAATATTGATTGCAATTATCTATGACTAAAGAGATTATATTATAATCTGTATGCATACGTTTGAAAAATATTTGAAAGTTTCAACTGTGTATAGAGTGCGGTGGCATCGGCAGTTCTTGGGGTCCCTAGGATGACTCATGTTAGCCACTGTTCCGCGCACTATACTGGCTGTCAGTCTGCTTCTGGGTGCAATTCAAGGTGTTGGCTTTTACCTTTAAAGCTTTGCATGGCATGGGTCCAGGTTACTTGAGGAACCATCTCATCCCACTGGAACTGGCCTGCCCCACCCGCGCTGGCAGAGAAGGCATGCTGCAGGCCCTGTCAGTCAAGGAATTCTGGCTGACAGAGTCCAGGAGAAGGGTCTTCTCTACCTGTAGCTCCTGCCTTTTGAAGCATCTTAGCTGAAGTGAGATTGGTTCCTGCCCTTCTGTCCTTCTGTTGGAGCATGAAGATCTGACTTTGGCAGATGGTTTGGGGCCTCAACAGAGGACCATCACAGGGGTTGTTGAATTAAGAAGCAATCCCAGATATTTTTTATTCTTTTAAAGCTATTTATTTGTTAGGATTTTAATGTATTAATCCTGGAAGCCACCCAGAGTCCTTTTTTAATTAAGAAACGAGCAGTCAAAAAAAATTCAATAAATAAATATTCAATGTATAGAGCCTCTTTGGTACAGTGATTAAGACATCACAGCAGAAACCAGGAGACTGTGATATGTAATCTTGCCTTAGGCACCAAACTAGTGGGGACACCTTGAGCCAGGCAATGTTCTAGGAAGTAGATGTCAACGCTGCTAATATTGAATATTCTTGCTTTGATAATATATGCAGAACTGTCTGGCATTTTTAGAGTTAAATCAGATGACAGTGAAAGGGGAGGAGAATATAAGGAAAGCCTGGGATAAAGAAACGGAAGTGAATCTTTGCCCTCCAAGTTAATTGGAAGATGTGAATCATGACCCCAAAATAGGGGAGGGGAAATGCCTGGAATGTTATGTGCAAAGGAAGGGAAATTCAGATCTTAGCATCCACCATGCTGTGCTGACATCTCTGTAATACTAATAAAGGCTTTTTAGGTTAAAAAAATGCCTAAAAGTTCTTTGAAGTGTTTCGTTAATCAGACACATGACACATGATAGTAGAACTTGACAAGCCACTTCTGAAAAATGCTGCCACAAAAATGAGGGAAGAATTGTCAGGAGTAAAAAAAAATGTCACGAAGACACAACTTATAAGCATTTATGTGACATACTATTATACAGAGTTTTCTGGTTTTTTATTTTAACTAAGAAACATGGAATATTTTAACATGTCACTATTACATTGCATTTGCAATTTAGTCACAAGTTTATATTGTGGTACACAAATTTGAACTGGGTTTGGGAACAGCTGCAGAAACCAATTTTTTTTTCCCCACGTAGTATGTCAGAAATGAGAGAGAACATTGCCCAGAAAGGAATTATCAAAAAGCTGGTCTACTCACCAGTTCTTCAATCTGCCACCGTTGTCCACTCTGCTTTTCGCAGAGCCATCTTCAGTCCACCATTTTCTTTCTCAGAAGAATGCACATCAATCAATATATATTCTCTAGAAGAATCTCCTGTGCAAGAAAGATCAGATTTATCACACAGAGGTAGACCCTTTCCATGAGCCACCAAGCTGGCTATTGGAAGAGGAGATTACATCTTAGAGCATGCAAGCTTAAAGTGGGACAATGACCCCTTACCCGTCCATCCAGGTACATGGGTATCTGTGATTAATGAGATACATTGAACTTTGAGGGGAGAAATTTGGTAAGAGAAAAGGGGAGCAAACCTGACCCTAATGTTCTCTGTTCAAAACAGATGAACAGTCCTATCACACAGTTATCTAAAGAAGCTTTGCATATCCAGTTCCAGGAAGTTGATGGGATAAACTTGCATGTCCAGCTTCTAGTGTAGACCGAGAGCTGGGGTTCTAATACTTTATTTATTTATTTTCCAATTTCTATACCGCCCCTCTCCCGAAGGACTCGGGGCGGTGTATAGCCCAAAATTAAAAACATATCAATATACAAAAATTAAAATAATTAAAAATAAATTAAACAATTTGGCCATAAATCCCATTTAAAACCCAATACATTATATATCTTAAAAATGACTCAATCCCCTAAAACAATTTTAACCTTGCTGGAACCGGAGCTTCTATGCCAGGCCAGCCTGTCGAAAAAGGAATGTTTTCAATTCCCGACGGAAGGTACGTAAATCCGTCATTGTACGGAGTTCGGGGGGGAGCTCGTTCCAAAGTGTAGGAGCTCCCACAGAGAAGGCTCTCTCCCACAGAGAAGGTTGCCAGCCGACATTGTCTGGCCAACGGCACCCTGAGGAGGCCCTCTCTGTGGGAGCGTACCGGATGGTGGGAGATATTTGCTAGCAGCAGGCGGTCCTGTAAGTATCCGGGTCCGATGCCATGGAGCGCTTTAAAGGTGGTCACTAACACCTTGAAACGCACCCGGAAGGCCACCAGCAACCAGTGCAGCTCACGCAGGAGTGGTGTTACATGGGAGCGCCATGACGCTCCCGTCACTACCTGCGCGGCCACATTCTGGGCCAGCTGGAGCCTCCGGGTGCACCTCAAGGGGAGCCCCATGTAGAGAGCATTACAGTAGTCCAGCCTGGAAGTAACGAAGGCATGAGTGACTGTGCGTAGCAAGTCCCGGTCTAGGAAGGGACGCAACTGGCGCACCAGGCGAACCTGATAGAACATCCTCCTGGCCACGGGCGTCAGATGGTCCTCTAAGGACAGCCGTGAATCCAGGAGGACTCCCAAATTGCGAACCCTTTCCGAGGGGGCCACTGTTTTGCCCCCAACAGATAACGATGGAATCAATTGGCTATACCGGGATGACGGTAGCCACAGCCACTCAGTCTTGGAGGGGTTGAGCTTGAGTCCGTTCTTCCTCATCCAGACCCGCATGGCCTCCAGGCACTGGGTCAGCACGGCAAGAGCATTGTTGGGGTGGTTCGGCGTGGAAATGTACAGCTGAGTATCATCAGTGTACTGATGATAATCCACACCAAAACCACGGATGATCTCACCCAGCGGTTTTACATAAATGTTGAACAATAGAGGCGAGAGGACTGACCCCTGAGGTACCCCACATACGAGGGGTCTCGGGGTCAACCTCTGACCCCCTGTCAACACTGACTGCATCCAGCCGGAGAGAAAGGAGGAGAACCACTGCAAAACAGTGCCCCCTATACCCATCCCCTCCAACCGTTGCAGCATGATACCATGATCGATGGTATCAAAAGCCGCCGAGAGGTCCAATAGCACCAGAGCAGAGGAACAACCTCTGTCCCGGGCCCGCCAGAGGTCATCCACCAACATGACCAATGCTGTTTCCGTGCTGTAGCCAGGACTGAAGCCCGACTGGTGCGGATCCAGATATAACGATTCCTCCAGGTGCCGCGGGAACTGTCAGGCAACCACGCTCTCAACAACCTTCGCGAGAAAGTGAAGGTTGGAGACAGGACGATAGTTTGATAAAACAGCTGGATCCAGGGCAGGCTTCTTGAGGAGGGGCTACATCTGGCTTTTCTCTTAGCCTACCTTTTTTTCCTGAAATGTTATATCAATATAGCATCAAAGCATCATGCAGGTGAAGAATAGAATAGAATAGAATAGAATAGAATAGAATAGAATAGAATAGAATAGAATAGAATAGAATAGAATAGAATAGAATAGAATAGAATAGAATAGAATAGGTGTAGAGCTGAAAGGGACCTTGGAGATCTTCTAGTCCAGCCCCCTGCTCAAACAGGAGAACCTATACCATTTCAGACAAGTCACTGTCTAGTCTCTTCTTAAAAACCTCCAGTGATGGAGTGCCCACGATTTCTGAAGGCAAGCTGTTCCACAGGTTAATTGTCCTCACTGTTAGGAAGTTTTTCCTTAATTCCAGGTTGTTTCTCTCTTTGGTCAGTTTCCAACCATTGGTTCTTGTCCTGCCCTCTGGTGCTTTAGAGAATAGTTTGATGCCTTCTTCTTTGTGGCAGCCTCTCAAATACTGGAATACTGCTTTCCCTCCTTGGGGGGAGTGCTTTGGGCAAAGTTTCGGGAAGAATTCTTAGAGTCATAAAGAGAGGCTTAGATCTCACCCAGTTTCATCCATGAATGTAGCCAGTCTTTCCCCTGCCAATTTGGAGGGCTTCCTCAGATCAAACTGGAAGGTTGTTGCCCTGCCACAATCAGCAAGGATCCCCTTCTTGTTTGCCGCCTCTGCGGAGCGACTTTTGACCCTTTCCAAGGTCCCCCAGCAGGGCAAAATCAAATGAGGAAGATGGAGCCCCATCTTCCTGTGTTTGTCTCACCGCAAAGCCAAAATTGGAAGCCCTAAATTGATATTATTAACACTATTAGAAAAAATATAACAAATGTTGATAGACAATTGTATATTTACTTATAACAATAAGAATTGTATTTGCCTAGTGTGGAAAAATGTCTATTACCAGAGGAAGAGAGGTTGTACTGGAGAGTGTAACATTGGATTTAGTTTGAAGAAGCCTACATGTATCACGGAATTACTAACAGACTCAGTCATCACATTGTCTATTAGGCACTTGATTGTAAAAATAGAAAATTAATAAAATATTTATTAAAAAAATACTGGAATACTGCTATCATGTCACCCTAGTTTCTTCTTTTCTTTAGACTAGCCAAACCCAAGTCCTGCAGTTGTTCTTCATATGTTTTAGTTTCCAGGCCTTTGATCATTTTAGTTGCTCTTCTCTGAAGAAGGAAATGTCAAAGGATATACATAGACTTTCAGAGAATGTAGGTCTAAGCCATACAGTCCTAAGCAGCATTTAGAATCCAGGCTTCTTTCTGGACTAATGTGAGTCAGTTTAAAAATGTTCATTTCCATTCCATCATTTTCTGGGAAGCTTCAGGGAAAGGTTAATTGGTAGCACGTTGGTACAATTAGCATATGACAATGATTTTGCAACTCAAGGGAAGTAGACTCCATTTTTAAATCATTCTATTGAATACGTACATATATCTGACATGTTTTGCTCTGGAGACCAATAGATCCTTCCCTTAATTCTCACATACGATTTATTGCAAGTATAGGTATTTATGGTATGTAGTGTGTTTATCTCTTGGGAAGAAACTTCAAGATTCATTACACAGAGGAGCTTCAGAATCTCTTTAAGGTTTGCACAGTACAGTATAATAGAATGCCCTATTTGTGCAGTTGCAGAAATCTCTATATGATTGTTCACGGGTGTCTTTCTAAATATAGAATCTACATGTAAAAGAGTTGATTCCTGTGGACTGTGCTGGACCAATCTTCTTGATGGAAAAAAAATGGATTGCTATTGTTTTCCTTCAGGAGTGGAGTCTCCTCCCCGCCCCTCCCCTCCTCCCTCCCCATTTTCCTAACTGAACCAGCAGTATTTGAAATTCCCAGGTAGTGTCCCATTCAAGTACTACTATCCAGGGCTAACCCTGACTAACTTTTAAGATTAGGTACAGTTACAGATGTATGACCACACAATTGAGCCCAAAATTTCTGTTGTTAATTGAAACATTTGTTAAGTGGGTTTTGCTCCATTTTATAATTTTTCATGCCACAGTTGCTAAGTGAATCATTGCAGTGGTTAATTTTTTAACACATTTGTTAAGTGAATATGCCTTCCCCATTGACTTTGATTTTCAGAGGGTCGCAGAAGATCATATGATCCTGGGACACTGCAAACGACATAAATTCATGCCAATTGGCAAATGTTGAGACTTTGATCATGTGACCATGGGGATGCTGCAATGGTGTTGCAAGTATGAAAACCCCTCACAAGTCACTTTTTTCAGTGCTATTGTAACTTCAAACAATCAGTTAACAAATGGTTGTTAAGTCCAAGGGCTACTTGTACTTGTTAGGGCTAGTTACATAGAGAGATCTTCTTTCAGCTCACCATTCCTTGAGGGTATGGTAGGATATAATAATAATAATAATAATAATAATAATAATAATAATAATAATAATAATAATAATAATAATAATAATAATAATAATAATAATAATAGAATAAAAATAGAATAATACAGTCATAACGTTAATGTCACTTTGAATATACACTAATTGGCATACATTAAAATGAAATTTTGTTGCATTCAGCTCTCAAAGGATCACCACCTCCGATATACACAACATAAATATGACAAAAATAAATAAATAAATACAGAATTATGCATATACCCACATATATTATATGACACAGAGAAACAACACAGTCTAGTTTGGATTATGTATACATGTGCTTGGCGAAAAAAAAACGAATCTTGCGAGTTTACCAGACAGATGGCACAGGGAACAAAGCTATTACAGAATCGGGTAGTCCTGCTAGAAATACTTCGAAACCTCCTTCCAGAGGGGAGCAACAGAAACAGACCACAAAGTGGGTGTGTGGGTCTCTAACAATGCTTTGAGCTCTAAGCACATAGCGCTTATAAGCAGCATCCTGAATACCAGGAAGCAAGCTTCCTATGATCTTCTCGGCTGTCCTTACCAGTTTCTGTTCAGAATTTCAATCTGAGGCACTGCTGCCACAAAACCAGACAGTGATGCAGTTTGTTAAAATGCTTTCAATCGTGCCTCTGTAAAAAGGGACCAGGACCGAACGAGAAAGATGTGATACTGAGTGGAGTATGACTGTGCTGGCTCTTTCTGAAATCTATAATGATCTCCTTTTTTTATCAACGTTTTGAACCAGATTACTTTTATTGCACCAGTCCACCAGAACTTTCACCTCTTCCCTATAAGTATCTTTATTGTTATCCCGGATAAGACCCAGCACTGTTGTGTCATCTGCATACTTCACAATATGAGTCATAGCAGATTTGGCACAGCACTCATGGGTCATCAAGGTGAACAGTAGCAGACTCAGAACACAGCCCTGTGGGGAACCTGTACTCAAGGAGATGGAATTGGAAACTTTCTTTCAACTCACACAACCTGGATCAGTCTAGAGAGGTACTGCACTCTGCTATTGGCAGCTGTACCTTATAGGGGAATTTTCACACAAAAGAGGAGAAAATTTCTTAGTTCTAGCCTATCAGAAAAGATTAAAGAGATGAAGCAGAGGAAGCACAAGCATGTGGGGAGGCAGAAACCTCTTGCAGATCAGGTTTTAAGAGCGGCATCATCGTCTTCGTCTTCTTCTTCTTCTTCTTCTTCTTCTTCTCCTCCTCCTCCTCTTCCTCCTCCTCCTCCTTTTCTTATCCTTATCCTTATCCTTCTTCTTCTCCTTCTCATCCTCCTCCTTTTCTTTCTTCCCTCCCTCCCTCCCTCCTTCTTTCTTTCTTTCTTTCTTTCTTTCCTTCCTTCCTTCTTTCTTTTTCTTTCTTTCTTTCTTTCTTTCTTTCTTTCTTTCTTTCTTTCTTTCTTTCTTTCTTTCTTTCTTTCTTTCTTTCTTTCTTTCTTTCTTGATCAAACTTTAAATTGCCAGAATGAAGCCACCTTCTTGACTTTGATATTGGCCAAAAATAAATAATTATCCGTACATGTTTCTGGTAGTAGCCAGCATACCAACAGATGGGCCGGGCTCTGTGTCTCTCCACATTCACACCGCCTATTGTTATCTGCTAAGAGCCTCCACTTGAACATACCAGTTTTACTTTTAGGCACACTAACTCTCAACCTATTCAGTGTTCCCCAAGTAGAATAAGGGAGGTCGGACTCTTCAGCCAGATCCTCCTTTAATGTTACTCCTTGCTCGATGGTCTCCTTCCTCCATCTTTTAATTTGATTTTGTTCTTGTGTACACTCAAGAATGTTCATTCTTGCTTAAAGAAGGGAATAGTTTAGAACTGAAACCACTAGATAGGCTAAGGGAAGAAGGAATAGCCCATAATTGGTATTCACATATACAACTTCAGGCTAGATGGCAAAAAGATGTTAAGACGGGTTTTTCTTTAAAGGATGAAAAATTAATCAAACAAGTTAGAGATCAAAGAATTATGCATATTAAAAGATTATACGATGTTTTAATTGAAATTGATTCTGGAACTGAATTAGTTAAAGATTGTATGATTAAGTGGGAATGTAACTTTGGACATCCAATTACGATGGAAACTTGGAAAAGGATATGGGTGAAAAATGTAAAATTTACACAAGCTCAGCATTTAAGAGAAAATTTTTATAAAATGTTTTATAGATGGCATTTAGACCCCAAAAAATTATCACTTATGTATCCAAATATGCAACCCAAATGTTGGAGATGTGATTCCATGGACGCTACTTACTTTCACATTTGGTGGACTTGTAAAAAAATTAAGGCTTTTTGGATAAAAATATGGTGGATTCTTCAAAACATATTGAAAAAGCGTATTGAATTTTTACCACAGTTATTTTTGTTAGGTATTACAAAAGACTGTACCACCATAGAGACTAAGTTGATTTTGAATTTGACTACGGCAGCAAGATTGCTGGTGGGACAATATTGGAAGACATCTGAAACACCATCTATTGAAGAATGGACGTTAAAAGTTGTGAACTTGGCGGAAATGGCTAAGATATCTGCATATTTGAAGAACCACTCAAATGAACAATTTTTGATGGAGTGGAAAAAATGGATAGATTATATACAAAAGAAATATCAATTGAAGGAATTATATTTGGTTTATAGTTAAATAATTATGTATAAGTAGTCTAGCGGGGGTTTCTTGCGTTCTTACCCTGTATTCATTCTGGGAAGCCTGGGGGGGGAGGTGGGAGGGTTTTAATAATTGTTATTTTATGTTTTCTCAACTGTTTTGGGGATCGATATTTTCTTTTTTTTTTTTTTTTAGGTAGCAAGGGGTTGCTCGGGTGGCCTCCGGGCACCACATTGGATGGAAAGAAGAAGGAGGAGTGAAGGTTAAGCAAGTAGGAAGAGGGTAAGAGGGAGAAGATAGGGGATAGAGGTGGGTGGAGGGGATGGAGAAAGTTGAGAAAGGAGAAAGTAGGTTGTTAGATGGGAAGAAGAGGGGGTTAGTTTTGTTTTAGGAGGATGTGGTGGGGAGGGGGTACCGAGCAGTTATTTTGTTTGACTGTTCGGTAATTGTACATGATTGTTTACAGTTGAGTTATTATTCTTTTTTATCTTTTGTTAAAAATTTTGTAAAAACTAATAAAAATATTTTTAAAAAAAAGAATGTTCATTCTTGCCATAAATCCCTTATCTGTTCCTAGATAAGGGATGTTGATACAAAACATTAGGACCTCAGCCAGTACTTTGTTTCCTAGCCTACTTGCAGATGGGTTATTCACATGGTAATCCAGTACTGCAGACAACTCCCTGATTACTGCAGCTGCTGTGGTAGCAGCTACTTGCTGAGTCTGAAAATGTACTTTACACAAGATTTTCATGATACTGGACTTTTTGTCATCTTCATAGGAAATTTATGTTCTGTATATACTGGCCACATAATGCCTACAGAAAAATGTGTGGACATGCAATTGTATAATGTATAGGGGTGTATTTAGTAAATAGTAAATAGCAATAGTAACATGGCATTAGGTAAAATGGGTGGCGAATAATGGCCCTTTTATGACTTGTGGACTTCAACTCCCAGAATTCCTGAGCCAGTCATAATGGAGCCATCATTCCCTAACTCTGGTGTAAGGCATCAGGCACCATTTTACTGGGTGGAATAATAGTGGATTGTCCATCCACATCCCAGCATCAAAGTCAATAGCAATACAATTATAAATATAGTAAAATGTTTCTTTTTGTGATAATAGTAATACTGTTTCATTATTATATTGTTATTTGTGGTAGTTTAGATGACAAATTGCTAATAGGTTTTTTTTTAAAGAAATATGTTTTGAAGTTAAATGGTTTTTTTTAAAAAAACAAATAAATGAAGTTATCACATTTTTAGCCTAATACGAATTTATTTATATTATTTTCCCTTGTACCTTGTGAACTCAAAACTTCCTCTGTTTCTCTTTTCAAGTAATTCTTGACTGGGTAATCTATAATGTCCATTTGGTGTAACTGAAAAAAAAGTCTTTTAATTTATATCCATGAGTGTAGACTGCTTGTTAGTGTCAACAAATATCTATTTTCCTGTTTTCCCAAGGTTCTTAGTTGTTTGTGGTGATTGCTTTGTGTTTCTTATTCTCTGTTCCTGCAATATAACTAATCTATTTATTTTGTGTTCAATTTGTAACAAGTTTAAGAGGTTGCCATCATTCTTTCTTATAATGAAGTTTGAAGTGATGGTGCTTTATTCTGCAACTTATTACCTAGGGATTTTTATTATTTTTTTCAAGGAAAGTTTTATTAAGCATAAAATACAGTGAAAATAAAGATTTTTTTAAAAAAAAAAGTAGGAGAGGGAAGTGCAGAGTAAAAAAAAAAGAGAGAGAGAGAAAATAGTGACTTCTGACACTTTCCAACACATACAGTACTAATACATTGGATTTTTATATTTTCATTGTTAGATGAAAGAACAGACTGCAGGCAAACAAATAAGAATTCAGCTTCTGAACAACAGTTGTTGATATGATCATTAGAGTATATGAAAATGATGAACCCTACCCCGGGACTCATTTATTTCAAATCTGAACTACCAGTGAATCTTTTCTCCCACAAATTTGGAGGATAAAAAAATACAGGTTCCAGGAGCTCAAATATTTAAAGGCCCACTGATGCCATTAAATCAGTTGGAAAGATTTTTCAAGCATATTTAAAAGAAACAAAGAAAGGGTCTTAATGAAGTATCTGTGATCCCTCCACACACAAGAATTATTAAATAAAAACTTAGCAAAAATGGCTCTAGGGTCTATGCAAATAACACTCAGGAAGAAGCTTTAAGTAAATGAAAAGCATATATATTATCATGCGATTTCCTGAAACTAACAGGAGTTCCTTTTAGGTGGTACTTCCAAATGTGTAATTTTTGTTCTGTTAAGCAGCAACCACTATTCTAAAAGTCTTGCAGACAATGAGTGAATCTCTGGGCATCATATTTATTTATTTGGGTTTGTATGCTGCTCCTTTCTGGAGACTCGGAGCGGCTAACAACATATAAACAACAAAAAGTACAATATAAAAAACCCAAACAAAGCTATCTAAAAAGTCAATAAAAACACACATTCAATACAACAATCAACTACAATCATCCCCAGGCCTGCCGGCAAAGATGAGTTTTTAAATTTTTCCAGAAGGCCGGGAGAGTCGGAGAAACGCGGACTTCAGGAGGCAGTTGGTTCCAGAGGGCGGGCGCCACAACAGAGAAAGCCCTCCCCCTAGGGCCCGCCAGATGACATTGTTTCGCTGACGGGACCCGGAGGAGGCCGACCCTGTGCGCTCTCACCGGTCATAGGGAAGTATGTTCCAATAAAGTATTCTTTATTGGAAACTCTTTCTGATTTTATGAACGAAAAAGAACTTTGCAAAGTAGAAACAATACCAATTTAAATAAAAAAGAAAGTAAAGTCAAAGAGAAGTAAGTAAATAGGAAGAAAGGAAATAAAAAAGATTAAAGAAAATTACAAAAACGGACAAAGGAAAAAGGTATGAAAGAGCGGCTTCCGGTTTTCTTTACAGCAATTACAAATGCATTTATATTTTATCTTCTCTCTCTAAGGTTGCATCACAATTTATTGGAAATTATTTCTGGATAAGAGTTTTGCAATATGCAAAGTAGCAATACAGTAGCTGAATCCACTAACATTTTCATTTTTATAAAATGATCATGAATTTTGCTGTGATCCGAAGTCAAGCAACCCAACCTTGAGAGAGCAGACCCATGACTTGGGGTGCCCCTAGCTTCATAGCTACTGCTGAATATGCACATAGGCTCTAGACAAGAGGCTATACTCTTGCTCAACTTCAACTGAGGGGCCAATTGTGGCCTTGCCTGGATTGCCTGGAGGTCAATGCAGATGTAATTTATCAACTCATAGCTATGTGTAGACTCTTGCAATGTATTCTACTTTTATTGCTCACCTGAAATTACAACTGGCAATGAAAAAGCATATCATACAATTGGAAATGAACATGCACATCATGGAAAAAGCTTCTAATAACCCACTTTTTGTGAGACAAGGGAGGGGCTGAAACCAAGAGGCAACGGTTTTCTTTTATAGCATCATTATTTATTTATTTATTTATTTATTTATTTATTATTTCAATTTATATGCCGCCCTTCTCCTAAGACCCAGGGCGGCTCACAAAAACAACACAATAAAACCATACAATAAAAATTTATCACATGCATACAACAAACAAACACAGTCAAATCACAGTCGTTGATGGAGGGACATTCCTAGGCCCAGGGGCAGAGCACAGCTCAAATGTCCCAAGCCTGTCGGCACAAATGTGTCTTTAACAATTTCCGGAAAGCTAGGAGGGAGGAAGCAGTACGAACCTCTGAGGGAAGCTGATTCCAGAGGGCTGGGGCAGCAACGGAGAAGGCCCTAGCCCTAGGCCCCGCCAGATGACATTGTCTAACAGACGGGACCCGTAGGAAGTCAACCCTATGTGCCCTAACCGGTCGCTGGGATTCATGAGGCAGAAGATGGTCCCGCAAGTATCCTGGTCCATTCCATGTGCCCCAACTTATAGTCATGCCAGTCACATTACCATGGAAATGTCTTCGGACAATGCTGGCTTCCTCATTGAGAAATGGAGATAAGTACCACATCCTGGAGCTGAACACAACTGGACAAGCTAAACCTTTACATTTATTATGCAGATGAATATTTATGAGCAGTGTCAAATATTGTAGCACAACCATTTGTGGAATCTTCTTTTTCAGATTCATACAATGTAGAATAGAATGTTGTTGACATCAACAATGTAGAGTAGAAGTGAACAATATATGGTCTACCCAATAAATGCCAGTATCCAATTCCCAGCATCCCTCATTGTTAGTTATGAGATTGACGGAATGACCTTACTCAAAACTACCAGAAACTTGACTCTATTCTGGAGAGCCTTTGGTAGATGAATGATACTTTGCTGTCATTCTATTAACTGTGGGGTGTCACACAAGATTAGTACATTGCGACAAGAGGGTGTATTGTGTTTGTTATACCTCATAGTGGATGATTCAGCATTCATTGTTGCCATGGACTTTTGAATTTTACTCTTGACGATGTAGATGTTTTATTATTTTACACTATTACATGTACCCTAGTATTTCAATTGTTACAAGCTGTATGAGTTAAATAAGATAGGAACATAAATTTTGAGATACTGTAGATATAGATATAGAGATAGAAATAGAGATATATAGACATAGATGTAGATGCAGACGTAGACACTGATAAATGATATAGATACATTGATATGTTGATATATAGGGAGATATATTGATATATTGGGAGATATGTAGATAAATATAGAGATACATAGATGAGACTGGCTGCTCCCTGTTGAAAATTTGAGTATGAATGTTTATTCTCTTTTAGAGTCATTATACCTAACCCCCTCCCCATGGTAGAAGGCAAGTTTTCCGGCTTAAAGTGTAATTGCTTGTTTTCTTAAGTATCTAATTTAAAAACCACTCATTTCTTTAAGCAAAACATACGTTTACTTTTTTAGATTTCAAATTGTGTTTGCATTTGCATTCTGATAGCAATGCCTTTTGGGGAAAAAGAGCTCCCCTCTCTCCATCAAGAAATCTGACAATCTGAGTTGTAAATAGAATGGGACATATAGCCTAAGGCTACACTTTAAATGATTTAACTTATGGAATAGAAAGGAATTCGTGATACCCAAACAAATCATTGCTATTTTGGGCAGTTAAGCAACCAGTCAGCACGACGCAGGGCCGAGGAGAGAGAGAGAGAGCAGAATTCCCACGAGTGAGATTGTAACAGAGCTGTGCTCGTTGCATACTTATCAGCTCTCCCAGGAAAGAAAATCTACCTGTTCTACAGGAAAGGAAGACCTCAAGGCTCTTTTCGCAAACCTGCCAGGAATACACTGCATTATTCAAGCTCTAGTTTTCACAGAATCTCCACTGGCAGTCTGTTCAGCTGCCAGAAATAGAGCTTTTCTCATACAGATTTTCAAGGCTTAAGATACAGGCTCATCTTAATTCTAGAGCTTCCTAAGAAAAGATCATAAGTGTACTGTTGGGATATTTTATAATGTTAATGTTTCTGCCACTTTCTATCACTTGTTATTCCATTAGCTTTCATTCCAGCACTGCCATACAGACAGGGCTGGGATTTATGGGACTTGTAGTTCAAAACATCTGAATGCTATTACACCAGTTTGTCCCTCTCTTGAATTTAATGTAAATAGCTGGCCAACACCCTGGATTACAGATTACAAATTCCTGCATAGCCAGTATAGCAAATAACCAAAGTTCTGATTGACATAGTTGGGAAGCAGTAAGTTCTTTGTGCCTACCCCTAGATAATCAAAATCCTTAAGACTTTTTGTAGTTTCTCTCTGATTAAATATTATATATTATATATTTTGAAAGTGTTTCTCCTGAGCAAGTTCCCACAACTATGTTTATTATTATATTTATTTTATTTAGATGCCTTTTTTTCAACTCAGTCAAATACTCAAGAAGGCTAACAAGATCAAAGGTAAAAAAACAAAAAAAAAGTAATTTAAAAGTTATTCCTTTTCCAGCCAATCACATTCTATTTGGCTTCATTCTAACAAAGAAAGCTTTGGGAGATTGTCACCAGTGAATAAGCAAGAATCATTTTGGAAGGGTTTTGTGTGTGAGACCAGTTTCACTGCTGTTGGATTAAAGTCTTCATCCTGATTCATCCAAGCTGGGAATAAATAAGCAACATGGCAACTGCTTTGGGAAGAAGGTTACAGTTTATTGAAGAGGCAGAAAGATGGTTCTTGCAAGAAAGACCAGAGGAAAAAAGGGGCTGAGCACATGGGCAGTAGGTTTTTATACCCTCTCTAGCCTTGTTTGGAATAGTTTCCTGTTCCTGTGGCATGAACTTTGAACTGAATCTGAGTGTTTTTCTAGGCCTTGATATCTGTGGTTTAATCTTATTATCATATCCTGCTTCCCTGGTGATGGGGCTAATGACTCCTAGAGTTTGGGTAGGGTATGCAGATTTTAAGTCTCTTTGTCTTCTTGAGTTCTCTGGCTCCAACTTTCTGATTGTTTTACATTTGCATTTTTATAGGGTTGGCTTCTGCTTGGGACAGAGACTTGGGGGCAAGGTTGGTTTCTGCTTTTAAAATACTTTTGAGGAAATATATTTTTCTGCCTTTTTAATATTTCCTTCTCTGGGGCTCTGACTTCCCACACTGCTGTTGTTTGATTGGTAGTTTTGTTTTCAAATTGGGAAGCTGGGGAGACCATAGATGGCTGAGAGATACAACACTGGATGAAAAGAGGAATAATCCCCTCCGCCATTTTGAAAAAAATAAACTCTATAGCATCACCAAGTTCTAATGCACCCTGTGGTGGAGAAAGATTTCTAAAAAGCTGATTATTATTATTTTTAGAAAGTGTTACTTGAGGGACTGTCTCACCCCACTGGGATTGGCTTGTCCCACTCATGACAGAACAGGAGGACTTCTCTGCGGGCCCCATCAGCCCAGTTATTCTCTCTGGTGGGGTCCAGGGCAGGGCCTTCTCTGCTGTTGTTCCTGTCCTCTGGAACATCTTGCCCCCTAATGTAAGGTTATCCCCAACCCTCCTATCCTTTTGTAAGGATCTAAAGATGTGGCTTTGCCAATTGGCTTGGACTTGATGGGAGAAGAGTACAGCGGAGATGGTTCATTGAATAACAATAGATCTCACCTTACCCCCCCCCATTCTGCCCCACCCTACCCATGTATCCTTAGATTTTAATTTTTGGATTGAATGTATTTATATTTTAATGCAGATATATTTTTATGACAATACATTTTATAAATAAATAAACTATAAATAAATAAACAAACAAACAAATAAATGTATTTGGTTCTAAGTGATCACCATCATATCTTGGATACGCATGGAGGCTGAGAGGCACCCAGTTAAAGGGTAATGGTGGACAGTCATTACCTGGAAAGAACAAAGTGCCACAAATGGAAATCTATTAAGCATTTTTATTTATATTATTTCCTAAATATTTTTAAAAGATACTTTGAACTTTCAACATGGGCTTTTTGGTATGCATAGTATAACCGTAACTGCAGTGCTGACAATACTTGTGTTTTAATTCAGAATCCAATCAGTTTCCTTTGGGCTCTAACTTACAAACCAACAGCAAAACATTTTCTAATGTGCTTATTTTCAGACTGGCTTAAGGCCCAAATCACTGAATTATTTATCTTGCTGCTGTTCAGGACTCTCTACAATAGATGAGTCAGCAACTTGCCACACCACAAAGCCTATATTTTTATTCCACTCCAAATCAGATTAATTCATTATTCTGTTCAGGAAATATATCCCTCTTACAGTTGCTAAATTAATCTTTCCTGTGGTAACGATAGTCGACACTACCCAACACGTTAATAATTTTCCACCAGGTAGATTATTCTGGGATTTAATTGCAATATTTATGATCATGTATAAGATACAAAATGTTACCCAATGGTCCCATTGTTCTAATGAAACTGTTTGCGATTAAGGGATGATTTATCGTATTAATATTTTGAACTAGTGACATAGAAGAGATGGCAGGTGAAAAGCTATTTGGCTTCCTTCCTTCCTTCCTTCCTTCCTTCCTTCCTTCCTTCCTTCCTTCCTTCCTTCCTTCCTTCCTTCCTTCCTTTTCAGAGAAACTATTTGATTTAGTTATACACTGTTATATACAATTAGACAAGATGGCCTTAAAACCCATTCTTCTGAACAAAAACTCATTCCTGATGATGAGGGTTATTAAGAAGAAAATTTTCTTTCAGCTCAAGTGTATTAATATTTCTTCTCCTCCTATTATTTCTTCTTCTTCTTCTTCTTCTTCTTCTTCTTCTTCTTCTTCTTCTTCTTCTTCTTCTTCTTCTTCTTCTTCTTCTTCTTCTTCTTCTTCTTCTTCTTCTTCTTCTTCTTCTTCTTCTTCTTCTTCTTCTTCCTCCTCCTCCTCCTCCTCCTCCTCACTTTCTCTCTTCATTCATTCAAAATTTCATGATCCTTTTTCTTTGGATTTCTTCTTATTGCAACTTAAATAATAGTAAACATGATTATAATAAATCATTATATTGTTGATTCCAGCATTTGTCCTTGTTATTTGCAGGATCAGCTTGTTTTGCACTGCACCCACTCTGAGTTCAGACAATGAGTTTTTGTTTGTCAGCCAGCTTGTCTCAGAGTCAACACTAATCATTATTAATTCATCATTAGACACCTTTATATATTAATTATTAATGATTACATTAGGACAAGTAAATAAACAAGTTATTCAAAACATTAAGTTGGATAGCAGTTAGCTTGAATCTTCCCCTGGTTTACATATACAAATATTTATCTATTGATTATTGGAAGGTATATATCAAATAGACTAAGAATGTACTTGTTGAAGGGAAGGGCGTATCGACATGAAAATTATTAATTTTAATAAGATGACTTGTTTGTTTGATGTCCAATGGATTGATCTGAAAAGAAGTGAAAGTTAAAATTTTTAAAATGTAGTTGGTTTATAGTTAAACTTGGATATACGGAGTGAAGAAGGTCTACAAATTTAAAATGATTGTATTAAGTTGAATGGCATTTAACTTGAATTTTTTCTTTGTTTACATGTACAAATGTTTATCTAATAAGAAAAAAAACATCTCAATATGGCAATTTTCGAAAATGAAAATAGAATATCTCAAAAAGAATGGCATTTTAATTATAAAAAGCAACAACTTGAAATTGGAAAATGGAAAATTTTTAAAAAAGCACTCTATGGGCATTTTTTGAAAGAAACTGCAGAAAAGTCAGATGACACTCAAACATGGCATTGACTTAAAGAGGGTACATTAAGAAAAAAAACCAGAATGAATGCTGTTTGCTGCCCAAGAAAAGAAAACACTGTATACAAGTGTCATCTAATGTTTGCATAAAAAGCAAACATTAGCTTATTCAGGGATAGTAAATATGGATTTTGCCAAAATAAGGGATCATACAGTTGAGCATATAACAACCAGATGCAACAGAATTGCACTGAATGATTACAAAAAAAAGGTGTGGTTGGTTAGATATTACACCCGCATCTATATAAAAAGGACAAAGCACAGCCAATAAGAATGACTGAAAATGAAATTACCAATAAAGTCCTTGAAAATGACAGACTATTAAACAGGTTTTAAAATTCTGTCATTTTCAAGGACTTTGTTGGTGATTTCATTTTCTGTAATAAAACAGAGGTTTTAAAATTCAGCCAGACTGATCAACACAATATAGCAGTGGTGGCGAACCTATGGCACGGGTGCTAGAGGCAGCACTCAGAGCCCTCTCTGTGGGCACACGCACCATCGCCCCAGTCCTAGGCCTTTAGCTGGGTTTTATAAAACCTTTTTGCTTTAAGCCTCCGCCACCGTGTGCAAAAAAAAAAAAAAAGGTTCAATCAATCAGTCAATTTCAACTTCTTCCGGGAAAAAAAAAGATCTTGCAAAGTTGGAATTGATTGATTGAACTTTTTAGTCCCACCCAGTCTGCCGTTACTACTGCAGCCACACCAACCCAATGGGCTACACCCACCCAATGGGTTACATCCACCCGGCACCCGACGATGCATAAGTGGCTTTTGGGTTGCGGTTGGGCACTCGGTCTTTAAAATGTTCGCCATCACTGCAATATAGGATACAATATTGTCATTGTCTTATTGATGTAGTACTCTTGATCCCAAATGGCAATCATTGAAGACAAGAAATAGGAAGAAAAATGCCAAACTATCAAGATTTGCACAAATCTGGAAGATGTTGACACTGGTAGCAATTATTATTGAGGCACTAGGTGCAATATTATGGAGAATAAACATGGCAAAACTAATAATCCAACAACAAAGAACAGCATTATTGGGTATGTCATACATAATCAGCTGCCAAGAGTCACCTTGGCAAGAAAGGCGACATGGAAGTTTAACAAATAAATAAATCAGGTACTAATTTTACCATTCCCAAGATTTTTATTAGGGTTCAGATAATGAAGAAGTGACTATTTGTCAAATTAATGCAATTGGAATAATAATAAAAGCATCTAAAGGCCCATTCCATGGTGCCAATTTTTTTTTAGCTTTGATCTCGAAAGGGAATGGTTCTTAACTTTAAAGAAATATTTTAAAAAAATAAGAAAGAGAAAAGAATTATCAAATCACTTAATAATTCTAAGGATATATCCCCAAAGTCATTATCCTTCACCTACTGAAACTTGTGTCAGACACTTTTCATCTTTGGGAGGGATTTTGCTGATCAGAACTTCAATATAAGAGATAATGTAGCTGTTCCTGATGGGATGGGGAAAATATGAAATATATAAAAGACGACACCCAGAAAAAATGTAGATAATGCAGTCTTCTACAACTTAACACTCTCTGTAAGTCTCAGAATTCTAACTTACATACAATTGTGGGTGAGATTAAAGTCTTTAAAATTGATGGATTATGGGCCATTGAGTCGTTTTTTGAGTCCTAATAATTATATATACAGATTTTTCTCCATGGTGATCTATCCATAACCCCGCTTTTCAAGTCTCCCCATGATGCTTTCCCTGCTACTATAACTGAGTCCATCCACCTTGCTGCTGATCATCCTCTTCTTCTCTTTCCTTCCACCTTTCCCAGCATTTTTCCAGACAACTAGCTTTGCACAGAATGTTCTGTAATTCAGTGATTTGAGCCTGGTCATTTATGCCTTGAGGGAGTACACTGGGTTGATTTATCTGAAGATTTATTGGTTTGTTTTGTTGTCTGTCCATATATTCTTAGGAATGTTCTCCAACACCAGAGTTTAGAGATTAATGCGTTTCCTATCAGGCTTTTTAAAAGTCCGACTTTTACTTCCATGAAAGTATCATGGGGAATGCCATGACTTGCACAGTTCTGATTTTTGTAAGTATAGACATATCACAGGATGCAAATCTCTTTTCCAAGGCCTTCATGGAAATCAAGTGCTAATTTGTGTCATATTTCTTGAGTACTTGTTCCTCTATTGTTTATAATATATCTAAAAGAGCCCTAGTAGTGCAGTGGTTAGAATGCAGTATTGCAGGCTAACTCTGCCCACAGCCTGGAGTACGATCCTGGTGAAGTCAAGGTTGACTCAGCCTTCCATCCTTCTGAGGTCAGTAAAATGAGAACCCAGATTGTGCGGGCAATATGCTGACATTGTAAACCATCCAGAGTATGCTGTAAAGCACTATTGAGCAGTATATAAATCTAAGTGCTAAATGCTATTACAATTGATCTTAAAAGGCAGAAGCTACCACCATTTTGACTGTCAACTCTAAGGCTGGTTGTTCTACCTGTTATCATTGGTTTGGTCTTCTGTATATTTAATTTTAGGTCCATTTTTTTCATTGTGCTCTTTGACTTGTAGAAGAGACGCCTAGAGAAGCGATGGAGGAAAAGTAAATCTGTATCTGACCGAACACTGTTAAGATCTTATATTAAGACTTATCAGGTGGCGCTCAAGGTGGCAAGATGCGCGTATCATTCTGCCTTGATTGCATCTGCGGAATCCCGCCCAGCCGCCCTGTTTAGGGTGACTCGCTCCCTAAACAGGGGGGGTTGATGCACCCTTGCAGGGTAGTGCTGAGGATTTTAATAAGTTTTTCGCGGATAAAATCGCCCAGATTCGGATGGACCTTGACTCCAATTGGAGTGCAATGTCGGCTGACAATGAGTCAGTCGAGATGACAGGGACTCGTCTTGATCCTGTTGTGTGGACGGAGTTTGACCCTGTGGCACCCGATGAAGTGGACAAGGCCATTGGAGCTGTGAGTTCCACCACCTGTTTATTGGACCCGTGCCCCTCCTGGCTGGTTTCGGCCAGCAGGGAGGTGACGCAGGGCTGGGTTCAGGAGATTGTTAACGCCTCTTTGAGGGAGGGGTCCTTTCCAGCTCCCTGCAAGGAGGCAATTGTGCGCCCCTTCCTCAAGAAGCCTTCCCTGGACCCAGCTGTATTAAACAACTACCGTCCTGTCTCCAATCTTCCCTTTATAGGGAAGGTTGCTGAGAAGGTGGTGTCACTCCAGCTCCAACGGTCCTTGGATGAGGCCGATTATCTGGGCCCTCAACAGTCAGGATTCAGGCTCGGCTACTCCACGGAAACTGCTTTGGTCGCGCTGACGGATGATCTCTGGCGGGCCCGGGATAGGGGATTCTCCACTATCCTGGTGCTACTTGACCTCTCAGCGGCTTTCGATACCATTGACCATGGTATCCTTCTGCGCCGACTGGAGGGGTTGGGGGTTGGGGGCACTGTTTTGCAGTGGTTCATCTCCTACCTCACTGGTCGGTCGCAGTCAGTGTTGGGGGGGTCAGAGGTCGACCCCTAGGTTACTCCCTTGTGGGGTCCCTCAGGGATCGGTCCTCTCCCCTCTGCTGTTTAATACCTACATGAAACTGTTGGGTGAGATCATCCGACAACACGGAGTGAGATATCATCAGTATGCTGATGATACCCAGCTTTACATCTCCACCCTGTGTCATTTCAGTGAAGCAGCAGAAGTGATGTGCCGATGTCTGGAGGCTGTTAGGGTTTGGATGGGTGCCAACAGGCTCAAGCTCAACCTCAACAAGACGGAGTGGCTATGGGTTTTGCCCCCAAAGATAACTCAATCTATCCGTCTATTAGCCTTGGGGGGAGCTTTTGACCCCCTCGGAGAAGGTCCGCAACTTGGGCGTCCTCCTCGATCCACAGCTAAATTTGGAACATCATTTTTCGGCTGTGGCGAGGAGGACATTTGCTCAGGTTCGCCTGGTGCACCAGTTGCGGCCCTATTTGGACCGGGAGTCTCTTCTCACAGTCACTCATGCCCTTATCACCTTGAGGCTCGACTACTGCAATGCTCTCTACATGGGGCTACCTTTGAAAAATGTTCAGAGACTTCAGGTAATGCAGAATGCAGCCGCGTGAGCAGTGTTGGGCTTGCCCAGAAATGCCCACATTTCGGCATCACTCCGCGAGCTGCATTGGCTGCCAATTGGTCTCTGAACCCAATTCAAAGTGTTGGTTATGACCTATAAAGCCCTACATGGCATCGGACCAGGTTATTTACGGGACCGTCTGCTGCCTCATGAATCCCAGCGGCCGGTTAGGGCCCACAGAGTTGGCCTTCTCCAGGTCCCGTCAACCAGACAGTGTCGCCTGGTGGGGCCTAGGGGAAGAGCCTTCTCTGTTGCGGCCCCGGCCCTCTGGAACCAACTTCCCCCAGAGATCCGTGTTGCCCCCACCCTCTCCGCCTTTCGTAAATTGCTTAAAACATACCTTTGCCGGCAGGCCTGGGGCAGCTAACATCATGCCCCTAGCCAGTGTATGTTTGTGTGTATGTTTGTGGAATGATTGGTTTTTCTTTTTTAACTTAGGGGTTTTTATATTCATGTTTTTTACTGTGATTTCTATTATGTTGTGAGCCGCCCTGAGTTCTCCGGAATAGGGCAGCATAGAAGTCAAATTAATAAATAATAAATAAATAAATACTATGGCTTGAAGATCTTTTGTATTTTCAGTTATCAGGGTAAGGTTATCAGCATAGTGTAGTTATTGATGTTTCTTCCTCCAATGATATTCACATAGAACAGCCTTTCTTACTTTGAGGGCCTTCCAATATGGCAGAATCTTTAAATCTACAACCAGGGTTTGTCTGTATTATATTTTCCTCATCGTTTGAAATGGAATGTGATTATGGTGGCAATTCTGAGAAGATGTTTAGATTGTTTTCCTACAACTGGTGAATAGTGAGAATAACTTGTCTTTACCAGACATTGCTGATGGACTGAATGTAACTGCTCATTTTGCAATTCTGGAGATGTACCGGATACCACATTACTCATAACAATAGCAACTAATTAAGACATGAACAGTTGTTTCAGAGCAAAGTAGGGACAACTGTGAGCCATTATAATAGATGTAAGATAGGCAGAAGAAGCACAGGGGAAGAGAGAATAAAGGAAGCTTAGAATCCTGAAAGGTAAAATAAATTGTAACAAGGGATTAAATCAATAGAGTGCAAAAATAATAGCTCATCTATCTTGGATATGAATGTAGAGAGATATGGTTGCTCTAATAGAGTTGTCATGCAGCATCAATTCTATTATACAATGCATTTCTGTAAAAATTGGGGAAAGCTTTGATTGTATTCAAGAAAATGTGCAGATGTCACATCTATCTGGACACTTGATTTATCAAGAGGTTTAGCTGTTGGTGGATGCTAAGATTCCTTGCCTTACATACTGATATTTTCCAAAAGGATTGTGCTAAATATGCAAAAATTATTAGAGAAAGTCTGAGAATTTCATATCTTCTTTGATTTATTTAAAAATTCAAACTTTCTCTTCAATAGGATAAAAAGTGTAGATTTTTTAAAAAAAGAGTTAAATGTGGGAGAATGCAAAAGTGATAGTTTTATTCACTAGAAGACAACATTGAATTGTAGGAGGACAGCACCCTCCCTCCTCAGAGAAAGAAATATTTTGGGGAATATTAAAAAGACAGAATATTATATTTCCACAAAGGATCTTAAAGGCAGAAAAGCAGGCCCAGTTTTTCTTAATAGCCCCCAGTAGAAACTCAGACACCTATTAGAAATGCAGATTTGATATCCCATTCAGCCCCATTCATGGGCAAATACCACCAGGCAGAAGCCCATTCAAGACAAAATATTTTGAAATCCCCTGCGGTAAAGCTGAAAGCTAACAATAGCAGAGTGATAGAATTAGAATAGCAATCTCTCACCCAAGAAATCTAACATAGGAAGTAAGCCATCAGCCATAGCCCCAGAGAAGCAGGATATGATCTTTGGGACATAATAGGATTAACCCACCAATACCAAAAAGGACACACTCAAAACCTCGGGTCAAAGTTTATATCACAAGAACTCCAAAAACAAAAGCCCAAGAAGGTATAAAAACCCACCACTACCAGCAACATGTGGTCAGCTTTCCCAGAGCCATGCTTCTATCTGGCTTTGCTCTTCAATAAACTATAACCTTCTTTCTAAAGCAGTGTCCATTTTGTTTATAAATCAATATCCTATTTTCCGTGCTCTTGTTAAGGTTTGATTTCCTATCAGTATTTGAAATATCTTTCTCAGTTATAATTTTCTCAATATTAATTACATTTACATAGCTAAAAGTTTTATTCATATCAGTCCTCCTCTTATTTTCCTATTTCCCATATCAAAAAAAGAAAAAAGATGCTATTTTAGTTCTAAATCATACCTTTCATTATAAAAGTCTAATTATATCTAGGGTCATCCGTTCTTTTAATCTTATTCAGACAAGTATTTAAACATATAATGCCCTTCTAAAAGGTCAAATCTTCTGGGTTTTTTTAAAATCTGACTCTCACTTTCTTTCTTTGCCAAGTAGCTTTCCAGGAATTTTCTTTCTATTTTTGTGAAAATTGCTTGGCATGAGGAAGACAATTTAGTTAGGGTATTTTTTGGGGGGGGCAATTTTACCCATTTATATTTTTTAAACAACTCCCAGTTTCTTTCTCCCTTGATTTCTCTTTTCATTCCCTGTCTCCCAAGTTGTGACATTTCCCCTAACAGCTCCATATTCCATTTTTTAAAATCTTCCTTGCCATCAGATGTATTTTGCAGACTTGAGGGGTAGAGGATCTTTTGCATTTTCATTGTTATAGCTAAATATTGCAGTATTTTGTTTGTATACAGTTGTTTATATTTCTCTTCTTTTATCTCTCCCGTCTCTAAATCCATTTCCTCTGTGTTGTCTTCTGATTTTTGGTTTGTTTGTTCATACTTGTAGTCATTAGCTGGAAACTTTCTAGTTGTAGATTTAATTTGGAGATTTGCTCATTTATGTTGTCTAAATTGTTTTAGTCTCATTATGATTTCTTTTTATGTCTTCTTTGTATGCAACAATTGTTTGGTGAATTAGTTGTAGCATAGAATATATTTCCTTCTGAAAAGTGTTTGTTTTTTCTTGAGGCATTGTTCCTGGAGATCCTCTAGTATCACCAGTCTCAGTAAGAGTAGATCAAAGTTTCCTCTAGTTTTCTGGTCTTTATATGTATCCTTTGTAATCCAATAGATTCCAGAGTATAGGTTCAGTCCTGAAAGCAATATTTTATAGCGATCCTTTGTCTCAAGTATCCAAAAAATGTCAATCAGGCAAGGTTGTAATCCACAATGTTCAAAGTGTTCAAAATGTTCGACCTGTCTGTAAACAGCTCAAAAGTCTCTCCCAGCCAGGAGTAGTCCAAGATCAAATTTTTCTTTCTCTCCCACTAGCTCTTGAGGTTAAAAGTCCAAGCTCAATAGGTATTTATAATCCAAGAAGGTCAGAGTGATAAGTATGTCAAAATATTTTCCTTTATTGCCAGCTGTTCTCCCAAGCTAGGAGTCACCAAACAGCCAAGCAGGAAACAAATTATAGAGCTATATACAAATCCACTATAGATGTCATTCAAAATCTATTTTCCACTCTAAAAACAAAGGATTGATTTCTTATATTTCACCTCAATGCTTTTTTTCAGAGAGAAAATCTAACAGTTATCTCAGTTCTCAAATTTATCAAAACTTTAGCTTTATGTTACTTCCACTTCAGTATTGTATGTTTCTGTCCCCCATAAAATTAAAATGCCGCTTCCATTTACATTCAGAGGTTTTTAGCTTCTTGGGAGCCTTTCCCAGGAAATTCAGTTGTAAAATAGTAAAGAAAGGATCAATATTCTCACCCAGTTCCAAACATGCTGTTTACAATGTGTTAATTGGTGCTTTTTCTTCTTCGGTTGTCAGCAGCTAATGGCCGGCCACAGGAATGTAGCAGCAGGTCTTTCCCCTGCTGGTTTGGAGGGCTTTCCTTGGATCAAATGAAAAGATCACTGTCTCTCCATGATCAACAATGCACCCCTCCTCTTCATCGCCTCTTTAGGCCTTTCTTAGGGCTCCCAGAAGGGCAAAATTGGGCATGGAAGGCAGAGCTCTGCCTTCCTGCGTCTCATTGCACTGCAACACAAACTAGAAGTCAGAAGGTGCTTTGTTTTTAATTCTTAACAAAACTCAACAAGGCAGAAAAAATTATATTAGTTGTAATTAGCTAAACACACTCATTAGAGTTGATTAGAAGATTTTAACACTGGTCTTTTTGGTTCTCATGGAATGTTCTACCTACCAGAGTTCACTCATTTTCCATTATAAGACTTCTAAATCAGGGCTTTTCAACCAGTGGTATGGGTACCACCTGTGGTACATTGGCACCTGGCAGGTGGTACATGACCATCCTAAAAAAGTGGTAGCGGGGAAGGGGAATAAGCTGAACTGGTGGCAGCACCGCACAAGCCTGAGCTAGAGATGGCTGGAGCTGCAGGGCTGTCAGGGCTCAGCGGAAGCGCCAGGATCAGTGCCACTTTCCAGCTGATCAACACTTCTTCGGGGCTATCAGGGCTCAGTGGAAGCCCCAGGATCAGTGCCAGGTTCCAGCTGGAAAGCAGCACTGATCCTGGCACTTCTTCTGAGCCCAGAAGAAGTGCCGATCAGCTGGAATGTTGCAGCATCTCCAGGGTCTTGTGATTTACATTCAGATGCTTGGCAACTGATTCATATTTATAACGGTCACTGTGTCCCAGGGTCATGTGAAGTGACCAAAACCTGCTGCAGCCACCCAGCAGACAGGAATAAAAACCAAACACCCCCTCACCCCACCCCCGCTGCCAATCCTCAACAGAAATGCTCACAACAATGAAAACCTCAGACAGGAGGAAGAGCGCCGCCGGGTGGGCAGGCAGGTGTCTTGCTCGGCTGTGCCTTGGGGGGCACTTTGAACAGTCACTAAGCGAACTGTTGTAGGTACCTGTACTTTATCACTTTTTTCCTTTTTGGGGGGGTCATCAAGTTTTTGACACCTTGCTAGGCAACTGGTGGTACTCGGATATTGCCATATCCTAAAAGTGGTACAATGGGTGAAAAGGTTGAAAAGCCCTGTTCTAAATGACTCTTTTAAGTGTGTTGTGGAAAATGTGGTAGCATTTAATACTTCAGCATTTTTACAAGACAATGATCAAAAGTAGAATTACCAATTGATCAAAATGGGCTTTTTTCCTGTCTAAAACTAAAGGAAGACTTTTAAAACAAACTTATTTATAATTTTAAGTGAAATATTTTATTCCATTTTTTAAAAATACTACAGATTCATATAAAAATAAAAAGCAAGTCAAAACAATAAAGAACACAAATTAACCTGTCTAAATTATGGTCATCTTTGAGTTTATTTTTAAAAATAAAATAAAATACACCTGGAATGACAATAACTTACTAGCTTTATGTCAAAAATACTGATCAATTTGGTTAATATTTCATACAGTTTTGTAAACATAATCATACTCATTGCTATAACCATTTGGAAGATCAATTTACTTCAGTATTAATATCTTGCTCATGTCAATTGCTATAGCAAGTTATTAATAATTCTACCATTGTGTTTGCAATGTCTCCTTGTAGTTTAGTTCACTATCTTCTTTCAGCTATGTATATAAATAAAGATAATTTTTATCTTTATCAAGTCAGTTCTAATTACGTTTTTAAAAAATGCATATCAAGGCAGAAGAGCATAGGAAAAGAAGAAGCAAAACATGGGTTATAGTACAAATAAGGTTTATATGACCATTCAAATACTGTTGAATAATTTACACTTAGTGTACTTTCATTCCAGAAAGTTGTGATGCCACAGTGACTTAACCAAACACCTTTTCCTCTTAATTGATTTGCAGAAACCAGAGTGAAAGATAGCAGCTGTATAATCCTTTAAGATTTTAATTAAACCCTGATTCTTATAGTTGGGAAATACCACACGTGCATGCCTCTTAACTACCCTCTTATTAAAAATACAAACATCAAATAAGTAATATGTTTCCATGAGCTGTAAAAAAGATTGTTCATCTGATTGCCTCATTCTTATCTAGACTTGAGGAAGGGAGAAAAAATTCCAGTGTCCTGTTAGGTTACATTTTAAATTTGTCATCCCTTTTCATTTTTTTATTCATTTCTCTTCTATCCATTTTTATTTTAAGAGACCACCTCCATACACTCACTATTTGGTATTGTTTTCTGCTGAAAGTAGAATAACTTTCTACTGATTTATAAGAGCATTAGACTGGCCAATTTCAAAGAAATTGAACAAAACAACATGGGTTATTTAGAATTTTTTCTTCAGCCACACAAATTTACATATACATATATGAATGATCTGTACTATTGGTCACCCTGCTTTATAGTGGAAGATGAGGATTACTGGAAATTTTTGCAAGATCTCCATGTTTTGAGAAATAAATATTTTTATATTTGCCAGTGAAAGTGATCATATTTGTTAAAATGTCCATATATGAAAAAATCAGGAAGAAGTACCTTCAAAAATAAAATACATTTTAGCCAGATTTTATCCCACAGGATTGTGACTAGAACCGTACATATATTCCTGTTTTATTTGTTTTAAATGTTGCAGAGTAATGTATAGACTTTTCTTCCTATTTTCTTTTTTTTTAGTTTAGGGTTCACAATGGAAATATCTATTGGATTAGGTACTCATAGCTTGCAAGTATCCTATGTATATTTTCCTAGGCATTCCCTAGTGGTTGATGTTTTGTTTTAATAGCATCTCTGCTGGAGTTTTCCCTTAACTCAAATGACATGTGAATGGAAAGTAATACCAGTAGGCTGGAAGCTACTCTCCATATTTTCCATGACTGATTACATTGCTCATACATGCGAACTTTATCAGTCATTTGAAACCTCCTTCCATAAGTCATTTTATTCTACTTGTCCTGATCATTCTTACTATACTCTATGGCTGCTATCTTTTGACAGATACTAATCTACATTTAAATCACATTTTCACAGTAAATGGTGTCACAAGATCTCAGGGGAACATCATCTGTGAAGATCACCTGCAGGCTTTCTAGGACTCTTAAGCATCTGAGAAGCTGACACTTTTTGATGCTTATTTATATATACTGTTAGCCCTTTGAGATAGTCCAGACAAAAACTACATGAATGAATGCTAGCTGCATCTTTGTTGTAACATGTCATTAACAACATCTTGCAAGTATGAAACTATTCCTCCCCTGAAAGGTCTCTCAAACATCAACAAAAAATTAATCCAGTTGCAATGATTCAACTTTCAGACAACTTCAGACAACCTTCAGACAATTCTACCTGGATGATTGACATTATCTTCATTGACATTTTGCAACACACTTTGGGGAGGAAACCCGAGGTTGGTGTGGCAGGAGTTGGTACATTCCAACAGCTCTCTGCCTAGATGCCTTGTTCTGATTGAGGAAGCTGCCTGGATGGGCAGTAAAACATCTCTCAATCTAACAACAAAAAATTATTCCAGTTGCAATGATTCAAATTTCAGACAACTTCAGATAACCTTCAGATATTCCTTCCTTCCTTCCCTCCTTTCCTTTCCTCCTCTCCAGAAAACTAGGGTGGGGTCTCTAGTTTTGCAGGATAGTTGCAGAATAGTTGGCCAGTCTGTGGCTCTTTCTCCTGTCCCCCAAGGTAATTCTCACATACCATCATACACATTTAATCCCATTGCAGTTAACCGTTTAGATTACATTTAAAACTAAGAAAAGCAGTTAGGGAGTTTCATTTTATCTCTATGTTTTCATTTGAGAAAGTGTATTCATTGTAGAAAATCATCCAGCCATAGAAATCGAAGTTTTGACAAAAGGCCTGATGAGCTCCAGGTCAGTGCAGAACCGTTTTCTTCAACTTGTTCCCTATATACAACAAATCTTCTTTTCATCCTACTCCTCTGGTTATGAGACACAGTCTAAACACAACTCTAACAAGACTTATCATCATAGGCACTGGATTTTATCAGCCAGTTTGCTCAAACCACTTCTACAGAATTTTCCACACTCCCACTAATGTATGCTTTTGCAATTTCTCAAAGACTTATCCTTTCCTGGATCTTCCTCATTTATTCCAGCTCTAAATACCCTTTTCCACGTGCCCTACAAATCCTGTCACATGATCACACTTCCCGTCAAAGACACCGTAATTGGAATGTCTGATCAAAGGGTCACTCTGATGCAAGCACTAGTTCTTCTCCTTTCCAAAGTAAAACATTGGAAGTTGTTGTTTTTTCTTTGTGGGCCTGGCTGTCATATCTCTATAATTTACAGCAAAATTTGGTTCTGAAGCTTCAGCTGAAAGTTTTTATAGGGTTTGATTTGTGACAGAATATGACAAACTATGACAAAACTTCCTCAGGCTTCAGGTTTCCTGGGAATCTGGAGAACATATATGCAGAGAGACAAGGGCAGGGTACATTTATTTGTTTGTTTATTTGATTTGACTTCTATGCCGCCCTATTCCGGAGAACTCAAGGCGGCTCACAACATAAATAGAAATCACAAGTTAAAATACATATATAAAAACCCCTAAGTTAAGAGAAAACCAATCATTCAACAAACATACACGTAAACATACACTGGCTAGGGGCAAGATGTTAACTGCCCCAGGCCTGCCGACAGAGGTGTGTTTTAAGCAGTTTACGAAAGGCGGAGAGGGTGGGGGCGACACGGATCTCCGGGGGAAGTTGGTTCCAGAGGGCCGGGGCCGCAACAGAGAAGGCTCTTCCCCTAGGCCCCGCCAGGCGATACTGTCTGGCTGACGGGACCTGGAGAAGGCCGACTCTGTGGGCCCTAACCGGCCGCTGGGATTCATGGGGCAGCAGACGGTCCCGTAAGTAACCTGGTCCGATGCCATGTAGGGCTTTATAGGTCATAACCAACACTTTGAATTGAGTTCGGAGACCAATTGGCAGCCAATGCAGCTCGTGATAACCTTTTGAAATACAACATCATAAAGTGTGCATCTCTGCTGGAAATTTTGAGTGAGACCCTCGGGGAACTCCAGAAGTTACAAGCAAATTGTAATTTTTGATGTAACAGAAGGAGGTAATAATTAAATACATGACTGAAATATAATTATGTTTTTTAATTAAATACAAAGATTTTGTCTTGGCTTTATCCCTTATCTCAGTGCTCTACTCATAAGCCACATGTGGTCCCAGAAGAAGTTTTAAAATATTTTAATAACTAGTAAAATTCTTACTATTCTTACCAAATTATGAAAACATGCTTGAATTTGCATTGAATTTCTTCCAATAATGAGAGCAGAGAATGTAATGCATTTCACATCAATGGTCATGAGTATGTCGGGGCCATACCCCAAATTAGACAAATAATGGGTTGATTCAGAAGAAAACTGAAATTATATTAAATACTAAGTATCAATAAGATTATTCCTTTTCTGTCATATAGACAATTACTATTCTGCAGCAAACTTTTGGAGAGCTTTGAAGATGGTAAAAGAAGCACCAGGATTCCATCTTGAGTATTTGTCCACCCAGATAAAGAATATTCGTATGAAGAGACAGAATGTTTTTATATGTGGATATATTCCTGAAATGTCAGTCGTTGTTTCCTCAATTAATTAATTTGCTTTTGGGAAATTTAATTTCACTCTTTTTCCTTTGGGGGTTCCATAACCTCACCTTCTCTATTCTCCAAATCCTTCAAAGATAATTTGATACTGATGTAAGATTATGAGATAATCATATTAAGATTATGAGAAATTATGCATATGCCTATCTATTAAGCCTTTCTGAACTGAATCTAATCATTCTGCCATTATATTATCATCTCTTCTGTCCATCTTCTCATGCACAATCAGGCTTCCAGACATTCTTCTGAATTTGACCTAAGTTTTGGATGTCTTGGATGATTGATGTCATCTCTAAAACTACCTAGCAGATGCTCAATAGTTTCGCTTTTAAAAAGACTTTAGACTGGTTATTTTTTCCAAAACTCCTGGCATGAGAAAGCAAAATTTAAAACTTCAGTGCAATAGTTTGCAAAAAAAGATGACTAATTCACCAACTTACATGTAGCATTACGAATCCACAATCCATGGTGCAGATTGCTGCAAGAAATTTCATAGTATTATGAAATTTTATCAGTTAAATGCAATTATAAATAAGCAACCTGGTTTGTTAAACTAGACACTTGTATTTAATTCAGATATTTAGTGATTAATGAATGAAAAAAATCATCAGTCATGTTGGCACCATATGGCTGGTAAAATTAACTGCAAAATTTCCAATTCCAAAGATTAAGGCAATCCCTTATATTTACGTGTACTATAGTGATCCATATTTTCTAAACTAGTATTGTAGGTCAGTACAATGATTTTATTTTTTATATTAGATTATTTTTATAACACTTTCATTATTTTTATAAATACCTCAAGGTGTGAACATACCTAATACTACTTCCTCCTCTTATTTTTTTTCCATAACAACCACCCTTTGAGATGAGTTGGGCTGAGAGAGAGAGATTGGCCCAAAGTCACCCAGCCAGCTTTCATGCGTAAGGGACTAGAACTCACAGTCTCCTGGTTTCTAGCCTAGTGCCTTAACCATTAGACCAAATTGTTTATCTTTTCTATTTTTTTTGTTGTGTGATGTGTGCGTTTGTAAGGCAAGATGCTGAAAACTCCCATTCTTATCTTCAGTCCATGAGACAAATCTGGCGATTCTGTTCTTATCTTTTAATGAGGAAAAAACTGATGAATTCTGATGTTATCTTTGAAATTCGAATAAACAGAATGTGACTAAATTGTTCCTATGTGGCTTTCAGAGTATGTTATGATCTCTGCATAGTCATAAGCAGGTTTATTAGTTCAGGCAATTTGAGTTATGTTTAAGATCAATTTAGACAAATAAGACAAAAATATTTTTCAACAGTTCTGATAAAAATTCATGAGCGAAATGATGGGGAAAAGTTTTGCCTGTGCCATTTTCGTGCTTTGTTCAGGAAATATGTATATTTAAATATGTATAATTAACTTTTAGAGTCTGCTACACATTTCAAGCAAAGTTTTCTCAGTTTTTTTGGAAATTATGAATTTTAGGGTTATGACAAGAACTTACCTTTTCTGAAACCAGGAAAGATCCAGAAATGTGTTGCTGAAAATGAGAGCAACATATTAAAAACTGAGACTAAAAATTAACCTTAATATTAACTCTAACTTTAGTCATAAATATAATTATTGCATTGTTCATTCAATGACAATTAAAGGACAGGATTTTCTAATCTTTCAGGAAAAGAAATGCAAAGAGATTGTGTTCCTATTGGATTTTTTGTTTCTGAAGAAAAAAATTTCTTTTCAGAATCCTAAGTCTTAATTATATTGAGAACCATGTACTCTAACCTGTCTGCTACTCTGATATTTTCATTTCATTCTATCCAAAAGTAAAGCAGCTGCTTGCATTTTGATACTTCCTAATATATTATTTTATAAGATTAAATCTCCAAATTTGAATGGGTTCATTTCAAATCTTGTTGCGTTTGAATCTCAAATTCAAATCAAATATCAATCCCTCCAAACTCCAAATTTCAATTAGATTCTGGCTGATCAACACTTGCTTTCTTCATCACATTAAAGCTGTTTCAAATGTGCTTAATCTGGATACTAAATTAATCCATTTTATATCAGTACTATATGCTAAACCCCAAACTAGCTAAACATCTGGCTTCATGCAATACAGTCACTCACCCCAAATTTCCAAGACTCCAACATAGGTCAACATGTTTTGTAAATGCAAGTATTAGGTTTATAATACTCTTGGCTAAATACATTGTGTGAATCCAATGTCAGAAGTAATCCAATTTTCTGTGATGATATTTTTAATTCAAAATTGGGGAAATAGAACGGCAGATGGAAAATGGAATGAGACACTGAGATTCATTTGTGAGTGTAGAAAGTTCCCAAAGGAAAAAAATGATATGATTGGCATAACTCAGAGGTTTTCTAGCAACTATAAGATGATAGTCAGATGATAAAGCTCTAGAGAACACGCAGACTAAAAAAAATGAGATCATATTTCCACACAAAAACTCGCACAGAGACTACAGCTATCTCATTATATTTTGAGGTACATCAAATTCTATAATCCTGCAGCTTTGCAACTCAGTTAAAGTGGCCAAAATTCTGAGCCATATCTCCTGGGAAAGCAGCAAGAAAAAGTATGGTTAAAAAAAATTAGAAAACAGGGAAGCCAAGCATATGAAGAAAGGGTTTGATTTTCTTTCTTTAAAAAATAGTGCAGAATAAACATTCTTAAATTCCTCTGTTCCCATCACCACCACCATACCACCACCAATTACATGCCACCTGTGGCACCCAATGGAGTGTGAGGAAAGCATTGTTTGGAGTCCTTTTAGCATGTTTATAAAACATTTTAGAAATGTGCAACTGTGCAAGCTTCAAAAATGCTTTGAGAATAAATGTTTTAGAACTTCCAGAGGTTCAGCATTTTTCTCGTATTCATTAAAGCACCCTTGTCTTTCTTCAGTTACATTTCCTATTTGGTCCCAGGCCCAAACTGAAAGTATCAGTGCTGAAATTTAGTGTTAAAGACTTAGATGCAGGATACCTCAGAGATTCTCACAATAGAGACCTTCTCTATGACCCCACATGTCTTGAGTCATATTTGGTAGACAGAAAAGCCTTCTCAGTAGCTACATCTCCCTCTTTTTTCAATAGGTAAATGGATACCCCCTTCAGTGAGATTTTTCCCATTCTCAAGTCCTTCCTGAAAGGAAGGAATAGAGGATGGCTAACAGCAAGGTTGATGGACTCAATTACAATAGCAATGGGTACAGAAGACTGAAGGACATATTGAGATCAAACCCTTGTGGAGGAAATCTGCCAATGTGGGCCCTAAGAACTGACATCAACTTGATGGCACATAATCAGTACATCCATACATTTGTCCATCTGTCCTTTATTCCATTGGAATTAAGCCACAGGCAAGATCAAAATTTTAACTTGACCCCATTGCCATTATTAAATGATTGATATTGAAATACTTCTATAATTGATTTTTCATTTCTTTTTTAAGTGAATTAAAATGATATTGTTTTTCGGAATCTGTAGCCACTAGGAGTTATGAATGAAGGCAACTCTATGTGTTCCAGAATAATGTTACAGGATCCAGTCTGGGTTGGTCACCGAGACCAGAGGTTTAGTCTTCTGGGCTTTCAGAGTTGTGTGGGAATGAATCATATTCTGGGCTCTAGCATGAGTCCAAAAGCTCGGAAAAATAAATCTCTGGTCCTGGTGACCCACCCAGATTGGATCCTGCAATATTGAAAGAGGGGGGATACATTTTTTTTCCAGAAGTGAAGTAAATAAATAAATGCAACACACTGAAATGTTTCTCCTCCACTGCCCTGAGAGATTGAAATGGGGGCTCTTTGACATAAAACAAAATAAGCCACAGCAAATCTTCAAAAATCTTTTATTTGAAATGTGCTTTCTTAGTTATTTAACCTGGATCCCTATTATCAGGCAATGATAGTGTTCAGTAAAAGTCCTTTTATGTACTGTTTCTGCTTCAAAGGCTTAGAAGTACTTTTAATAGAACATTTAGCTATTGTTCTAAGCTTGTGGCATTTCAGAATATTTCTTCCAAACCTTTAGATTTAATATACTGACTTTTTCAATTTGGAGATTGAATATAGCTTTTAAGTCACAACTTAGCATTGTTATCCACATTTCTACTCTGAGTGCTATATTTAAGTGGGCACTTGAAGTCCTAGTTGAAAAGCAAAATACCAGAGGTATTTATCATATCTGTACATAGTACTGAATTATTGGCCAAGAAGTGGAAGAATTATAACTTCTACCAATTACGTCATTCTCTTTCTATGTAGATACTATTTTACTTCCATTTTTTCCTTCCTTCTTTTAGATTTGGCCCAAATAAGTATTCAAGATGGTTCTGTGGCTTCTTGTAGAGCTTTGCTAATTCAACATTCTTTTCTTTTCTTTGCACAGAAGTTCAAAATATACCAACTTTAAAATGTGTTCACGTTGTTCGTGAATAAATCATAAAATGATTAGCATTTTAATGTGGGTATATTGGATTTGCAACCCAACATAGAATCCACTGCGTGTTTATACATTTTTCAAATGTGGTAATACCATTTAGTCATAAAACAGAAAAAAATGTGCACTATATATGCAGAAAGTGTGCAGTTTAGTAAACAGTATAGACATTTGAGAAAGTAATTAGCAAATATGAGTAAGTCAACTCTGTGTCCTAAAGCCACATGTCTTACACTATGTATTAGGAGAAAATAACAATTTCTATGTATTTTAATGCAGAAATGGTGGGAAGGGAGGAACAAATATAATATGGAAGTGAATCAAAAGGCAAATAAACTTAGAAAAATGAGAACAGTGAAACAATTATAGAAAATATATATCATGGAACATAATGCTTAAATAGCTGCACCAACATTCCCAAAATAAAAGTAATCTTATTCAATATTTCTTGTTACCTATTTTTTTTAGAAATAAATGAATTATTGTAATTCTTGAACTTTCTCTGTTTCTAGCACATTCTAACTGAAGGGCTCAGGTGCAAAAGTGTATGATATTCCCTTAGATGTTTAATGTATTTATGCCTGGGGCAATATTAGAAAGATGCCAATTTGGGGTATGAATGTATGCATACATTTTTATGCAGATGATTCCAGGCAGTTTGTTGAGATTCCAAGTGAACTGCAACAAATGTTAGATAGATTTTATGATGCAGTAGAGCAGGGGTTCTCAACCTTGGCAACTTTAAGACTTGTGGACTTCAATTCCCAGAATTCCTCAGCCAGCTTTGCTGGCTGAGGAATTCTGGGAGTTGAAGTCCACAAGTCTTAAAGTTGCCAAGGTTGAGAACCCCTGCAGTAGAGAGTAGGGATCCTGTTATCAGGAAGTAAACATTGCTCAGTTTGATAGTGAAAATATAGTGAACTAGTTCAGGATACAATCTGGGTCAGTCACTGGGACCAAAGGTTTAGTCTTCTGAGCTTTCGGACACATGCCGGAGCCAATCCTCAGGGAACTTCCCTCTAGCATAAGTTTTTATTTGGGCTATTCTATGTGTAATATTTAAGTGGTGCCTGGTTGTGTGTGGCTTTTTAGTTGTTGATTTGGATGTTGATGGCCAGCTATTAATATTATCCTGCAACATTATCCTGGACCACGTATATTTGCCTTCATTTGGGAACTATTTCAATTATGCATAAAGGGTAAAAAAGTAATAACTAAGTTTAAGAATCTTTCTGGAATACCTGCTGAAGATGGAGAAGTAAATGCAGAAATTTTAAGATTTGCAACTGTGGGTAGAAATCTACTAATGGAGAGTATGTGGTCCATTGTGAGAGTGAATGTGGCTTTGCATAAGAGCCTGCTTTTGCTTTGGAATTATATGGAATTGGGAGTTGGTTATGTCAAGTTAAAAAATGGGGTCAGGAATGAAAGGTTGCTGAATAAAGGTGAACTGAAATAAGAAGTGATTCATAAAAGAAGTACACTGAGATGTTTGGTCATATAGAAAGATTGCATGAAGACAAGGAGGTCATAAATGTAGGAAGGAAGAATAAAAGGGTCAAGAGGAAGGAGAAGACTGAGAAAGTCATAAATATCTAGAGTTGATGAAATCTTCAAAAAGAAAGGTGAAAGAACAAAAATCAGTGTATTAAGTTGGTCAATATTTAGGAAGCAAGAATGGCTTGCAATCATAAGAAAAGTTATTGAGAGATATATTATTGGTATAAACCAGGGGTAGGCAACCTTGGCTCTTTTATGACTCGTGACTTTAACTCCCAGAATTCCTGAGCCAGCCATTCTTTGAACTGACCAAGCAGATTCTATGGGAACGATGCAGGGAAAGGATGCTATAGAGATGATGGCTTTAGCACTAAGAATTCTAAAAAGTCTTCTTGCTCTTCATCATCAGGAACAATGTGATGGAAATTGTCTCCTTTTAAACAATGGGTGCCAACTGCACATGTCATTCACTGGCCTCATTGTTCCTTTCTGCTTTTCAAGTATGACTTACACTAAGGGCAGGTAGCCAATTTTCAAAGTAAACACAATAAAAACAATTTCATGGATGATTGAGGTATGTATTTGTTCTGGAACTGAAGCATATAGTATACTTTTTATTATGATTAGTGACCTTGTTGCTTTGGGAGCTGGTTGCTAGTTGGCTTCCAATGCAATTCAAGATGCTCATTGTCATCTTTAAAGCCCTCCATGGTTATCCAAAGGAGCTTTCTCCTGTATTCATCTGCCTATCCAACCAGATTGACTATGGTCCACTTCCTCCTTATGAGTTTATCATATGGCAAGGCTAGAAATGGGCTTTTTCAATCGCTGCCCTCACAGTTTGGAACTGTTTTTGGTCAGCACCAAACCTCCTAGCCTTTAGAAAAGAGTCAAGACTTATCTGTATGGAAAGTATGGAAGTATTTCTAGTATGGAAAGAGAGTGTGCTTGACTGAAGTTGGGAATATTTGAATATATGACTTTTAAATTTCTTAGTTTTATGTTTTGACTCTGATGTATGAATTCTGAATATTTGGTGTTGTTCTTCCTCATTTCTTATGGATTTTTAAAAAAAATTATGATTAGACTTTCGCCCTCTAGGACCTGGGCAGCATAGAAATGAAGATAGAGGATGGATAGATGAGAGAGAGAGAGAGATGAGAGAGAGATATGAGAGAAAAAGAAAGAGAGATGGATAAACTCATTTATGTATGGATACAGTTATTATGAAATAGATCCCTGCATCTGTCTATGTAGATGTAATTTGCACAGATTGGAGGACTTCAGCCAAAATATAAAAGCTATCTGAGAACCAAAGAACAGAACAGAACGAAGTTTATTACAATCAGTGACCAGTCAGAATAAAAGAAAAGCAATAGTAGACATGGAATACAGATATAATGGAAGGACTATTCACTGTGAGCCAGAAGCGATAACTGTCCCATGTCATGTATTTGAAATGGGTGGCCGTACAAATGTAATTAATTAATTGACTGATTTTTGCTTCTTTGTTCAATTGCATAGGCATGAAAGCCAATATTCTTTCATGAAGCTGTGTCTCAGAATATATTGGAAATTAAAATGCCTTCTACTGGAGTTTCAAAGGATATTTTGATACCCTCTAGCCATTGAACACTGTGCCTGAAGGACATCATTATCTAAAGCCTATTTAGCTAGCATCACTCTCCACAGGATATTACTTTTTTTCACCTTTTATGAATGCATGAAATTAGTTGAGCATAATTTTTTCTAATAATTAAATTAGTTGATCTCATTTTTTTCTGATCAATACCTTCAATTAAGGTAGTTGAATAGATTGAGCAGATACGATAATTTCTGATCAGATCCACAAAAGCCTAGAATTATATATACATTTTAAAAATAATGCTCGAAAAACACTAATTCTCATTTTAGAAATGGCAAAGTATGTCCACTCTCAATAGCTATGTCTGCTATAAAGACTTATGAGCCTCTATAGAAATGATAGTGTTTTTTAAAACACAGTCTCCACATGCAATAAATTTGAACAAAACCACAACCTTCAGTATGCCCAATATATATACAAAGTTTGTTATTAATATACTCAATTAAGTATTAATAGTTAATTATTCTTCACCAAATTATACTGAAAATTGCGCTGAACTGAGGTGCTAATTTCTTCATACCAAGAAGTTGAAAAATTCCTATAAAGATATATCAATATTTATAAAAAGCATGAGCACATTTATAGGTCACTGCAACCTTTCCAGTTATTACACTGTTTTCCTCCAGGCTAATTTCCTTAGCAGACAGAACCAAATGGCTACAGCATTTATATTTATGGTGATTTTGGGGTGGGGGGGTAGTGCCCAGATAGAGAAGCATTTCTTATTTAGATGCCTGCAAATCCTCTTTAAGCAAGTTTGTTAATAATATCTGAATTTCCTTTTTATTATGATGATTTTTTAAAGGGACGTTTTTGCTGCTGAAAATTTCTTTGGTGGCACCAAGTACTCTCACTTGAAACTGAAAACAAAGAAGTCACATTTTTGCATAGCTTGTAAAAAAAAAAGAAGACGACAAAGATAGTTTTGCGATATTTCACAATCGAGCTTTTGGATGTACAAATAGGACTAGCTCCCTGTTTAGAGTTCTCTTTACTGCTTCCATCATTCACTTCCAAAAACTTCACTTCCTGTAATCAGATCCAAACACATCGATGCCAAGTTCCTGAAATATCATGCCCACGCTAAAACCACTTCATGATTGTCCAAATAAGAAAATGGTCCCTGATAATACATAGCAATACTCATCTACTGGACATGCCTGAAGTGATCAAACAGTTTGTGGAAACAGGGTTATTGATGGATTATAACAAAAGGTACAGGACAACTCTGTATTCTAGTTTATAGGTCATAAACCAGAAGTTATTACTGCTTTCAATTGCATGGCCTTCCCATAATTGTGCCAAGAATTCTGATCACCATGGTCTGTTTCAGTGTGGCCCTTGCCATGCTCTGTATTTTCCTGGTAATTATTAAATGAGATGAAATTTTCCAAAGCACCAGAAGGCAAGGCAAGAAACAATGGATGGAAACTCATCAAGGCGAGAAGCAACCTAGTACTAAGGAGAAATTTCCTGGACAGTGAGAACAATTAATCAGTGGAAGCGACTGCCTCAAGAGGTTTTGGCTGCTCCAATACAGAGGTTTTTTTAAGAAGAGATTGAACAACCATTTATCTGAAATGGTATAGGGTCTTCTGCTTGAGCAGGGGGTTGGAATAGAAGACCTCCAAGGTCCCTTAAAACTCTGTTATTCTATGTTAAATGTAACAAGAAAACAATAGTGTAGAGCAGGGCTTTTCAACCTTTTCACAGATTGTACCACTTTTAGGATATGGCAATATTCGAGTAACACCAGTCACCTAGCAATGTGTCAAAATCTTGATGACCCCCACCAAAGGAAAAAAGTGATAAAGTACAGGTAGTCCTCGACTTACAACAGTTCGCTTAGTGACTGTTCAAAGTTACAATGGCATTGAAAAAGTGACTTATGACCACTTTTCATCCCCAGGGTCATGTGATTTATATTTGGATGCTTGGCAACTGATTCATACTTAGGATGGTCACAGTGGATGACTGTTTTGTCCTGCAGGCTGACCGCATTCTGAGCACTTCCCTTTCACTGGGGACGCCAGGCCCCGTGCGCTCTCCACCGCCTCTGTGCACGTCCAGGCAGGTTCGGCTTCTCACCAGTTCGCCTTGCCTGGCCCAGCCTCTCCACGTAGAGAGGAGAGCGCGTCACTGCCTGCTGAAACCAGGCAGGCTGGGGGGAGCTGGGCGGCATAGCACAGGTAACATGGACTCTCATGCCACTTGTGGCGTCCCCTCCCCTGGAAGTGGGGGGAGGGCCCTTTGCTGGTCTCCTTCAGGGGATGCTGTCTTTCTTCATTCCTCCCAGAGGGCAACCCTTCCCTAGCGTTTCTTGCCTGTTTTTTGCTGCCACCTGTGTGCGCACCCAGTCTGTTTTTTATCCTCTCCTCTCTCGCCCCTCCTCCTCCTACTTTTCTCTTCCGTGCAGCTCCAGCTGACTCTTCCTCCTCCCAAGGCTGCTCTTTTTTTCTCTCTCCCTCTTCTGCCCAAATTGCCTCCTTTTATATCCCTATCTTTGCCCCTCCTACTACTCCTTTCTCTTCCTGGTGTGCCAGAAGTGCTGATCCTGGGCCTTTGCCTCACTCCAGCAGCCCTGCAACTCCCAAGGACTCCCTCACAGCAAGGCTTGCACTGCTTTGGCTTGTTCCCTCCCATGCTACACTTGGCTAGGCTGGGCATGGCTATGTACTATCTGCCACATGCCAATGTACCGCAGGTTGAAAAGCCCTGGTGTAGAGTTCTTTTATTGCTGGATAATTTGCCTAACTGCAGCACTAGCATGCAGATGATGAGGGATATTCTGTCACCAGTAATGAGATCCCGACTGCAGAAACTCTAGTATGTGTTATGTGTGACCAAAAGGAAGCTTACACGGAATACTATACATTCAGCATCCCATGATATATGGTTTGATAAAGTGTGTGCATATTATTATATTTTTTACCTGGGTTTCAGAATAATAATGCTAAAGAAATTCACCATAGATCAACTTCTCACAATTATATTGAGATACTGTGTGGATAAAATGTATGATAATTGAAGAGCTTTTTCAACTGTAAGTGAATCCAAGGCCTTCATCTTGAATTATCCCAAGTTCAGGAAGGTCCATATGCATCCGAAAGAAAAAGAAAGAAAGAAAGAAAAAGAAAGAAAGAAAGAAAGAAAGAAAGAAAGAGAAAAGAAAAAAGATTGCCTTCCATTACTGAAGATTAAACAATTACTTTAATCCATAGTCATATAATGAATAAACTAGTTTCACAGCAAGCAAAAGAGAAAAATGCAGTTGTGTTCCAAAACCTTTTGTATTATTTCTCATTGCTCACTGAGAGCAAACCATATGTTTTATGTTTTTTATATTAGTTGTGTGAATCTAACCTACTGACTTTAAGATACATTTTATAACTTAGATAAAAGATATTTTATCAACCCTCCTATTGATGAAATGAAAGCTGTCAAATTTCCAATAACTTACATGAATTGAATAACTTTATTTTTAATCAAAAAAAGGAAGTTTATTGCAACCTTGTTTTGAACAAGTTAAATAACCACATTCATTTTTGCCTGCCAAAGTGAAATAGAAGTTTGATTTGGGTATTGGGAGCTGTGGCAGTTCCATGTGGGACCCCTTCAAGAAGAAAATATATTTTTGCCAAGATTGGTTTTCAAAACAGATTTAACCCTTTACTGGAACTTTATGTAAATAGTAGTTATACCTTGTATGGAAATAATCAGAGATTGGAGGTAAATGCTAGGAAGTGTAAAACAATTGTGGTAGTGATAATATAGATATCTCCAATTTGATCCAGTGGTTAAAGCACCAGGCTAGGAACCAAGAGATCGTGAGTTCTCGTTCTACTCAGACATGAGAGACCATCTAGGACTAGGTGGCTTTGGGTCAGTCGCAGTCTTTCAGTCCAACTCACCTCACAGGGTTATGGTGGTGGAAATGGGAGGAGGAAGGAGTATTAAGTATGTTTGCCTCAAGTTGGACTTTGGAAAAAGTGCAAAGAAGAGCAACTAAGTTAATTAAGGGCCTGGGGACAAAAACATATGAAGAACGGTTGTAGGATTTGTGTTTGGCTAGTCAAGAGCAGAGGTCTCCAACCTTTTTGATTTGACGGAGGCAGGCACCGCTACGTGTGTGTGTACAAATGGGCTGCACACGTGCACGGACAAAAAGGAACCCCGTGCTCACACGCACAAATGGACCACACATGAATGCATGTGCACACGCAAATGGCCACGTGCGGGAGCACATGCGCACAAACAGCTACATGTGAGTGCATGCACACATGCAAACGGGGCTGCGCAGGTGCGAGTGCTGCAAATGGGATGGCGCTAGCTCTGGCGGGATATTGTGGGTGGCACTATTGCTGGTGGGACGCTCAGGGTAGGGTGGTGTTAGCGCCGGCAGGATGCTCAGGGCAGCGCTAGCACAAGTGGGGGGTACGTGCACTGGTCATCCCTTCATGTGGCCCGGTGGCCAAGCAGCCGCGGCCCAGTAGTGGGCCAGGGCCCACAGGTTGGAGACCCCTGGTCTAGAGAAAGGAAGGACTAGGGGGGACATGATAGCAGTATTCCAGTATTTGAGGGGCTGCCACAAAGAGGAGGGGGTCAACTTATTTTCCAAAGCATCGGAAGGCAAGGCAAGAAACAACGGATGGAAACTAATCAATGGGAGAAGCAACCTGGAATTAAGGAGAAACTTCCCAACAGTGAGGACAATTAATCAGTGGAACAACTTGCCTTCAGAAGTTGTGGGTGCTTCATCACTGGAGGTTTTTTTTTTTTAAAGAACACAAAAGCATTTATTTTTGATTCTCCATGAACTAATTAATAGGAAATTTCACACCAGATTCAATTTGGTTTTTAAGAAAAAACTGGACAGCCAGCTATCTGAAATGATAGAGGGTATCCTGCTTGAGCAGGGGGTTGGACTGGATGATCTCCAAGGTCCCTTCCAGCTCTGTTCTGATTGATTGAAGTTATTTATAAATAAATAATAAAGACGATATATTACATTTTTATGCTGCTTCCTGATATACATGTATTTTATGCATCTCTTCTGTTAAGTTCTCAAATGCTAAACAGGACAGCTTGCAAGAATTCTACTTCAAAGTACAGATGTAGGATTTCATGCTCATAATATAATTGCTAACCAGTTAATTAAAAAGCTGACAAGTCAAGTTATCCTCAACAAGTGAAGTGGATGGCTGTACAGTTTTTCTCTTCTGATGTCTAGAAAAGTTGGGCTTACTCTGCTCATTATTTCATAAATACGATAAATCAGTTTTCCCTGAACTGAAATGTAAATTCATAATCGAAATATAATGCAGGAAGACATTATCTTAATACCTTGAAGAGGGCAATGCCATTATCAGTGATTAGAGAACCAAGTTTCACATTGGTAGCATTTGATCTTAAGTGAAGGAAAAGGTCTATAAAAAAATGTCTTCCTTCAAAAAGCAGCTCAATTAAAACCTTGCAGCAACAGCAAGTCACAAAACCTAGGCTTCCTTAACTGATCTTAGAAAAGCTAAGCAGGCTTGGAACTGATTAGTCATCAAGGTAAGAACACAGTTAAGATTCCAGGCCTGCTATCTAGACTAGGAGGTTTAAAAACAGCTCTCCAAAAAGTAATAAGAAACCACTTTAGTCTTCAAGAAAATTACACGGATGTAACCAGGCAGAGCTCAGGAATCAAACCAGATTCAACGGGGAAACCTCACCTTTGACTTTAAGTTGGAATTTATTTATTTGTTTATTTATTTATTTTATTGGTTCAGACTTGTATGCCGCCCTTCTCCTAGGACTCAGGGCGGCTTACAACAACAACACAACTAAAATTTTAAAAATTAGTCACATTCATACAGCATGCAAACACAATCAACTCACAATCGCTGATGGAGGGACATTCCTAGGGCCCAGGGGCAGAGCACAGCTCATACGCTCCAAGCCTGTCGGCATAAATGTGTCTTCAACAGTTTCCGGAAAGCTAGGAGGGAGGAGGCAGTACGTACCTCCGAAGGAAGCTGGTTCCAGAGGGCTGGGGCAGCAACGGAGAAGGCCCTTGCCCTAGGCCCCGCCAGATGACATTGTTTAACAGACGGGACATGTAGGAGGCCAACCCTATGCGCCATAACCGGTCGCTGGGATTCATGAGGCAGAAGACGGTCCTGCAAGTATCCTGGTCCATTGCCATGAAGGGCTTTATAGGTCATAACCAACACTTTGAATTGTGTTCGGAGACCAATTGGTAGCCAGTGCAGCTCACGGAGAGCTGGAGTGATATGAGCATGTCTTGGGAGACCTTACTACAAGCTATTGTTTTAGCAGCTCTGAATCAGTGCTGGTGACTTGAAAGTAGTTGCTACAGCACCATCCAGCTGATGTTCTACCAACTGTGCTGAAAAAGCTGAGCATCCAAGATCATAACTGCTCTATTATCCTCTCGTTTATTTATTTGGTCTACACCCCACTTTTTGAACGGGACCTCAAAATGGCAGGTGTGTTGTTCGTTCCTCTTATTTTTCTCACAATGATTCTGTGAAATGTTGTGCAGCCCCCACCCCCACCCCCAGATAGAAACCAACAAGCATTACAAACAAATCCTTACCCTTATCTAGTCTTTGCTTCAAATCAGTGTTTTGGGGGGAATTTGGGAATTTCTGGGGTGAGCAGAACCCTGATCAGGAACAAAACAAGACCCTCAGAGAGTATTATGTGTGTCATGGCAGTGTTTGTTAATATATGATTGTTGGGCTGTGGGGAAAGGGACAAGAATTCTCCAGATGCAGAAATTCTTCTATTTTAAATTACAGTGGAACTTTTTATTACAGTGCTTGTCAAGTACAAAATACACACACACACACATACACACAAAAGCCTTAGCATAAGAAACTATGTAGCATTTCTATATAGGTAATACTTTATGTGACTATTTATTGGCTCTTAAGTGTCTCCTTCTATTCCTCTTTGATCCACACAGGTGTTCCTTTGATGTCTTCTCACTATGTAGTTTCAGGACTTTTACTTCTTCAGGCTATCTCTATGGAGATTCTCAGTCATCCAGGTCATGGTTGTCCCAAAGGTGCTTTTTCAAAAGGCAACTGGACTTTCTTCATTTTTGCTTCTCATCCAAAAGCTTCTTCAGTTCTGAATGAAATTTCAGTACTGAATACGCTTCTTGAATGAGAAGTGAAACGTCTTCGAGCAAAAACAAAGGAAGTCCAGTTGCCTTTTGAAAAAGGCACCTTTGGGTTTAACCTAGAGAGAACATAAAGAAGAAAATATATTTTCTTTACTTTTGGAACTCCCAACACCTTGGTCAAGCTCTCTTTGGGGACATTTGTTCATTAGTCATGAAGTATGGCAGCAGCCAGTCCACTCTGCAGATCTCCTTTTTCTGATCCTGCTTGCTTCCATTGGGTTCTTAAGTTTCAGGGAATCTTCCCTTCTGCAACAGTCCTTTAATGCATTTACCTCTCCAATCCACACAGCTCAAACACATCCCCAGCAATATCCAACTGGCCACCACCAACAAAGCTTTTTGATCTAACAGATGTGCCTATTCCTAGGTATGTTAATTAGTTAAGAAGTTTCTATTAAGGTCTTTGACAAGCACAAAGAAGGAAGAACAAAACATAATCATTTCATCATTTTATAATTCTGTCCCAATCAAGACATTGTGCCTTGCCACAGTAATAATGTCTTAAATATTTTTGGTGGTGACATTACAATCCCACAATGTTAAGTAAGATTTGTTGGTACATCCACTCATCATTTAACCATTTAAAATACAATGGTAATACAAACTTATTTTTTGACCAATATGTGCACTCCACAACTAAATTTCCTGCAACAAAAGCCTTCAGTGTAAAGTTGATTAAGGTCTGGTCAGTTTCAGGCAGCAGCTGAGTGCCAGCCAGAGGGTTTTAATCAATTAATTAAGGTCACAGATCTGAGCTTGTTAAAAGCTTGCTGTTAGCACTTTCTAAGGAGAAACTGCACTGTTGGAGAAAAGCAGTGAGGAGGAGATAGCTTCCTTAAACTATCTCTCTGCCCTCTGAAGAGGCAAAAAGGTGGGGGGGGACCAAATCAGGCACAAGACACTTTAGGAGAGAAGTGAATCTGAATGAGACGGTAGCAATCGGTAATCTTCACAGCATCTCTCTCAATCACGTGTTCACTTAGCAACCATTTTGCTGAAACAGAACATAGTTGCTAAACAAGGTAAGAGTGTAATTCTCACTATAACATTCTATTAGGGTTGTGATTTTTTTTGTTGCAATTTTGGAAAATAAAAAGCTTTAGTGTACAGGGTAGAACAGAAAGGTGCCATTTTGTCCACTTCAGACAGCAAAATGCCTTATACTAATTCTTATCCAAAATTGGGTAAGAGAAAGGATTTTTATTGCAGAAAAATAGAAACCTTTCCTTATTACACATCTGGCAGCAAGGCAAAAATGATGGAAAATCTGTAATGCAAGATCTGTAGAAAGCATCCAAAGGTTTCTTATGAAAGGCCTGCCATTTTGTCTGCCTCTGCTTGAAGACGTCCTTCTGCAAGACTTCATCCCATCCAAACTGTTCCAGGAGTCATTATAATATGAGGGGATAGATGGGGAACTCATCAAATTTGCAGACAACACCAAGCTGGCAGGAATAGCCAACACTCCAGAAGATAGGCTTAAGATACAGAAGGATCTTGACACACTTGAATATTGGGCACTATCTAAGAAAATGAAATTCAGTGGTGAAAAAAGTAAGGTTCTACATTTAGGCAATTAAAAACCAAATGCACAGGTATAGTATAGGTGGTACCTCTTTCAATAGTAGTAACTGTGAGAGGGATCTTGGAGTCCTACTTAGTGGACAATCACTTAAATATGAGCCAGCAGTGTGCTGCAGCTGTCAAAAAAGCCAACACAGTTCTAGGCTCATTAACACAAGGATAAAATAAAAAAGATGTTGAGACTCTAGAAAGAGTGCAGAAAAGAGCAACAAAGATGATTAGGTGATTGGAGGCTAAAAACATAAAGAACAGTTGCTGGTATTAGGTATGTCTAGTTAAATGAAAAGAAGGATTAGGGGTGATATGATAGCAGTGTTCCAATATCTCAGGGGTTGCCAGAAAGAAAAGAGAGTCAGGCTATTCTCCAAGGCACCTGAGGGCAGGACAAGAGGCAACGGATGAAAACTAATGAAGGAGAGAAGCAACCTAGAACTAAGAAGAAATTTCCTGACAGAACAATTAACCAGTGGAACAATTTGCCTCCAGAAGTTGTGAATGCTTCAACACTGGAAGTTTTTAAGAAGAGATTGGACAACCATTTATCTGAAATGGTATAGGGCAGGGGTGTCAAACTGCCATGGGCCGGATGCGTCACGTGGAAGCTGCACCCACTCAATTGCCAGCAATGGCAAAACAATCCCGATATGTTGCGCGATGTCACATGACGTCGCGAGTTTGACATGTCTGGTATAGGGTATCCTGCCTGAGCAGGTAGTTGGACTAGAAGACCTCCAAGATTTCTTCCAACTCTGTTATTCTGTTCTATTCTATTCTGTTCTGTTCTGTTCTGTTCTGTTCTATTCTATTCTATTAGAGCAAAAGTTGAGGAACTGATGTTATTCTCTGATCATTTGGGTTATTTCCACAGAAACTTTGTACACAACCAAATTAGGATGTTAGAAGCATTAAAATAGAGCAGAGAGTCATGCCATAGCTTAGAAATTCAATATTGTGATTCATGTCTATAGGGCATAAAACAGAAAAGTGACATTATTTAAAATAATCTTACAATAAAAACCTCATAAATCAGAAGTGAATTATTTTTTAAAACTTTAAGAATTTATTACTCAGAGAGCACCTTATACGGGTTATAATTTCATGTTAACGCTGTTGATACAACTTGATTTGATTTGTTTTTATTTAATGCTTGTAAGCCATCCTGGGTGATTTAAAAGCATTGGCAGGAAAGGTTATACCTGTGGTTGTTTAAGGCTACAGTCCTCAAAGAGGGAATGTATCTGTTTTGGCTGAATCCCAATAAGAAATCAAAATAGTATATATTTTAGACCAAATCTGTTACTGCATGAGGCAAAGGAAAAACAGTGGGGTGATCCAGTTCAAATTTTGGAGCAACTCAGTCCTTTGAATTGCTGCATAAATCACATCTTTTCTTTTGTAAACATGAGCAATATTCTGCAACTGGCAAGGGTTTGTCGGAAATTGGTTTATTTAATGAGACTTTGACCACACTGTAGAGTCATGACCCCCTAAATAGCATGGAACTACCCAGTCTTAAAACTTCCAATCTTCTTCCAAAACCAAACCTTGAGCTCAGTGCACATATGAACCCCTAACCAAGTTTAAGAATAAATTCCAACTGGATATGGTGCAGGATTTTTGTATGGAGAATTTCAGTGCCATTCAGTCCTAAAATACAGGTAGTTCTTGACTTACAACAACAGTTCATTTAGTGGCCGTTGAAAATTACCACAGCACTGAAAAAAAATGGCTTAGGACTGTTTTTCACACTTACAACCATTGCAGTATCCACTGATCAAAATTCAGACACTTGGGCAAGTGACTCATATTTATGATGCTTGCAGTGTCCTAGGGTCACATGATCACTTTCTGAAACATTCTGACAAGCAGAGTCAATGGGAAAACCAGACTCGCTTCCCAACCACATTACTAACTTAACGACTGCAGTGCTTCACTTAACAACTGGAGCAAGAAAGGTCATAAAATGGGGCAAAACTCACTTTAATAGTATCTCACTTAGCAACAGAAATTTTGGGCTCAATTATGGTCATAAGTTGAGGACTATAAATAGTGGATTTCCAGGGAAGAATGGCAGACTGAGAATGGCCTCATGAAAAGCGGTTAAGAACAGGGAGCTGACTAGTAGATTGGTATGGATTGGCCATCCCGGGTAAAACAGTCAGGAAACATGACTAGATGAACTAATGTTACTTTATTGTGAGGCTATTTAACAGATTCTTGCAAGTCTGAAGGAACAAATCTCCCATTGCCACTTTTAATTGCCTGGCCAATTCAAGTGGGTCCTTTCAAAGTTACTTCCTTTGACTATTAACCCCCTAGATGCTCCCTGCTCTCTTGTAAGTTTCCTAAGTGATATCTCTTCCCCTCATCCCTCAAGGTCATTTCTACATTACAGTCGGCTTCTTTGACTCTTTCTGGACAAAGAGAGGATATGAGATTGCCCAAGCTGTCCTACATACAGTTGCATCTCACTAGATGACTGAAAAGCTGTGGTCTCTGGAGAGTGTGAGAACCAGAACTGAGAGAATTGGTCATTGATCTCAAGTCACAAACAGAGCCTTTCAAAGAACACTAAATTCACATTTTCCTTGCAAATCATTTTCAGAAATTGTCTATTAATTGTTTTAAAGAATACCATATAAGGCATACATAAAAAGAGGAAAAGGTCAAAGAGCATGAGGCAGACCCAGAAGAAGATGGAAAGGCAACTTCAAAGAGATGTTTCAGCAGCATCAAATAAAAATGGTTGAGGCTGCAAGAAGGGCAAGAACCAAAAGTTTGTATCTGCCTTGACACCTGAAGTGAAGGAAGGAGGAAGGAGGAGGAGCAGGTAGAAGAGGAAGAGGAGGAAGAAGAAGGGTTGAAAATAATAGGTGAGTGCCTTCAATCCTTAATATAAGAAAATGAAGATGTATTTTAATAACCTTCAACCTTTCTTAACCTTTCAGAATTTAAAATAAACAACAAAAGCAAGGTTTTGTCTATAGAAAGTTTAAAATTGTTTAAGAGTTCGGAAATTTTTAAGAAATTAACTTCAAATTACTTTAAAAATAATTTGAAAAAACAAATGCATTTTTGTGAGAAAGAAAATTTGTTTTTGAAATTGGGGGCATAGCAACAAAAGCAACTTACAATGGTATTGAGAAAAATGTTTGAGAAGTTGCACCAGGACCTTGAATCACTAATGTTAGCTAGGTTGCGTCTTCTTGGGAAAAATCTATTCCCAGAAGAAAATATTACAGAAAATGTTATGCAACAAAGTCCATCCAAGAACAACATGGATATGAATTTGAACAAGGATTGGTCATTAAACCTAGAAAAAAAAATTGGATGAGACTTTAAAATTTAAGAAGGAAATAAAAAATGACAATCTCAGAAAGCAATTGGAATGATTTCTTTTTGCTGGACCTACAGAAGAGGCTCTTTAAAGTATTGAAGAAATTCAAAACAAGGATCTACAACCATCTGAATGGATTAAAGAGCAAGATTGTTTTATGTAAAAAGGAACACATTGGTTTATTTGAGCAGGGTTAAAACGAGACATGATCTGCTGACATTCAACTTTGAAAATGTGAATCGGATTTACTACAATTAACATGATGTTTAAGCTTTTTTCCCTTCAGTTAATTTATGTCTCCTAATCTGACAGCATTTAAAATGACTTTGTATCTGTCTTTTTACTTAAAGTAAGCAATCTTTGGGAGCTCATTCTCTTTAAAGGAGAAATTATCCCTCTTTGCCCTATTGCATTTCAGTTTTTTGTTCATACTAGGCTACTGGGACTATTTTATGCCTTCATAACATAGATTTGAGTTGAAGGTGAGAAGTTGCTTTCTTCGGATTTTTGTTTCTATTTTTTTTTTTACATTCTTGCATCTTTTTCTTTCTTTTCTTTTTTTAATTTCCATTACTTTTTACTATTGTGAATTAAAATTTTTAATATTTTTTTTTTTTAAAAATGTAGTTGTAGATAGCAACTGTCTATTGTGGGAAGTCAGCCCACCCCCAGAGAAGGAAATATTAAAAGAGCAGAAAAATATATTTCCTCAAAGGATCTTAAAGAGGCAGAAAAGCATGCCCAGTTTTTTCTTAATAGCCCCAAGTCTCCCTCCCCCAAGCAGAAACCAGCTCTATAGAAATGCAGATGTAAATAATCCAGAAAGGTTAGAGGCCCCCAGCTAGAAGCTTAGAAAGACAGACACCTACAATCTACATACCCCATCCAAACTCTAAGACAGGACATAATAGGATTAACCCCCAGATGCCAAAGGGCGCACCCAGACTCAGGTCAGAATATATGACACAGGAAATGCAAAGCCTCAAACAGGAACAGGAAACAACTCCAAAGAAAAGCCCTAGAGAGTATAAAAACCCACTCCCTACACGTGCTCTCTCTTTTCTTCCAGGCCATCTTCCTGTCTGGCTCTCCTCTTCAATAAACTGCAACCTTCTTTCTAAAGCAGTTGCCAGGTTGTTTATTCCCAGCTTGGACTTAACCATGATGAAGATTTTTCCTTCAACACTATAGAAGACAGTTATGTTGGCTCCTGGAAGAGTTAGGTTGTCAGCTATAAATTAAAAGGCTAGTTTAAAATATCCAATATCAACCACCATCAAATAAGTCTGCCAAGACTTTCCAACAGAGACGAGGCTTCACACATGTTTGGAACATGGGAAGTAGATTTTTTTTTTCAAAATCTTCACAATAATTCAACTTATAAGGAAGTGAGAAGCGAATTTTTTTCATTTCTTCAAAAAAAATAATGGCGTGTGTAAATCAAATTCCCAACATTATGTCACAATTGAGCAAATCACAAAGATTGTGGTTGTATAAATAAAAGAGCACAGATATATAGATGAAAACAAGCTGGATTCTTTTTATTACTGTGATCTGATTTATATTCCAGTGGTGCCTCAAGACGTCACTTTTTCCAGTATTACTCAAGGCATAAGCTTTTCTCAGAAGCAATAAAGACTGGAAAATTAATGCAAACTCAGGGTGACATTTTAACTGCACATTCCAGCCATGATCACTGCATTTTTGTTTGTTTTGTTTCTGTGTATATACGTGCAAAATGTGTGTAGTCATTAGAAGCCAAAATCAAAATAATAGCCAAAACCCAGATGCTAAAGGTGAACAGAATAACCTGAACTGATTGGAGCTGACAGATCGGAAAACATTATAGGCACCAGACTTCCACAAAGCTCAATTCCCCAAGCTACCTGTTAGCCTTGTGAGAAAGTCCAAACAATGAACACACCCAAGATGAATAAATAATTCTACTTTTCTGTAAAGTTACATTTACAGAATCTTGCAAGTCAAAAAATACATTTCTCCCCTTATCATCTTTACAGGCCAAGAAACTAGGGTGGGCCCTTTCTGAGACATTTCCCATTCCCACACTCTTTTTGCAAGCTAAACATACCTCGTATCTGACCATTTCTCTTGCTGTGGCTCTTCCCCGTCTCCCAAGGTCATTTGCATACAATTACACTGCTTCTTTATGTGGAACACAAAAGGAATGGCCCTGAATGGCTGGAAGGAGACTAGCTACCAAAGCAATGGTCAGATAGGAGGGGCCCGAGTCAAAACCAAAAAAAAAAATGTGAGAAAATATAAGGAACGGTTGCTGGAATTGGGTATGTCTAGTTTAACGAAGAGAAGGACGAGGGGGTGACATGATAGCAGTGTTCCAATATCTCAGGGGTTGCCACAAAGAAGAAGGAGTCAAGTTATTCTCCAAGGCGCCTGAAGGCAGGACGAGAAGCAACGGATGGAAACTAATCAAGGAGAGAACCAACTTAGAACTAAGGAGAAACTTCCTGACAGTTAGAACAATTAACCAATGGAACAACCTGCCTCCAGAAGCAGTGAATGCTCCAACACTGGAAGTTTTTAAGAAGAGACTGGACAGCCATTTGTCTGAAATGGTGTAGGGTTCCTGCCTGAGCAGGGGTTGGACTAGATGACCTCCAAGGTCCCTTCCAACTTTATTATTATTATTATATCGCAGACAAATCCCTCCCAAACTGACATGAAGATAAAGTAAAGGAGGAGGGAAGTATATTCAGCCTTCCAAGGTTCTGTTACTATAACTTTATCATAAAAATAGGCTTGACTTATATGGCACTGGCTTTCTCAGTCTGGTCTACTTGGTTGGGCTGACACTCTCTTTCCAATTAGAGACATAGCTTAAAAAATGTTAATTGCTTTGCTGTATATCCTTTAATGCTATGTAAGCCTCCCAGAATCTCCCTATTGGAGAGATGTGTGACATATAAATTAAATAAATAAATATTGTATTGTTAATCGAAATAGCTATGAACCAATGATTCCAATGGGGCACTGTAATGTGTTGCAAAGAACTCTGCCCCAACAGATAGTGGGTTTTAGTGTTCGATGAGTTAATTATTGTTAGGTGCCCAAAGTCACTTTGTTGAGAGTTGGGAGGCCCCACACTGTAAACTGGATAAAATAATGATGATAATTATCTTCTGTCCTTAAATCAATGTGAGTTTTGCATTCTAGGCTCCATGGGTTGCTCCAACTGTACCTATTTAGATGAGTAGCAGAGAGGAGAGAGAAAGGGATTTGTGTCCGTGTGATATCATTGTCCTTGTGAACTGAGATTGGAAGTGACTGGTTTAATTTTCATAATATTCATCATTTTTATTCTCACTCCTTTGACCTCTTCAATCATCTCCTCTCTTTTCCATCCTTTCTTTGTAGTGAAGTAGATATATAATATGCTCGGCTTGAGCCTTTTTTAGAGAATTGTTATATACAGCTGCCTGGGAGGGAAGCAGTGGGTGGGGGAAAGTAACCTGACTGCATCATAATAGTTTTCAGTTTTGTTTTTTAAAACACAGAGGAAAATGGGAAGAAAATACATATTCCTATGGGGTTCCATTTTTCCACATTCCTACTGTTGAAGTACAATGAACTTTATATCAAGACCAAATGAGTCGGGCTGCTTCAGTCAAAGTGATTTTGCTGCCTAAAGCGTAGATTATTCAAAACACAGAGAATGTGGAGATTGAGAGAACTTCTTACTTTTACCATCTGTTTCATGACTACTGTCTCATCCTGAATGGTTGTGTGAATTGCATTATCCAGCTAATTTGACCTAATATGTTATTTATTGCAGCTAACAAGATCAGGGGCCAAGATCAACCAGTCCACCTTCTTTTCAGATTGTTTGCTCTGGCTCCACAGCATCATCTGATTCTCCTCTTTCCAATCTCTAAATGGTATAACAGACGCCAATGCCATGTTTGAGGCAAAACACATGGCTAAGAAAATAGTGAACATCCTTCCTCTTGTATTACATCTCCCTACTCTTGTTTGATGTGCTAGACCTTTAACCAAGTGATCAGAGGAAGATCTGTGAGGGTGATGAAAAAAAGAAGAGGAAAATAATGGAGAGATGAAGAAGGGAGAAGCAGAAACCAAAATGAGATGAGAAGAAGACTAAAGGGAGTTAAGAGTAGAAGAAGGAATGTAGAGGATGAAAGGAACCAAGAAATCTTGAGGATGCATTCTGGAAAAACATACATATTAAAGGTTCTGTGCCAATACTGGAATACAATCAGCATAAATGGGCAAGGATGGAGGCAACAAATGGCTTCGGAAAGGTGGCAGCAGCAAGACACTGAACTGAGATGGCAGCATCAGCAGAGGGCTGTGGAGAATGTCCTCACAGCCCAAAGATCATGGCAGAGAAGACTTCATTGGATCTAAGAGATTCAGGAGACACTCACATCCACACCTAGTAGATAGCGAACTGGTCAGCAGCAGCCAGCAGGAATCCAACAAATTCTGGAGAGTCCAGCACAACCTAAAAATGCTCCAAATGTCAGAAAGGACTAAGCCAAGCAGGTTAAATGCATGAGATGCCAGAGAACCAGCACCAGAAATGGTAGCAACACAAAAAAGGAGACAGAGGTTATTGAGCCCTCTCTCCCAATCACCACCATAGACAGGCTGCAGCCATCCTGTGGCATAGACACAAAACCCTCCATCAGCAATCTTTCAGTAGAAGTCACACAAATGATGCTTGGGTGTGGGATGACTATAGAAAGTCTAAGTACAGTCAGAAGAGATTAAAAGAGGTTAAGAACATGTAAGAAAAATACTAAAGTCTAGAATAATAGAATTGTAAATAACGTAGATCTTAATGAAGACTAGGATAGAAGAATCGAGAGCAAAAGTAAGAATACCTTCTGGGAATAAGAACTGAAAAGCAAAACTCTTTGTAATGTAGAAGTTGCTCGATCGATCAATTGATTGATGATGATAAAATCCCCTTTGAATGAATTTGTTTGGTTTCTCCAAACTGAATCAGCAACACTACATTTTTGCTTCCCACTTCCTTGGCCACTGGTCTCCAACAAACACTCTCCAAAGCAGTAATTCCCAACTCCCCTTTTCTTGTTATACACTATCTCACAGATATCTCCAGAAACAACATGTCCTCAGATTCTGAGACAGGCTTCAGTCCTCTGGCTCAGTCTGCTCCCAGTTGCCAGTTTTTTCTCCATTCTGCCAGTAGAGAAGGTATCATAGATACAGCTTGCCCATCTTTCTGTTTCCACAACTATTAGAGGATGTCAAAATCTCATTTCCAACCCTTACCAGGTGTAGATGTGAGTCTAGTCTGTTGGGGGTATTTTTAGCACTACAAATCTTTTTTTCCCCCTTAATCCAATGTACCATCCCATTTTTTCTGCTTCTAACACAATTCTCTCCTGATCTGGATGCACAGCTACAGTCTTCTCACTCATTAATCTTCCACACCATTTTCATTTCCTCCAGTTCATCTAAGAGCTTGCTGTGCCCCAAAGCGCAAACCTGAAATAATGCTACTAATATAAAGAGAACACAAACTATCTAACGTGGGTTTTATTTTAGAAACAAAATGCATAGAGCTATCCTCAGTGGAGCAAGCCATTCCTGAAGTTGTTCTTTAGAACCCAGAACTTGGTTTGGTGATCTCTGTGTATCCCTAGAAGGCATCTCATAAGACATCTAGTCTCATTTCACTTGCTGAAATGAATGTGCAGATAGCAATAGCATTTAGACTTAGATACCCCTGCATAGTGCTTCACACAATAGTCTCTAGATGGTTGATAATGTAAGCATTATTTGCATATTTCCCCAAAAAATCTGGGTCCTCATTTTACCGTCCTCAAAAGGATGGAAGGCTGAATCAACCTTGAGTACTATCAGGATCGAACTCCAGGCTGTGGGCAGAATTTGCCTACAGTACTGCATTCTAACCACTGTGCCACCAGGATTCAGTCTGCATATTCCATCTACAGTATGTGCATTCTTTTTTTTAAGACAAGTTTTATTGTTTTTTTGATTTTTTAAACAAAGTACTCAAGACACACCATGGTGTTAAGGTGGTCAAACATCCGCAAACAAAACATATATACATAATTCAATCAATACATCAAATATTCCCTCTCTTTTTCCCTTAAGTAACGTATTTTATTTAAAATAACCCAGTTCTAGCTTAAATTTATTCAGCCTAAACCTGTTTTTAAAGCTTTATAAATTTACACTACCATAATCAAAATAACTTTAAGTACAAATCTTATCAGTTCGGGTGTCCCTTCCAAATATATTCTAATTCCTTAATTTTATCATAGATCTTATTTAGTTCTTCTTCCACTAATATACCTTATTTAAAATAAAATATTAATCTATCCTATATGTATCTAATCCATCAATCAATCAATCTCTTTAAAGTGACAAAATAAAGTCCAACCTTAAATCATTTCAATCCATTTGACAGAATTCAAATTTCATCCAGTTAATTTTCATAATTAATCACATCCATGTTATCAAACAAACAGATCATCTTATTAGATTAACTCAACATTACATAATAATTTTCTTACAAATAAACCTATCATTCTAAAAAATAAATAAATAAACACATTCTTAATCAATTTAATATATATATATTCCATTAATCGTCCCTTTTTCTCTTACTTTTTAAGCTTAAAAGATAATATCAAACCTTAAATCATTTCAACCCATTGGACATCAAACAAAGAAATCATCTTATTAAAAATAATAATTTTCATATTGATAAACCCATCAACTCAAAAAGTACATTCTTAGTCAATTTAATACATATCTTCCATTAATCGCCCATTTCTCTTACATCTCACTCATAATCTTAGTCCTTAAATCAGTCCATAATTCTAAATTGCCTTTAATTCATTACATAAAAATTTAAATTTCACTTCTTTTCAGTCTTATTCTGGGCTTCTTCTTCTGTCAGAAAGGTTTTCCATAACACAGCTTCCCTTCCAACTGATAAGTCTCTCTTTATCGCTTGCAGTATCATTTGAATCCATGTAAACCATCTTGGCCTTTGCATTGGCTCTCTGTTTCTCTTAACCATAAAATTTCATTGCTTTGACATTTCAAATCTAAGTTTTTGCTTTTCCTGGTCCTCAAAACCATAGGTTTTGCTTATCAGGCAAAGTAAATTTCTCTTTATTCTCAGTTAAGTCCTCTTCTTGTGTAGTCTGTTTTATAGAATAATCAGAAGTAGTTTGAGAGTCAATTTTGAAGTTTAAAGGAGAGATTCTGGCTCTTAATTCTGTAGTAAACTCTTTCATTGTAGCACATAAAGTATGTGCATTCTTCATTCAAATATTGTAATGTTTGAAAAGCTCTACTGCCATTCAGTAAAATACTCTTCTGGTTGATATTAGGTTATCTGGTTATCTGTGTTGGAGCGCAGATTCAAAAAACTCTCTTCAATGCACACATTCTTTGTCTGTAAATATCCACCCACCCAACTTATGGTAGTTATGGTTGATTTGCAAGCCAAGATGATTGATAACTTGACTGTGACTTAATACTGTCTCTATCAGTGCCAGACTTTGCTTTTGTTTTGTGATGACAGGCATGTTTGCATACCTTTTAGGATGCTTGAAAATTGCTATCAAGATTGGATTTTTTTTTGTTTTTTTGCTATGTACAAATAAGTGATGCCATTGACAACAATCACAACAAGGAGGCAAAAAGCTGCCCTTATTTTCTATAAGCTTGTCCGGTGTCAGGTATCAGTTGCATTGCATCATCCTTCACATTTCAAAACAAAGGATGTGTGAGGAGGGTAGTGTCTATGCCAGGGGGGTCAAACTGGCAGCCCACAGGCCAGATGCATCACGTGCAGGCCACACCCACCCCGACTCCACAAAGGCAAAAAACATCTCAATACGTCACGATACATCACATGACACAATCAAGTTTGATACCTGTGGTCTATGCCTTCCACAGCCTGAAAACTTCAACCATAATGGGTTTGTTGCTGTAAGTCAAACTATTTTGTAATGCATGCTGATTTCAACTGATTATACTTCTCTTGTCATAAATCAGACTGCATGCATCTCATTTATATCCAAGATTGTTTTTTTCCCCTTTCTTTTTGGTAAACAGTTCCCAGCATTTATCTGGATCTGTCTTGTACATAGAAGAGCCATGCAGATCTATGAAGGCACTCAAAGAAAGCACTCCTTGGAAGCCACCCAGTATCATCTTATCAGGGAGATGGGTGGCATATAAAATAATAATAATAATAATAATAATAATAATAATAATAATAATAACCTCAACACAAAGCAATGGTTTCTTTTTAAACAGTGGTAGAGTGTTCCTCATGACTGGATAACATGTACAACCTATGTATAGAAGGCTCTGGTGTTAAGGTTATCTCAATTTTGGCCAAATTGGAGTGATGAGCCTTCACGCAAGGCTCTTCAGTGCACTGAGGCACATTAATATATCTCCAGAAGGTGAAGTTTTGCAAGGTGAAACCATTAAAGCAGATCATTCCAAAGAGCTATGGACAAGAGGTAGTTCCTAGTTCCCATTAGATGACAACATTTAATGGAAGTGACCTGGAGCATTCTGACTCTATCTAACCTGATTGGACAATTAGAAGCTCTCAGGGAAAGGCAGTTCTGCAAATAACCTGGCCCCATACCATTTAGCATTTAGCAGTATCTTGAACTGCAGCCAGAACAAAACTGCAAGCCAATGCAATTCATGCAACCATAGTCTATTATGGCCAAATCATGGAGCATCCAGAAAATTGTATGCTACTGCATTCTGGATAAGTTGTAATTTCCTCATGGTCTTCATAAGCAGGCCTGTGTACGCAAATTGCACTAATCCAATCAGGAAGTGACTAGGATGTATGATCATGAGCAAAGGCTTCTGTCCAGGAATGCTCAAAATTGATGCACAAAGTAAATATAGCTACCCCCTACTTCTTGAGCAGGAGTTGTGAGATAAGGAGGATCCACAAGTTGTGTGCTCACTCTGTCTGGGGAGAATGCAAGAGTCAAAGATAATAAGCTTGGGGGGGGTGATCGAGGGGGTGTGTCACTTCAAAAACCCAGAGTTACTTCATCTTTCTGGGGTTGAGTCAAAGCTGGTTCTTCCCCATCCAGACTCCTACAGGCTCCAGGCAATAGACCAACACCTGGACCTCATCATTTTGCTGACCTGGAGCGAGATATCTAACTTCTTATCACTGATAATTCTGCATCCTATGTTGCTAGATGATTTCTCCCAGTGATCTTACATATTTATTAAAGAAGAGCCCTCACATGCTACATATGCCTAGGGCTCACTATCCCCCCACCACCACCACTTCAACACTGATTTGAACGGGCGTTCTAGCCTCCATTGATTGCCCCAATGCACCTATTTGACTTGAATGAGCCACAGAGGAAGAAGAAGAATTACTACAAATCAATGCCTACAACTGGAGCTGGTCCCAAAGGATAGTATGATTAATGGCATTTAAAACCACTGAAAGATCCAGGAAGGCCAGGAAAGATACACCAACCCCATCCTGAGCCCTTCAGAAGTCATCCAACAGAATAACCAATCTAGTCTCAGTGCTATAGCCTGGCCTGAACCCTAACTGAAAAGCAACCTGATAATTTGCTTCATCCAGGGGCCTCTGAAGCTGATTGCCTACCACCTTCTCAACAACCTTCCCTAAAAAAGAGAATGTTAGACAACAGACAAAAGTTATGCAAAGTAGTCAGATCCAAGAATGGTGTCTTGAGAATGCTAGCAGTGAGGATGACATATTTTAGCTTAGCAAGCTTTTCTCTGGCAAAGAGCTTGTGGACTGTGTGATATGATATTAATTAAAATATGATTCCCTATCTCCATCTGAAATGGCACAGTAAATGAAGGATTTATCATATTCTTTTTCTGAGCAATTTAATCAGTTTTCACAGAAGCTCCATTAAGCCAAACTGGGGAAGGGTTGAGGAATGGGAAAAAGTAATAATAGTGTGAGCTACCATCTCTGTTAATACCTGTCTTAAAGGAAAGTAGGTGATGAAAAAAAACACACCTTAAATAAATAGCAGGTTCTTATTTAATTCTTCAGTATAGCCTTATTCATATCAGTAATGTATATATGATGTCATTCTCTAGTGGATTATTGATTTTTTTTCATCATTTCAGGAATAAGGTGCTGATCTGATACAAGCTACAGAGTTAGTTTTCTGTCTGAATAGAAATCAGAATTTTTTTCTCCTTAACTCCAAGCAACATTTTACCCACCCACAACACAGGCTCTGCATCCCACTGCAATGCCCTCCAGCACTTAATAGGCAATTTATGGCTGCCTGGGTTGAAAAATCAAAGAAATATAAGCAGGGATCTGCAGTTAGTATAACCAATACAAGCTGTACCAAGAGTGCTGAATGAATGTTAAAATTATGGTAAAAGAAAGGTCTAAAGAGGAGAATCCAGCATTAGGTGTCACAAAGTTTGATTTGCACAGGAACTAGGCCCCAAATCCTAATTTTGTGGACCTTGGCCTGCTTCTTTTGCCATGACTGAATTCCCACTCCACCCCATAATTCGGGTCAAGCAAACTTCGCCTATCTCTCTTTATGTCATGAAGGGGTGCGAATGAAAATAAGGATTGCTTAGAAAAATAAAGAAAAACAGAGTTGGAAAAGACCTTGGAGGTCTTGTAATCCAATCCCTTCTCAAGTAGTAGGCCCTATGCCATTTCACACAAATGGCTGTCCTGTCTCTTCTTAAAAACTCCAGTGTTGGAACACCCACAACTTCTTGAGGCAAGCTGCGCCACTGGTTAATTGTTCTCACTGTTAAGATGTTTCTCTTAATTCCAGGTTGCTTCTCTCCTTGATAGACTTTATTGCACACAGCTGACAAAGGTGATATGAAGGCACTAGCAGTAAAGAATGGTGCCACAACATCAGGAGCTATCCTATCCTTGAACTTGTCGAAGCTTTATATATTTATAAGTTCCCGCAAGTGATGATTCTAAAAACTATACAAGGATTTATCATTCAATTTTCTGGAATGTTTGCTCCTCTGTGAGACAATTTTCTGTTTTTCTGCTTCATTTTCCATTGCTTTAGAAATATGTTTATGATTTTTTTTTTGAGGAGTGCTCTGAACTTACTTCATTGACTTGAGGTACTCAGGAATGCTGTTTTCCTCGTGGTTACTCACTGCTTCATCACTTTGTGGCTTCCTTGTTGGTCTTTGACTCCTAATCGTAAAAGGTCCAATGGGAGAGGTTTCCTCCTGTGGTCTTCCATTGTAAAAAGCCACAGAGGCTACATTCATGTCTAAGGAAATGATTGGAAGGCAGAAAATGGGCATATGGTCCTCCACCCATCTTGTGCTATAGACAATTGCATATCAGGCACTAAGAATCAGGATCATTTGTAAGGTTGCAGCACAGAATATTTATTCAAGCCCATATACAAGAATCTGGTCAACTAAAGTTCAACACTAAATTGGCACCAGATAAAGATCAACATAATTCAGGAGGGGTTGGACTTGGAACGCTTTGGGAATGAAATAACTCTAAACTGATGGAGCCCTTAACTCCACCCCCTAGGTCTGCCTGCTCTTCTCCTGCTCTGCAAGAATTACCCAAACAGGGACATTTAACTTGTTTTGTTTTGGAAAAAAATGAAAGTGGATTTTTCCCCATCAATATGAATGAGAAAATATTAAACATTCAGAAGAAAACGTTGGTTGAGGGGACACAAACCAGTTGTTTGGGGATGTGTATGAAAAGTTACTTATGAGGAAGTACACTAACATGATACTCATCATTTTAAATATTAGCCAACATTTTTGCCCTGGTCTGTTGTCAGTAAGATACTTGGGGACTGTTAAATGCTTCGTTCGCATGCGAAGACACATGGCGATGATGAACAAACACTTTATTCTCCTTCTACAACAACCAAGCAAAAGCAAAAGGCACGCAGGCCTTTTTATATGGCCAGAAACCCAGTGTCAACCAATAGGAACAGAGCGTTTTCATGCCTTGTGCATGCACACAAGGCTGGCGCCGCTCTGTCTGGTCCCAGGCAGCTTTGGAATGCCCGGGACCAATGTAACATCCTGAGCCTGCTTTTGCAGGCTCGGGACACAACAGGGACCTAAATACACTTCCCCACCACCATCATAAAACTTGATTTACCAAAATAAACATTGGAGTGTATGAAGATTGGGACTATTGGTTCTCATTCTATTACATCAGGGGTGTCAAACTGCCAGCCCGCAGGCCGGATGTGTCATGGCAAAACCACACCCACCCCATTGCTGGCAATAGAAAAAAAGTCACGATACATGTCATGTGACATTGCAAGTTTGACACCCGTTTTAGATTCTACACAAAATTAGTGAATATTTACGTGTACCTGGATGTTAAATAACATATTATAACTTCTGTTTATACTCATTCATTTGCCTTGACATTTGTTAGGTTAAAAATTTAGCTGCTAAATAATCCAATGAATTGTGGGTTAACTTTAGGAGGATAATTCCAACCAGTAGCTCCAGTTGCCATTCACACTTCATTTTGCTTTCCATGTGAATAACACCCCCTTGTAAACCACTTCACAGGGTTTTTTTTAAAAAAAGAAACAGATATTACTTATATGTCCTTAAAATGATTATGACTTTCACAACAATAAAATGTAGTATCTACTGTACAATATATAGCATTTTGTGTGTTCTTTTTCTTAAGAGAGAGAGCTAATGGAAATAAACTGTCATGCTTAAAGGGAAAAGAAACAGTATCTGCCAGACACAAACTAACAGTACAGTAAATATCTCCTTCTCTTAATGGTCTAGAGCTGATATTTATCACTGCTGCCCATTGTGCTTATTCCTAAGTTATTTGTCTTCATAACACCAGGAAAACACTTAGGTGGTTGTATAAAGTCAACCTCAGACAATGCAAACTGGGCTATAGTTTGTATGCATGCTTGCTCAAAGCCCCACACTCATATAATATCCCAAGAGCTGCTGCAAGTTGCTAGATTGCAGTTTGTGAATAATAGCTATGAATGCTTTGGCTTCATACCAGGTTGAATCTAGATAGAACATTGCCTTATCCCTTAAGATAACTGTGTCAGTCTGAAATAAATACTTGCTCTGTGGAAGTCTCCTAAAATAAGCTATAAATTCCCCCAGCAGACTGGGTGCTCTGATTTATTTACTTGAATTATATAAATTATTTTAGGTGTATGTGAATGTGTGTATATGTGTACATATACTTATGTATGTGTGCGTGTATGAAATTAAAATTTTACAGGTATAGATTTGAGAGATTAGAATAGCTTTTTCTAACTTGTGCACCTTCTACAGTTCCAGAAGAAATGAAAATAAGAAACAAAACAAAATGAAGACAAGCTGTTTCACCTTATAGAGTGAAACTTATTTTCCGTATACTGTAATATGTGTTGGATGCATAAACAAACATACACAAACACACAGCTTGCCCCACATTGACAGTTGTCCACAAATGATTTCTCAGAGGAATAAAGATTCTTTACACAGATAATGGCAAATCATTGCTAACTAAGTAAAATGGGGGAATTTTATTAGGTGATATTGTGCAGGAAGTAGTCATTCCTTTTGAGAGCTAATCCCAAATTAGCTACTCCAATTATCATTTTATTATTATTTATGCCTTTGAGTCGGTGTTGACTCTTGGCAACTGCCTGGACTAATCTGTGCAGTTTTATTGGAAAGATTTCAGAAGTGCCATTGCCTGCTTCCAAGGGCTGAGAGAAACTTAACTAATCTAAGAACACCCAGCTGGTTTTGTGCCTAGGTGGAACTAGAATTCACAGTTTCCTGGTTTCCAGCCTGAAGTCTTAACCACTATACCAAAGTGGCTTTCAAATACTTGTGATAAATTTTTGTCAGAGATATCATATCAAGTATCCCACAAATATCCCATAGAAAGCAAGGAGACTTTGTATCTAGTATATTACTAAAATGTAACAGAATAATTGAGTTGGAAGGTACCTTGGAGGTCTTCTAGTCCAACCCCCTTCTTAGGCAGGAAACCGTATACCATTTCAGACAAATTGCTGTCCAATCTATTCTTTAAAATTTCCAGTGTTGGGAAATTTCCTTCTTTTCGTTAAACTAAAATAAACATACTCAATTCCAGCAACCGTTCTTTATCTCTAGTATATTACTACATTAGTAGTATATCTAGTATATTACTAAAATTTATACTATAGTATAAATTTATTATACTAAAATACTACAATCTCCAGGTCTGCTAATATAAGGACTTCCTTACTTCTTTGTTTCTTACTTCTCAATACCATTAGAAAATTTTCTGGGGTGTGGAACACAAGCTGCTACAAAGGAGAGTGTTTACCTTTTTAATTGTCTGCCCTCTCTGACCAAACTTCCCAAGATTATTTTCATTACAAATGACAAATGCAAAATGAATGATGATTTATCTGTACAGAAAAAAACTTTGGTCCCGTAACCCTAGTGAGCACTGTGCTACTGTCCTTGTAAAATGGTCTTCCTTGAAGAAATGTGGAATATTGATCTGCTCCCATAGGTCATGCTGGCCAGATTTAAAAAAACAAAATGAAAAAACATCATTATCTGATGCAAACTAAACCCAACTTATGCAGTTTTTCATCCCGGACAAAGATTCTCCCTGCAGAGATATGATTAACATGTCTCCCAGCTTCTTATTCATGGCCATGCTTAAAATACTAGATGAATAAATTCCAGAAGACTCTCTTTTTATCCACTGTGATTTTGTCTGTGTCTCTGCTGCTGAGATCAAAGGAATTATTTGGATTTTAGTAAAGGCATATTTTATCTCATATCTATATTTCAATGTTCACTGGGAAGGGCCACCATCAGAAGTTTTTGGAATAGAAAGTAGCTGCGCCTCCAGTACCGGTTCCCCTCAGTTAGCTGTGATTAAAAGGGATGGATCATAAAGGTGATCAAGGTTGAAATAACACTTCAGAGAATCAAGTCATTCTGTTTTGACATTTCTAATTTCAACATTGAGATGTGGGAGGGTGGGAAGGGGGCACAATTCCATTCAAAGAGCAGGCCTTTTTGTTTCAGAGAAAACAATGATATGTATATGTATCTATGCATAGAACAACTCAGAGAAATAGTGCAAAAGTGGAAGATGTGAAGAGACCTGGCCCATAGAATCACTAAGAGTCAGACACGACTGAATAGATAGCATCATCATCACCATCATCATTAATCATGGTCTGCATCTATATCTATGAAATCCATAGATGTGCCCCTGAAAGATGGTCCTGCCACATGTTCAGATCCCCTGTCTGCAACCTCTCAGTGCAGGAAAGATTCCACCAACAGTAAGTTCATCTAGTAATCCTTTTCAAAATGAGAACAGCAATAAATATAGCTAAATTCTGTGGGTGTTTTTCCCTTATTAGCTGGGAGACAATTAGGAACTAGGAATAGAAAAATTAGGGATGTTTTCCTGTCCATTCATTTTGTTGTGGATTTACTCATAAATCATGCAATCCCCATTGTTTCATTAGCTTTTAGTATCCTCAAATCCCTGATGGTAACCAGATGTATTTCTCTGCCCTTGGCTGATCAGGAGAGATTATGGAAATTCTCCTCCAGTGTCCAGAGGCGGTGAGGGGTTGGATATGGAGAAAAGACTGTAGTTCATCTCTGTCAAGATTTAAGGTTTTAAGACCTCTAGAGATTTGCCAACTTTAACTCTGCCTTGGAGATAAAATTCCTCAGAGTGGATGCACAGTGCCCCTGAACTCATGCTTCCTGCTTAAAGAACAGGTGGCAGTCATACCTAAGAGACTTTAAACTTCTTGTGCACCAACTTTGCCCATTCCTGAATCAGGAGGCCTTGTTCACAGTGACTCATGCCCTTACTTATGTAATGTATTGAGTTAACTTTGAGAATTGAGTTGCTTAAACTATGTAATAACAGTATAGCACTACTTCTCCATGAACTGCACTGGCTTCCAGTACGTTTTGGGTATGACTCAAGGTACTGATTGCTCCTATAAATCCATGTATGGCATTTGAAGAACCATCTTTCTTCCATGATTTCTGCTTGCTATACCAGATCTAGCAGGGAAGTATGCTGTAGGACCTTTCATCAAAAAATACAATCTTGTTGGCCTCAAAGTTATGCTTTCTCTGCGGCTGTGCCTGCCCTGTGGAACAGAAAATCCAGATGGCCTCAGCCCTTTTAGCATTTCATAATGCAGTGCAAGACCTGGCTGTTCCCTAGGAGTCTGACCCAGAAGATTAGGTCAGCCTTGCTAGTTACTGCTGTTTTTATACATTAGGATTAGACTATATACTAGTTTATAGTAGTTTGGATTATAAAATTGTTGTTTTAACTCTTTAAAACCACCCAGAATGGCATAAAGAAAGAATTTCCATAGAAATTGAGATCTTTCTTTCTTTCTTTCTTTCTTTCTTTCTTTCTTTCTTTCTTTCTTTCTTTCTGTCTCTCTCTCTTTCTTTCTTCTTCTTCTTCTTCTTCTTCTTCTTCTTCTTCTTCTTCTTCTTCTTCTTCTTCTTCTTCTTCCTCCTCCTCCTCCTCCTTCTTCTCTCTCTCTCTCACTCACTCACTTTCTCTCTCTCTCTCAATTCTTTCTTTGTTTCTTGTAAAATTTCTATATAAGGGCTAAAATGGACAGAAACCAGCAGTTCCCAGGACAAAGATGGCCATTATATAAATGCAATAACTGCTTGGCTTCAAAGCCATCAAACACAATGTTAAGTATTCATAAATTTGGAACGATGGGAAGAAGAATCCTCAAGTCTGAACTCATGAGGTAGAAATATAATTTCATTTTTACATTGTTTATGGACAATCAATTGTTATGCTGAGACTTTTTGCCTGTAATAAAACCAAGCTTTGTCATGAGTTCTTCCTAGTCAAGCTGAGAAGTTGAGCTGAGCTGTGAAATATCAGTCTATCTTACCAGGTCCTGATAGAATGTGCTTGACAAGTACCTTGCAAATGTGAAACCCTACTTACAAAACCCATCTCGGATTCAAATTTTTCCTACACTGTATGAGAAAAGACTTGAGTTTCATAAACTTTGTCAATTATAGTCTAGGACAGTGGTTCTCAACCTTTTTAATACCGCGACCCCCAACTGGTCGTAAGTCAAGGACTTTCCCTGCCCGGCAGCACCAAGCATGCGTGGTGCCGCCCCCTGCACCGGCCGAGGCGTAGCTGGCAAGGGGCAGCGACGGCCCAAGGTGACCACCGGCTGGGCCACCAGCTGGCCCAGCCCAAGGGAGGTAAGGCACCCACCAGGCCCCATGCATGCCAGCAACCCTCTTTTCGCCAGCCGCTGCCCTGCTAGCCTTACCTTGGCCACCGCCCATTCAGGCGGCGGCAGGCAGGCCCAGGCACTCCTGGGCAGCCACGGCAAGCGGCAGCGATGGTGTAGGGTGACCACTGGCTGGGCCACCAGCTGGCCCAGCCCAAGGGAGGTAAGGCACCTGCCGGGCCCCACGCGTGCCAAAAAACCTCCCTACACCTGCCGCTGCCCCATTAGCCTTACCTTGGCCACCGCCCATTCAGGGTGGTGGCAGGCAGGCCCAGGCACTCCTGGGCGGCCGCGGCAGCGACGGCGCAGGGCAACCACCAGCTGGGCCACCAGCTGGCCCAGCCCAAGGGAGATAAGGCACCCTCCGGGCCCCACGTGTGCCAGCAACCCTCCCTGCACCTGCCGGCCTCCCACCTCCCACCCCTGGCCCTCTTTTACTTACATTTTTAGTAGTTGCTCAGGAGGGAGGGGTGGAAAGTTCCGGATAACTCGCCTTCGCTGCAGACAACTTGCAGCACCGTTTGCAGACTGGGACTTTTGGCGGGCTCAGCAGGGCAGAGACAGCCTGGACAATTCCTATTGGCTTTTGAAAGCCAATAGAATTAGACTTTATTCAAGAGAGTCTATTCTATTGGCTTTCAAAAGCCAATAGAATAAGAAGGAGTAGCACAGCTAAGGAAAATGGGGAAAAAATGGCGGACTGCATTGTTTGGCGATCCCCGTGAAATGGTCGTTCGACCCCCAAAGGGGTCACGACTCACAGGTTGAGAATCGCTGGTCTAGGAGCATTATACCATAATTCTGTGTTATTATTTTCTTAATATTAACAAAGTGGAGTAAATATTTTGTGCTTTTGTCTTTTCTATTATGGTTGAGATTTTTTAAATATATATATCCATACTAATTACATAAACATTATATTTGTTCTTTAGGATGTTTATTAGAGTGCAAGATGCTTTTAACACTGGGAAAATGATGAGAAATATTTTCTCTACAAAGAAGCATGGAATTTTAAGAAGTCAATTACAATACAATGGATTCATTTTTTAAAAACTTGATAAATCTGTAATAAGTTAGAAAAACTACAACATATTATTATTCTACCATATGAATTCTGCCGAATGAGCAATGTTTTTGGTTTTTTAGAAGGGGGGAACTGGACTGAATAAATGTATATTAGTGGACAAATAATTTATGCAAGGTTGCTATTATTAAAAAAAAAATCTTAAAAATTGATGTAAAATGTGGTGACAGTGAAGGACATTTTATATTTTGATAGCTTCCTTCACTAGTGCTTTCACAATAGTTGAGGATCTTAATGTGATGTTGAGCTGTATTACAAAAATTATATAAATATAAAACGAATGAATGAAGTTATCTATTTTTGAGAACTCTCCATTCTGCAATGTTAATAATAAGCTTAATTATTGAAGTTATAATTATTTATAGCTATTGTATGGCTCTTTTTCCTTATTTCCTAATTATGGGGGATTTATTATGTTAGTTTATTTTAATCACTACAATATATTTAGACAGGCTTTTTTTTCCTTCACAGTATAATAACTGTTTATCTTTTCTTGGTAATTATAGTGGTGTAGAGGTGTTTTCCTTCTATTACACTGTTTTAAAATAAATAAATGAAAATTCTAGTGAATGTTTCCTTGTTCATCTTAGAACTTTTTTGCCTTGATTTAAAGTGGGAATGGGGAACTGTGGCCCTTTTACAATCTGTGAACTTCATCTCCCAGAATTCCTGAGCCAACATGGCTGGCTCAGGAATTCTGGCAGTTGAAGTTCACAGATCATAAAAGGGCCATAATTCCCCACCCCTGATTTAAAGTGACGTGCAATTGTGTCTAGCTAAGTTGCTCAGAGGATTAACAAACATAGTTCTGTGTATTCCTACAATCACTTTATGTATTCCAAACTGATTATCTAAAGAAGTTTCTTTTGGCACAATTATTGTATATTTCTATGTACTGTAAGCATTTATTATGTATCAATAGCTCCATACAGGCATTTTAATTCATTTTTACACATTCTCGCTGCTGGTAAAACTTATATCTACTGCAGTTTTCTACCTAGATATCTGAAGAGATGTGACTAGGAACTTAACATCAATATGACCTCAAGGACACATTTACCTGCTCTTGTTTACTTATTCTGTTCCTGTGAGAAAGGCTACAAGGTTTAATAATGTTGATTGAATGTTGATGTAGTCAAGGAAAGATTCAGTGGGAATTGGATAATACCCGAAAGATATTAAAACATGCCATACTATTACACAGCAATTACAACTGTGTGTGTATTGCAAACTCCATTATTGATTTTATGTCCAGCATTCCATACAAATTTGTTAAGCAACAGAAGGGGGGGAAATCAATTTTTCTTTGTTTTCTCCTTATCCTTTTCTAACCAAATCGACAACCATTTGGAAGAGAAATGTCGGCAATATTTCATCATAAAATTTGACTTTCACAAAAAAAAATTCTCACTTGGATAATCCAAGACAGCAAAAGTTACATCTTAATTACTTGTCTACCCTGTAACTTGTTGAGGCTTAACTATTATTTCAGCTTTGTGCTTTATTACAATTGTCCTATTACTACTGAGGGATTTTGCTTCCTTCATAGTTCCTGAATATTCTATCACTGGATGTTTTCCATCCAGGTTTGGTGCACACTTTCATGTTCATAGGTTTCTTTTATTAAGCACTACTTTTTGTCTATGGAGATTCTCAGCCAACCAGGTCATGGTTGTCCCAAAGGTACTTTTGCAGATGTTTCTTCAAGAACTGAAGAAGCTTCTTGGATGAGAAGCAAAATGTCTTCAAGGAAAAACAAAGGAAGTCCAGTTGCCTTTTGAAAAAGGCACTGCTTTTTGGCTCATCTTTGTCAAACTGAACAGTGGGATTTAAATATTTGGCATCTATTCTCCATAAACATCACTTTTCCATAGCCTGCACTACTAAGGAAGATATTTCATTCATCCATCCAAACCAGACTTTTGGGCGGATCAAATGTGCCAAATGTGCCAAAAGAAAGACTAGAGGTGACATGAAAGCAGTGTATCTCAGGGGCTGCCACAAAGAAGAGGGCGGGTGAACCTATTCTCCAAAGCACCTGAGAGCAGGATAAGAAACAATGGATGCAAACTAATAAAGGACAGAAGCAACTTAGAACTAAGGAGAAATTTCCTGACAGTTACAACAATTAATCAGTGGAATGCCTTGAAGTTGTGGGTGCTCCAACACTGAAAGTTTTTAAGAAGAGATTGGACAACCCTTTCTCTGAAATGGTATAGGGTTTCTTGCCTGAGCAGGGGGGATTGGACTAGAAGACCTCCAAGGTTCCCTCCAACTGTTGTTGTTGCTGTTGTTGTTGTTGTTGTTGTTGTTATATTTTTAAAATAGACCAGACATTATCAAATTGCATACTGTAGTTCTTTGTCAATAATAACTCCAAGTTCTACAGTGCCCCCAAATTACCCGTAATTTTTTTGTCAGCACTATTTAACTAATATAACCAAATAGCATAATACTACTGCATTAACATAAGAAAACAATAAATAGGACAGGCTGAATAAAAAGTTTCTAAGCACTAACATAGTAGAATTGATTGTTATGTCCAGAAATATATAAATCAGCACCTGCTGAGAAAGTAAATGTTGCTCTGAATAAAGCTAGCAGAATTATTACCGGATGCCTTAAAACTACTCCTCTAGATAAGATCTACCATCTAGCCAGCATTGCCCTGCCTGCTGTTCGCAGAGAAGAAGCAGCATACAGAAAGAGACTCAGATCATCAATATCTAGCAAAGCCCTCTCTATGGCCTACAACCAGCTCAGCAGAGGTTAAAATCCAGATAAAACTTCCTTAGGTCAATGGATGCCTTTGAAGAATTTGAAAGCAGAGTGGATCTATGGAAAGCTACAAAGAACCAACACTGGTAGGAACCAGCGACAGATCACAATGAAAGTTGCTAGTTTCTGGGCAAGATCTGTTCAATTTGTACATATTTTAATCTTGCCTTTTATATTTTAAATGTTATATCATATAGTATGCCTTATTTTGATTGTGATGCTTCTGACATGAAAAACAAACCAACCCCCAAACTTCATGGGGGACAATGAAACTCTGTTAAGTATTTTGAATCCTCCAATGAGGTAGAAACTAGCCTGAATTGCCCCATTTTATTCTAAGGTTGGGTTAAGTCATAATGAAGCCACAGTCAATATATATGAACAACAACTTGGTCAGCTTCTAAGAACAATGGGTTGGGTTCAGTGGTGGGATTCAGCTGGTTCGCACCACTTCGGCAGAACCGGCAGCTAATTTTTTGTTGCTCAGGCCCAGAATGGACTTCCGTAAGCGGCATCCACATATTTGAATCCCACCACTGGTTGGGTTCATTATGCTCCAAACAAAAGGTATCCTTCCCTAAACTTACGTCATTAGCCTCCTTCATTCAGGGCAAATTGCTTTCAGTTTGAACATTCACAGAATCTCTTCTTAAATACGGCAAATTGATTCTGTCCTGGCCACAAAAGTTACCATTTCTCTGAATGGCAAAGCGAATGAGAACTCATCTTCACTTATCAGTCTCTGTTTTGCACCTTATTCTGATTCACCAGACTAGGTAGCTTTTAGTGCTATGCGTTGATCATTCACAAAATTAAGGACTACACCGAGGATGCAAGTTGCATGCCAGTCAATGTCACTAGCTAATGACACCTTTTATTCTACACTTCATGGTGTTATGTGACACTGGTATGAGGTACAAGGATTTAATGACAACCTTTGAAAAGAACATTTTTGCCATGTGTCTGTATGCAACTGGAATTCATTACTAGCTTTTTATTGATAAATGCAGGCTTCTGCTTAACATTCTGGATGTCAGGAAGACAAGTAATGCACAGGCACCTTTGACTCTCTCTGGGTTTTGAAGGCATAAGACTAACAGGTACTGCCAGAAAAAGCTAAGACAACTACTAAGGCAATATTTCCCCTGACAGATTTTTTTCCCCCTGAAGCTGATAATCTCAGGTAACAACTCAGATACATTACTACAGCTTTTTAATATAAATATTCTACCTGCAACACAACACTCTCTTTTGACATACATTCTGAAGAATTTCCTTGCAGTATTTATGCAGTGCTAAAAATTCTGGGTAAACCTGGATCTCTGTGAGTAAAGGGAGTAAAAAAAAAACCCATAGAAGTATGATATTTTTAATTTTTTATCAGGAAGGATTACCCTTATTTTTTCTTATTACTACCAAATAAGTTTAAAACCATTTTTTTCTCAGAACCAGCATTTTAAGTGATTAAAAATAAATGGCATTCAAAGAGAAGTCCACTTTAATAAATAAAAAAAATCACACATTAAAAATGCATTATTTTAAACCAGGAGTCTTCAAACTTGGCCCTTTTATGACTTGTGGAGTTGAAGATCCGTTTTAAATGAAGAAGCTAAACATTATTGGAAAAAGATAAAAACCAATTTTTAAAGATATGCTCCTAGATCAAAGTACCCACTATTTGATGTTGTTTTATTTATTTTTTATGATTTTATCCAGTTCTTTTAATTTATAAGTTGTTTGACTTCAGGACTGTTTTTAATTAATTAATTAAATGATGATGATGATGATGATGATGATGATGATGATGATGATGATGACGACGTTGGAAGGGACCTTGGAGGTCAACTAGTCCAACCCCCTGTTCAGGCAAACCCTTTACCATTTTGGACAAATGGCTGTCTAGTCTCTTCTTAAAAACGTCCAGTGTTGGAGCATTCACAGCTTCTGGAGGCAGGTTGTTCCTGTTTAATTGTTCTAACTTTCAGAAAATTTCTCCTTAGTTCTAGGTTGCTTCTCTCCTTGATCAGTTTCCATCCATTGGTTCTTTTCCTGCCTTCAGGCGCCTTGGAGAATAGCTTAACTCCCTCTTCTTTCTGGCAGCCCCTGAGATATTGGAACACTGCTATCATGTCCCCCCTCGTCCTTCTCTTCGTTAAACAAGACATACCCAATTCCAGCAGCCATTCCTTATATGCTTTAGCCTCCAATCCCCTAATCATCTTTGTTGCGCTTCTTTGTATTTGTTTCATTGTAATGGATACTCAAATGTTAAATATTATTTGGGGGACAGTAAAACTCTTTGATGACAATTTATCCTGAAAGGTAGTTTAATATATATCTAATCACATAATTCCTTCAGGGTAAGCAATACTAAGAAAGGAAATAGTGTATGGAAACAAGAATGCTTTATAAGGGTAGAAAAGTGGAAAAATGCAAAAAGAGGGTAAAGTTTGATATCCTATGGCATAGACAGTCTTGTGGGAATTTGAGACAAGAGATTAAAAAAAGAAAGAAAAGGAAGTCTAAGACTATCTCATTTACATTAGCGCCATTCATGACACTTCTCCATACCAGAATAACAGAATTGGAAGGAACTTTGGAGGTCATCTAATCCAACCCCCTGCTCTACCATTCCAGAAAAATGGTTGTCCAATCGGTTCTTTAAAACTTCCAGTGTTGGAGCATTCACAACTTCTGGAGGCAGGTTGTTCCACTGATCAATTGTTCTCACTGTTAGGCAATTTCTCCTTAGTTCTAGGTTGCTTCTCTCCTTGAAAACTTTCATCTGTTATTTCTTGTCCTGCTTAATGACTACTTAATTTCCTTACAAGCTGCAGTGATTCGCTTAACAACCATGGCAGAAAAGGTCATCAAATCAGACTCAACTCACTTAAGAACCACTTTTCTTATCCATGGAAGTTTTGCTCCCAATTGTGGTCCTAAGTCAAGGACCTTTCTACCCTTACAAAGCATTCTTGTTCCATACTCTATTTCCTTTCTTAAATTCTTTTTGAAGATTTCTTTTTGAAGATCTCATCAATTTTAATAATAATAACAACAATAACAACAACAACAACAACAACAACAACAATAATAATAATAATAATAATAATAATAATAATAATAATAATAGTAATAATAATAATAATAATAAAGTTGGAAGGGACCTTGGAGGTCATCAAGTCCAACCCCCTGCTCAGGCAGGAAACCCTACACCATTTTGGACAAATGGCTGTCCAGTCTCTCCTTAAAAACTTCCAGTGTTGGAGCATTCACCACTTCTGGAGGCAAGTTGTTCCACTGGTTAATTGTTCTAACTGTCAGGAAATTTCTCCTTGGTTCTAGTTTGCTTCTCCCCTTGATTAGTTTCCACCCGTTGCTTCTTGTCCTGCCTTCAGGCTCTTTGGAGAATAGCTTGACTCCCTCTTCTTTGTGGCAGCCCCTGAGATATTGGAACATTGCTATCATCTCACCCCTCGTCCTTCTCTTTGTTAAAGTAGATATACCCAATTCCAGCAAACATTCCTTATATGTTTTAGCCTCCGGTCCCCTAATCATCTTTGTTGCTCTTCTCTGTACTCTTTCTAGAGTCTCAGCATCTTTTTTACATTTTTACATTTATCTGACCATGCTTTCCTCTCCAGTCATTTATTCTTTTTCATTCTTTTTTGATCCTCATTCATTTCTCTCTATATGACCAACCACTCTCCACATATTTCTTCTGTACTGCTCAGTAGTTGGTCTCCATTCATCCAGCAAACCATTTATTCTTTACCCATTCTCTTCTTGTTGTATCATACACTTGTTTTTTTTAAATAACACCTCACACAATTCAGTTTACTTCTAAGTTTATCCTGACATACTCGACTCTCACTTCCATATAACAAAGTAGGCAGACACACATTTGCAACTGACAGACTCTTGAGAGTTCTTTATTTTCCAAGGACTAAACATACCATAGTGCAGAAGGTGATGGTATAAATGATGCTTTTATTGTAGCACAAACCTTCTCCATCAATAAACTGAATTAGTGAGAAACGGGGAAGCATAATCAGACTGACAAGGTTATGTTATTATAGCTAAGCTAAATAAAAGTATTTTTTAATCTTCTGGGCAATTATAGTTTGGCATGGTCTGCTTTGTAGGGCTAACATTTAAGTCACTGCATTGGGCAGTGCCTCAAAGATCAAGCTTCTTGCCACTTTTCTTTAATCTCTGGCCTAATTTAATTTAATTTAATCCAATGTGCAATTGTTGGAGGAGGTCCGTTGTTGGTATGTTATCAGTATGTTAACATTCATCTATATCAGGGGTAGGCAACCTTGGCTCTTTTGTGACTCATGGACTTCAACTCCCAGAATTCCTGAGCAGCATGGCTGGCTCAGGAATTCTGGGAGTTGAAGTTCACGAGTCATAAAAGAGCCAAGGTTGACTACCCCTGATCTATATCAACTGCTTGGCAACGTTATTCGGGGGCTAACTCAGAGCCTCAAGCTGAGAGCGCCTGGATAGGAAACAAATGATTCCATTCAACCCTAGCAAGATGGCGTGGCACTGGGTTTTGGCCCTCTGGGATGTGGCATTCTGTCATCTTTGACTCACAATGGGATAGTAGTTCCTTGGACAAAGCTGGTACACAATTCAGAAGTCCTCTGAATTCACAGCTCCTGCTTGAGAAACAGATGGCAGCTGTGGCCTTTATTCAGCTATATTTTGTGCACCAATTTAATCCATTCCTGGACAGGGACACCTTGTTCACAATTACTCATGCCTTGGTTGCTTCTCCATTGGATTACTGCATTATGCTCTACATGAGACTGCCCATGAAGTTCATCCAGAAATGACAGCTGGCCTAGAATGCAACAGTGTGCACAATCTCAGGCTCTCCTTAGTTTGCTCATATTACTCCACTGTTACACAAGCTGCACTACCTTCCAGTTTTATCTGTATCAGTTCAAGGTCCTGATTAACATCTTTAAAGCCCTGTACAATGAGGAAAGGAAAAGTTTATATAAGAAATCTTGCAACTCTGATCCACTTTCATCCTAGACCTTTTAACAGATTTTAAGTTGACTGCCACTTCAGTAACTGTACTGCCAAAATGTTCCAAGTTGTATTTTCCCAATCCTAGCTCAGTTTTCCAAAGTGATGCATATGTCAGGAAGAAAAATGCTTTTTAATAAGTGCAGGATAATTACTTCACTAGATGACAAAGAAAGCTATTAAACACCAGGCTATAAAGAAACACCTTAAGCATTTCTTAACGGGATGCAAGGATAATGATATTTCTATAAACATGTCATCAAGAAATTTCATGAATACATTATAATAAAAGAGGTTACAAGGCCATTTTATGAGTACATGGATTTATCTAGAATAACAATAATTACAGTAAATGCTTATTACCAATGCTTCCAGTATTTTCCAAATTAAAAAAAATTAATTAAGATGTACCTAAACTTGTAAAAATATTTTGGGGGTTAAGAAATAAAGTCTACTTAAAGACTTCCTCAAGGTGTTTTGAATTACTAAAAAGCCAGTGAAGGACAATGTGGTGGTCTTAAAAACATATCTTAAATATGTATATAATATCAGCTGCTGACAAACATCATTGTTTTTCCAGTTGAAGAGAGAAAGAACTGATGGAAGCCAAAAATCTAACAAAAACATGAAGTAAGTACTGTAAGTCATAAAATGATCTAAATGAGTTTTTAATATATGCCATTTGATAAAATAGCCAGAAAATACAGGACTGAATAAATCAAAGAAAAGACAATTCAACATAGCTTGAGAAAGGGAATATTTTGTGCTGAAAACCCACACAGATTGTTCCGTGAAGTGCATGTAATGTGGGCAACTAATGGAACAGCTGTTGTCAACTATAACTTGCAACCATCCTGAGCAGTGGTGCAAGAAAATTTCCAAGACTTACTATGAGCAGCAGAAAGTCATTCAAGAGGGTATAGGAAATAATAATAAAAAAGAAGCCTATGAAAAATCAATATCTGCTTCTTTTTAAACAAAATGCCAACGATTCAAAGAGGGATTTTTGTCTTGTTTACAAAGTAGCAAAAGCCAGATTGTCAATTACCACCATTTCATCTCCAAAGAAATTGTTAGAAAAAATAATGTGGTGCCCTTTGCGATGAAACTATTAAAGGAATAATAATTTTGTTCTCAGTTAGTCAACTAATACGCAGTGAGATTACACATTCTAAGGCTCAGCTTTTTTTTTTTATTTAACATCACCTTGAGAATTTTAATGCCAGTGAAATTTGCTCTGCACTTCAATATTTACTGGTGAAATCGCTTAGACCCATGCAGTCCGAAGTGCCTTCTTTTCAATTCTGAAAGTCTCTCAGCAGAATGTAAAAGCACATTGATTCAAGCACAGGCTGGAATGCAATACAGATCATACTGTGAAGCTGATGCAGTCAAGACACTTTTCAACTCACTCTGTGTATAGCAGTAACTTTGTCATATCCTACCACCTCTTTATTTCAGTCAGTTATGATGGATGGAGTATGCTGCTAAAGTGACTGCAACAGTGAGATTGAGCACAAAAGCACATAGTGCATTCATAAATGATACAATATGGATTACAATTCTCATATTAGCAGCAGAGTGGCTTTTACTTTTTTTCCCCAGTGTAAATGTTATTTATTATTTTATGGGTTTATAGAATGCCATCCCCACTACTCCAGATATTTGTGTTTTATTTTTAAAATGGGTATACCTCTTCAGTCTAAAACAGACCCTGAGTGGTACATGGCAATACAACATATTCAATTATAAATTCTATAATAGATCATTCATCTGACCTCAGATAAACAGATTTGTAAAGTTTCCCTCAACCCACCATATGATGATATTCATCCCTATTCAGAATTCCTGTTGTGAACCCAGCTCCTGAACAGTTTTACAATAAAAAAATCTTAGCAGTGTGAACTACGCAGTCTAAGAGAACAGTCTTAAGATGGAAAAAAAACTTGCCTTTTTTTATCAAACTTGCATGAGTAAAGCAGGCATCATGATCTTCTCTTCAGAACCTGGATATTATATCCCAACATCTCTGAATAAATATATAAATATAACAGAACAATAGAGTTAGAAGAGACCTTGGAGGTCTTCTAGTCCAACCTCCTATTCAAGCAGGAAACCCTATACAAATGCCTTTTTTTAGACAGTATATGCAGTAGATCTGCACAAAACTCCAGTTTGTGGATTCAGTTCAGAGGTACGCAATTAAATCTAATAATCAAAGTCACTTTCTAATGGATCAGATTCTTAAATTGAATTGGATTAAACCCCAGTCCTGAACACAGAGTGCTATAATAATTAGGACATTACAGTAAACTTGTCATACTTGTTATGCATGCTATACTATATATAAGCAGGTATGTATATTCATGTATACAAGCACAGTGCGAATTCATATATTTATGCAATACATTTACACCTATAGACTATTCTGTGGGTATATCACAGTTTATACCCCACTGCCCCCAACTGACTTTTTTTTTTTTTACTTTTGAAACCTGCCACAACTGCATTCATTGAGCTGGTCATTGATTAAAAAAAATATTTAATTTGACTCAATTCCTTTTGAATAAGGTGATGGACAGCTAGTCTTACTTTACATTAATTGTTATTGATTTAATTGCCATTTTTTCATTAAAAATGTAACAATTGAATTGGCCGATGTTTTGATTTCCAGCATAAACCTAATTGTCTTAACAAACTCGATCCAGTAGAATGAATAGGCTAATCACTAATATAAATCAGGGATATAAAAGTTAGTGTTTGTGTTAATGGCTGATGACAGCAAGAAAAATAACTTTGGTGGCAGAGTTAATGGTGATAGGAAGAAAGAACCCAAAAGGGTCTAGTCTATCTTGTTTGTTCTGTTCCATACAATCCATGAGATGATAGCACACCTCAAAGCACAAGATGTATGGTAAATTGTACAGAAATATATTAAGTAAATATATGTTTTAAATAAACAAACAAATCTATCCTACTGCTCTCGACTCTGTAGGTAATAAAATGGAAGTAGATTTTTTCCAAATGTAAGGCTGAAATTCCCTCTCTATCTCTTCCTATGCTCATATTCTTATCAGATAAAGAGTGGATTTCAGAAATTTTCAGGTGAGGGAAATATGAAACATTTGAGAATGAGACTCTCCTTGGACAGCCACATTATATTTTCCCTACTTTCTCAGAAGTTGGATTTCAAATATTTTAACATCTCTTATTAGGTAGTTGGAATATCAGTGGACAGTTTCCTCTCTGTTATGATGTACAGGCTCTATCAATCAGTGACAGACGTTTTATCAGTACAAGAATAGTGCATAAGGACAGGCAGATGTACACTGAGATAAATCCATAGAAAACTGGAACATGTAATGTAAAACAGAATTATGTAAAATACAATATTTAAAATATTAAATGTCAAATCATTTACCAAGCCATTTATCACTTCCAACCTTGTAAACATTAAATGTCATGCCATTTGCAACCTATACCTTGGTTCAGGAGCTTAAATGGAATTAAATACCTTAGATCAAAATGTTCTATGAACACTTACAATTAACCATTAGTAATTTTTTTTAAAAAAATAGTCTTAATGTGTATCATTGCTATTATTATGGTTTGTCGCACAGTCAGCCAGATGTTCAGACTGTGTTTTGCATTTTTCCACCTATTGAGTCCTTCCTTAGGATCTGAGATAGGCAGATATTGAAGTTTGATGGTGTTATAGGTATCATCACAGGATGTAAGCTGTTTTGAGTAAAGCTACCTTTTGCAATTGACCAACGGTGATTTTTGTCAATGCCAATGGTGTTCTAGTGAGTGCTCCAGTTTTCTTGCATGGTTAATCCTACTCTTTCACCAAATGTCAGCAGAAAACTGAAAAAAATAAATAACAAAATGGGGTCCAATGGAGCCCTTCAATAATACTCTAACACTTTGGACAGAAAAACACAGCCCCTGCCTCAAACTTGCAAAGTGCAGTGGTGAAGTGGTAAAGTGGCTCAAATCTACACACATCTGGCCAGCTTGATGTTCCTGACCAGAGTTCCCATTCAAAATTCTGTAACATACAGCTTGTTACACTAAATCATCTTTTTTTAATGAAAAAATTCTTTTATTAAAACAATCAGCATTGAACATAAAATCATAGTATGCATCAATCATCATAGCACCTGATATACATCACTAAGTATTAATCTTTATAAACGTCTGGTTTGGTAAACATTTTTCACTCCGCACATCAAGCCTCAACTAAACGCCTGTTACAATTTATTTGCTTGGTGTTTCTCTTTTCTATAGTCTATCCACAGTTCCTAGTCTATCAATCATCTCAGTATTAGTACAATCTTTTATGATCCCTAACCAAAAATCCTGAGGTAGAAATTCAGTATCCTGAGGTAGAAATTCAGTACGCTTTCCCAATATTAAAGCAATCCACATTAAATCTGGGTTCATATTAATAAGCTGTCCTCATAAGACCCGAAAATACATCTCTTGTATATGGTCTATCTACATTCATACAATCAGCATTGAACATAAAATCATAGTATGCATCAGTCATCATAGCACCTGATATACATCACTAAGTATTAATCTTTATAAACGTCTGGTTTGGTAAACATTTTTCGCTCCTCACATCAAGCCTCAACTAGACGCCTGTTACAATTTATTTGATTGGTGTTTTTCTTTTCTATAGTCTATCCACAGTTTCTAGTCTATCACATATCATTCATCTCAGTATTAGTACAATCTTTTATGTTCCCTAACCAAAAATCCTGAGGTAAAAGTTTAATAAACTGAGGTAAATCTTGTATATGGTTTATCTACTATATCTAGTCTATCACATATTGTTCATTCACGCTTCTGAATTAACTTCGTCTCAGTAATAGTGCAATCTTTTATAGTCCCTAACCAAAGATCCTGAGGTAGAAGTTTCATAACCTGAGATAGAAATTCAATCTGCTTTATCAATATTAAAGCAAACAACATTAAGCATATGATCATATTAAGAGGCTTTCGTCATACCACATAGGCATACAACATTAGGTGTTAGTCTTTGTAAACATTTGATTTGGTAAACATTCTTCGCTCTTCACATCGAGCCTCAAACACTAAATCATCTTGATGAACATCTACATAGTCCTATTGGGCACACCTACCGTACATCTCCCTCTGGGTTGAACCCCAGCACAAAGAGCCACCAGCAGAATGGGTATGCTCTGCAACGAACTACTGGCAGACAACATGATTAGTCCTCATGAAAAAAGCTTATCGGGTACCTCCATTTGTGCACCATGCAATCGCCAAGTGTACCATTGCAGTTTTCATGCTTGCCTAGAGCTGAAGTCAGTTGATTAGCAACTGCCAAACTGTAAATTCATTAGGCAAACATAGCACAGTCCAAATTCAAAGTGAATAAGAGTTTTTGCCTGTAGCCAAAGTTCATAGGGAAAGATGGTGTTGATCTTGTGAGTTAAAGTGAAACTTTGAAGGATGTTTCACAGCAAGGACTAAATTCAACAAGACCTACTTAAAGCATGGTTGAAAGCAGAATACAAAGCAGGAAAGGTTGGGTTGTCACACAAGCTGTACCAAGGCCAAACCGTATTGTGATTTTAAACACAGAGCTCATATTTCCACCAGAATATGTCTCTCAAGCGTACAATGCCAGAAACCTGTAGAGGTCTTGTCAAGCCCTTAACGGGTCCACCTCTGCAGAAAGCAAGATTCTAAAGTTTCTTTAACAAGAATAATTGAAAGAGGATAAGATAAGGTTAGAGAAAACTCTGCAACTAGGTTGTTTTCCAGACTTAAAATGTAATTTCTCTCCCAGGTTTCTAAAGTGGAAATGTTCCAAATCTCTGACTTGTGGCTTCTATGTGGGGAGGTTATTCCCTTAACTGAAAAAGAGAGAGGTCCAGATGGTTAGGATTTATATCTCTTTCAGGTTTTAAAATCCCACATCCAACCTGCCCTTAACTATATTTTATGCACCTTCATTTGAGTCAGTGCTGACCCTGCCAAATCTTTAGGCAGAAGCAGATCTAGAACCTTTGCATCTGAGGTCCAAAGGTGTACTGGGGCAATGCTCTAACTTATGTGACTTAACAAAGATAATACAGCTTTTCTTTCTAATCTTTGATCAGTATATCAAGCATACACACACACATCCAGAAAACCATATTGAGGCAGAAGGGGAGAGATCGTGCTGCTATATGCTTGCAATAATTAAATATTTGATACATGTGATTAATAAAGGGGTGCATGCTATAAAACAAAACTCTATCTTACAGGGGAAACTTTGAGGAATAAATCCTATAACCACTGGTTTGGGAGAAAGTTAATGAAATCTAATTGGACTTCTTTTGGATTAATGTGTATAGAATTGTGCCCCAAAAATGTATTCAACAGCACACTAACTATTGAAAGTCCCATATATTTTAGAAAGGGTCTTCTTCTATCCTCTAAAACATGTTGATTGCTTTAAGATGTGTGGTGTAGGAGATGACTCAGCTCAGCCTGAGGGAGGGGTCAAACATGTCATTAATCATGAATCCCTTCACACCCACAAAAGATCTAAGTCCAGCCCTTGAATTTCTTATTTACTGCCAAATTGCTTTAATCAGATTCTTGTAGAGAGCTTAAACTTGCAATAAATGTTTATACACATTTCAACTTTCTGGATCTCCTGATTTCTCTGGCATTTGACATATGGACTTTAACACCCAGGCTGGCTGGGAAATCTAGGAGTTGAAGTCCACACATTTTAAAGTTGCCAAGGTTGAGAAACACTACTCTAGAGGTCAGAATTACCCCACATTTTTTGTGATAATCATACACTTTCTTTATGGAATATATATGTTCAATAATCATATTAATGTTATTTAGCTACGTTCAGTTCTCCCTTAAGTCTTAAATTGATGGTTGTAATGGCCCAGGGGACAATTCATCTATGTGATAAAATAAATTAGTTGTTTTTATGAATTTATTTAGTACAGTTTAAACCAGGGGTGTCAAACTCAATTTCACTGAGGGCCGCATCAGCATTGCAGTTGTCTTGGGGGGCTGGGTGGGTGTGACCAGAGTGGGTGTGGCCTACTGGTCGGGCATGGATGGAGTGGGTATGGTCTACTGGGTGGGAGTGGCCAGTTCTACATCATTCATGTCAAGGGTGCCTATGGGGGCCTGGGCAGGAGTGGGACAGATCTGAGGGTCTCTGGCAGAAGGGGGTGGAACCGGGGCAAGTGCCAAAGCATGGTCCATCGGGGCAAGTGCCAAGATGGCCACCACAAAGTTGTACATTGGCTCCCGGCTGGCCTAGGCCAGGGCCAAGGCAGCGGGGACCGTTCCCTCACTGTTTCCAGGATGGCTTCACAGGCCACATGAAACCACTTCACAGGCCACATCCGCCCCCCGGGCCTTGTGTTTGACATGTCTGGTTTAAACTGTGTTAACTATTCAAATGTGTGGCAAGACTGAAGCACAACTGACATGATAAAGGGGAAATTGTATAACTCTAAAAACAAAAAATGTGAAGAAGAGCAATGCAAAAGGTTAGGGGCCTGGAGCAGCTTCCCTATAAGGACTGGCTAACACCACTGGGTCTTTTTGGCCTGGAACAAACAGGATATGCATGGACAAGATAGAAGTACATAGAATAACATAGATAACATAGGTATGTAATACTTTCTCAGTTTTTCTTAACATTAGAATTGTGCCGCCTGCTCCCACACACACACACACATATGGCAAGAGTTCTCCAGATGTTAATTCAAGCCTCCACTTTAGTTCACTGAAACTATGTGGGCAAAAATTGACAAACAGAATAATTTTTTTTAAAAAAAATTAAACAAGCAATCCTTAGTCCTGATAAAACTCCCATACGCCAATCAACCACCCCAGTTCCACTTTTTTTTTATTTATATATATTTTATTAGTTTTATAATTATAAACAAAAAATCAAATTAAATTAAATTAAATACAACTCAACTGCATACAATCTTTTTCAACTTTCTCCCAGACAAAACAAAACATACATTCTTTTAATAACTTACGTAAAATACTTAAAATAACTTTGGGTGTTGCTCGGCAGCACCCCTTCCACCACATCCCCCTCTTCCTTCTTCCCTATCTCATACTTCCCTCCCCCTCCCCTCTTCCCTCCCTCACTCTCCACCCTCCTCTCCTACAACCTTCCTACTTCCCTCAACTCCTTCACTCCTCACTCTCCACCCCCACCAAATGTGGTCCAGAGGTACTGCCCAAGCAACCCCTCTTATATCAATAAATATATCATTCTTATATATTGCAAGTATTATAGTTGAGTACATTATTAAACCCCCTCGAGCCCACCCACCCCCCGACTTCCCAAAGTGAATACAGGGTAAAACAGAAGAAAACCCACTAAATTAAACAAAATTATTATATAAATCCTAATAAAAGCTTAACTATATGCTAAATACAATTTCTTAGATTGATATTTCCCTTGAATATAGTCTATCCATTTTTTCCAGTCCAACATATATTTTTCATTTGAATGATCTTTCAAATATGCAGATACTTTAGCCATTTCCGCCAAATTTATGACTTTCAAAGTCCATTCCTCGATGGATGGTAATTCTGCCTTCTTCCAATATTGTCCAACCAACAGTCTCGCTGCTGTAATCAAATTCAAAATTAAGTTCGTCTCAATGGTGGTGCAGTCTTTTATAATACCTAGTAAAAACAACTGTGGTGAACATTCAATACGTTTTTTCAAAATATTTTGAAGTATCCACCATATTTTTATCCAGAAAGCCTTGATTTTTCTACAGGTCCACCATACATGAAAATAAGTAGCATCCATACATTCACATCTCCAGCAGTTAGATTTTAAGTTAGGGTACATACATGATAATTTCTTCGGATCCAAATGCCATCTATAAAACATTTTATAAAAATTTTCTCTTAAATGTTGCGCTTGTGTAAATTTTACATTTTTCACCCAGATCCTCTCCCAAGTTTCCATCATAATTGGTTGTCCGAAATTTTGTCCCCACTTTATCATACAGTCCTTAACTAATTCAGTTTCCGAATCAATTTCTATCAGTACATTATACAATCTTTTAATATGCATTGACCTTTGGTCTCTAATTTGTTTAATTAAATTTTCATCTATTTGAGATAAACCCATCTTCAAGTCTTTTTTCCATCTAGTCTGCAATTGTAGATATTGAAACCAAGTAAGGGTTATTCCTTCTTCTCTTAAAATATTCAAAGACTTCAGTAATAAAAGATTCCCTTCTTTAATTAGGAGTTTCTCATAAGGTACCACATCTTGTAATTGTACTCTATTTATATTCTCTATTGCGTGTCTGGGAACCGTCCAAACAGGAATCTTATCATTTAATTTGTACTGATATTTTTTCCAAACACGCAGCAGAGCATTTTTCAATAGGTGCTCTTTGAAACTCCTATTGACCTTTTTATCATAAACTAGATATGCATGCCAACCATATAATAAACCGTACCCTTCAATATTCAATAATCTATCATTAGTTAAATTGACCCAATCACTTATCGCTACTAAAACAGCAGTGTGATAATATAACTTAAAATTAGGCATTTTCAAACCACCTCTTTCCCTTGTATTCTGAATAATTTTTAATTTGACCCTCGGTTTCTTGCCATTCCAAATAAATCTATTAATACCCTTCTGCCACTCCTCCAAGTTTGCATCCTTTTTAAGTATAGGTAACATTTGAAAAAGAAATAAAAATTTAGGCAATACATTCATTTTAACTGCTGCTATCCTACCCAACATAGATAATTGTAATTTCTTCCATTTCTCCAACTCTATTTGTGTCTTATTCCACAAAACTTCATAATTATTTTTATACAACTTCCCATTAGAGGCTTCAATATCAATTCCTAAATATTTAATTTTCTTAACTATCTCACATCCCGTTATTTTTTCCAATTCCTGTTTTAAATTAATATTTAAATTTTTAACTAACATCTTTGTCTTAGATATATTTAATTTAAACCCTGATACCCTACCATAATTTTTAATTATCTCCATCAATCTCTTGGCTGACTGTAATGGTTGAGTCAATGTCACGACCAAATCATCAGCAAAAGCACGTAATCTATAATCTTTTTTTATATTATAAATATTTTATTGGTTTTATAATTAAACAAAAAAGAAAAATTCAAATTAAATACAACTCAACTTGATACAATCTTTTTCGACTCTCTGCCACCCAAAACAAAACATTGATAATGTAATGTAATATTTGCAATATATAAGAATGATATATTTGTTGATATAAGAGGGGTTGCTCGGGCAACACCTCTGGACCACATCTGGAGGCGATCGAGAGTGAGGAGTGAAGGAGTGGAGGGAAGTTGAAAGGTTGTAGGAGAGGAGGGTGGAGAGTGAGGGAGGGAGAGAGGGGAGGGGGAGGGAAGTAGGAGATAGGGAGGAAAGAAGAGGGGGATGTGGTGGAGGGGGAGCTGCCGAGCAACACCCATAGGTATTTTAAGTATTTTATGTAAATTTTTTAAACATAATCTATAATCTTGTTGTCTAATCTCTATACCTTTTAAATCATCTGCTCTTCTTATCCTATTCAATAAAACTTCTAAAGTTAAAACAAACAACAAAGGGGATAATGGACATCCCTGTCTAGTACCTTTCTCTATATTAAATAAATCTGTTAAATCCCCATTCAAAATAATCTGTCCTGTTTGTTTCTGGTAAATCACCAATATAGAATTAATAAACTGATCCCCCATTTGCATCCGAGCAATCAATTTTTTCAAAAACAACCAATTCAATCTATCAAATGCTTTTTCCGCATCCAAAAACATAAAAACTGCGGGCACCTGAATATGCTTCTTCAAATATTCTATTATATTAATAAGTTGTCTAACATTAGTTTTCATCTGCCTCCCTTGTAAAAAACCGGTTTGATCAGAATGAATTGTCTGTTGTAAAACTGTCATTAATCTATTAGCCATCACTTTTGCAAAAATCTTGTAATCCGTATTCAACAATGAAATAGGTCTAAAATTTTCTGGTTGAACATTATCTCTTCCCTCTTTGGGAATTAAAGAAACATAGGCTGTTTTCCATGATGGTGGAACCTGACCACCCTCTTGTATATTAACAAATAGCTCTCTGAGAGGTTCCACCATTTCCATTTGAAGATGCTTATAATAAATTGCCATTAACCCATCAGTCCCAGGAGATTTTCCCATTTTCAATTGTTTAATCACTGAGATTATTTCTTCTGATGTAATCAATGCGTTTAATCTATCTCTTTGTTCATTGCTAATTACTGGTACATTTTCATATTGCAAGAAAGTATCTATCTCATTCTCTTGTATCTTCTCTTCAGCGTATAACTTAGAATAAAATTCTAAAAAGGTTTTCTTAATAGTTTCGTGTTGGAACACCTCTTTCCCTTTATACTCTATTTTTTCAGTTATTTGGGATTTTTGTTTTTTCCTTAATGTATAGGCCAGCCATCTACCAGGCTTGTTGGAATTAAAAAATGTATTATGTTTTGCGTATTGTATATTCCTAGGAATTCCTATTCCTAATTCCTATTCCTAATCCCCTCTTTAATATTTTTATCATCTGGTCTCTTTAGTAATAACTGTTTCTTCTTTCTTATTTCCTCTTCTAACTCCTTCCTTTTTTTCTCTTGTTTACATCTGTGCCTTTTATTCAAATCAATCAAAATCCCACGCATATATGCTTTACTTGTATCCCATACCATTTCTATAGTTGTTTCCTTATGCAAATTTAGCATAAAAATTCCTTCATAACATTTTTACATTCATTCACATTTATATCATATTTAAACAAGTTTTCATTAAGTCTCCAAGATCTTTTGGGTCTCTGTCCTTCCATTAACCACCCCAGTTCCATAAACATTCTGATCACAATGCCTGGAGAAAAGCCAGGTCTTCATTGCTTAGTCTCTCATGGAACTTCATCAAGGTCTTCTGGAACTTTAAGGTCCCAGAGAACATAGTTTTAAAAAGCTTGTTCTGTTCTGACACATTCAGCTAGATCTCCTCTGAAGATCTTACTGGTAGATCAGTTCTATAACAAGAGAGGTAATCTATCAGATATTTATGACTTTCTACATAAAAAATAAAACCTTAAAAGAGCAAATAAGCAGTTGCTACGTTGTTATGCATCCCACTTCTTCATTTTAGAAATATAGATTCACGCTGTCCAACACATCCAACAAATCCTGCCTTCAGGTAGCATGGGTAGCCAACTGGTCAGAGTTAAGAGATCTTAGGATAGGTTGAATAGCTGCAAATATCTTGTCCATGCCTCAGGCCTCAAAAATTAAAAATTATCTCCTACAATTAAACCAAGCATTACAGCAGAAACCTCAATGCTTACTATAGCAAAAGCAGTGTTTAATTCAAGTTGGCATGAAGACAAATGATTTCATCCTTCAAGTGCTTTGCAAATTTTCCACAGCAGGCTTCTAAGAGTCCCAACAAAGGGTTTTTTTAGGGTAGTTGTCAAGAAGCCCTTAACTAGTGGACAGTGACAAGTTTGCAGCAAAGGCTGCAGATTAAATCTTTAAAACAGCCCTCACTACCACACAACAAGCATCTAGATGTCTCCGACTTTATTTCATTACTGAGAACATCCCAGCAAACTATAAAGAAACCCAGCTTTCCTAGAACTGGAAACAGCATTTGAAGAAATCATGTCAAATGTCCATTGTACTTGCCCATTCCATAGATTAACAGGGGCTTTTAAAGGATGATTACCTCTGATTGCTAGAATCCCCCAGAATATACAAAATTTATTGGAGAGAAAATATCTGCCTTGCAAACAAACCTGTATGTGATCTTCTTCAACAGATCTTCCTACTCCCATTAATCCAGGCCATTCTCTGAAAGAGAAATTATTGATAGAGAGTAGTTTCTGGTCTAATACAGATTTAACTTAAGTTGGCTGTAGGCAAAGCTTACGTTGGTTGTAAAACCCTTGAGTACCCTTGACTGCCTTCATGATGCTATATACCGGTACCCTCTTTTACTCATTGATCAACATCAAATAAACTTTCTCATAGCTTTGTATTTTTGATGAGTAATATGATATTTCTGTGCTTCACAATATTTACCCCTTTATTGCTTCCATAATATCCCTGTAACATCTTACAGAATCTAGACAGTTTGAGTCTGAAGCACCATTTGGGTTTAGTCCAGATTCAAATGGAGACAAAGACATTACTACAGCATTGATTTTGGGGGAAATCTAATTTTAAAAGCTTTATGTAATTAAAGTGTATTGCTGGCATGGTCATTATATGCGTCAATAATTCCAACAAAAATTATACAGAACTTGAAACCATATGCCATGTGAAAATGTGTCAAAAACTGTTATGTGAGCATAATTTAGAAGCTTCTCTATAATTACTGTGACAACAGAAAAGGACATTTGACATATATATGAGATTAGCTTAAGCACTACAAAGATAGAAAGTAAAGTAGCAAATAAAATAGGTCCTTGATTATAATTAACTATATAAATTATCTGATCTCCCAAGTTCTTCTTACATTCAGGTTTCAAGAGCTGAAAAAATACTGTATAATTTTATTCCTGACTTTATCAACTATTGGAATGCAAAAGATTATATTACACAAAGTATATGAAGGGTAAACCTGACAACATATGAATGGATAAATCTTGATCTTTAATCAAGCTCTGAAATTAGTTTTTAAATACTGTATTTCAGACTGTAGACAGCACTATCAGGGTTAATTCACTAGATCTAAACTCTACATTTAAATTTAAATTTAACCCATAAACTTTACAGTACACAGGCAGCATGATTGGTGATTAGCATGATGAACGAATCTCACAAAATGATCGCACTATTCAAATTCACACTATCTGAAGTGATATTTCTTTGGAAAACAGGGTAAATGGTTCCAGCTCATTTGAAATATGCAATTAAATTTTTCAAACATAATTTTTAAACATAATTTAAACGTAAGACTACCTGCTATCTCCTATATTCTGCTGTAGTTCTTTAAAATGAGCCTCTTCTCTTTTTTTGAGCTTTCCACAACTGGAAACTTTTCTTTTCTCCATTTTGCACAAACGATCTAAAACTCTGTCAGCAATTGTGGATGCTTTAACCTTGACTGAGTGCGTGCTAGCCTTGCATTCACTGTAGTTTGGGTCTCATTAAACGTGACCTAGTTTCAATTTATAAATCATGCTAAATCAACTATTGCACTATTCCAACTCATGCTAACCGTGATTTACCTCCATTTCATTCTACGATAGTGGTCTTAGTCAGAAGGAACTTTGAATCCCACATCAGAAAATATCACAGATCATAATTAAGAGTATATCCTTAAGCTGTTTTTGTCCTGCACTCACACCATCTTAAATCAGTTTAAGAAAGCCCTGTCTTGAGACATTGTCAAGTTACTCAGTCCAAACTGTATGCTATTGTGTCCTATCAGAGAGCAATTCCACTATTGCTGTCCCCCCACCCTAATCTATTTTTCTGTTCCAGTAAAACAATGCTAATTATTTTCTTTCCTGTGGGAGCATCTTCATTCATTCATTCATTCATTTTATATGATCATCAACTTGACTATTACTCTGTATGATGAACAGTAAGTTAAAGATGAACATTAACAACAAACCCTGAATCATATCATGCCTGAGGCAACAACATATCCATAGCAAGTAACCACTAAAAATGGGCTCACCTAACTTGGATTAATACCTGAGGGGGGGGGTTATAAACCCTTTAAGAAGGCTATCAGAATAGGATACATCCAGTGGTGGGATTCAGCCGTTTTGTATCAGTTTGGCAGAACCGGTAGCTAATTTTTTGTTGCCCAGGCCCAGAATGGACTTCGGGAAGCAGCATCCACACAGAGAACCGGTTGTTCACATATTTGAATCCCACCACTGGATACATCCAAATCTTAGAGGGTATGTTATTCCAAGTCAAATGAAGGACCACAGGCTTTGGTCAAAATGGCAAAAGCACTGTTGTGAGAGCATGATTTAAGCTCCACCTCTTCTCTGTGTCCATCATGACACCACATACAAAAATGATGATGCTTATATCACAAAAGCATAATGGCACCTTGGTCATTCCCTCTGTCCCCCCCCCCCACACACACACTTTGTCTCACCTCTGGGGACATATCTGCCTAGTGCTTTTTCAGTTTCATTTGGGAATTTTCTTTGGAAATTCTTTCAACTTTTGAAATTACATTTTGGGACAGAGCATGTTTTTTCAGTACATTGAGTTTAATTCACAGGCCCTTTATTTATTTCAAAGGATACTTTTCTCAACCAACAAATGTCAATAAGAACATTCAGTTCTCTTTCTATTGTTGGTGTTAAGCCTGAGCTAATAAAACAAGGTCTTTCTTTCAAATAAGAGCTGAATTATGCTTCAAGGTGTCCTTCATTTACTTCTTAGTGGCATTTACAAGGCCTTTTCTCAAACTACCTTCATTATTTTCTCTCTAGTTGATCAAATTAGATCAACTAGAGTAATCAAGTGACGGAAAAGATGGAAATCCCAGTTACAACGTAGGAGATGTAAGAAACATACCCAAGACCCATAAAAGACTCAAATGCCTATACACTAATACTCAAGGAACAAGCAAGGTGAACTTGAAGTATTAGTACATGAAGGAAGATACAATATAGTTGCCATTACTGAAACTTGGTGGGATGAAACACATGACTGGAATGTACTGATGGTAGGATATAAACAATTCAAAAGAAGCAGACCTAACAAAGTGGAGGTGGAGTTGCATTATATATCAAAGATCGCTACATCTCTACAGAAATCCACAAAACCAAGGATGAAAACCTCCTAGAATCCATATCAATATGAAAGGAGGAAAAAAAACTGATAGAAATACAGATCGACACACAAAATAGTGTGCTGATATGGATTCTAGGAGGTTTTCATTTTGTTCAGCTTTCAAAATCTTTTGCTTAGACACTACGGCATTCTTCCCAGATCTGATATCTTCCAGATTTGTTGGACTTCAGTTTTCAGTCCCTCAAGGTGGCATGGATCATACTTTCAGAACAAAAATCAGCCCTTCCTTATATCCTGCTTCTTGAGATGCAGTAAAGCATGGAACGCCAAAGAAGTTCATCACTGAAGAGAGGATTATTCAGTAAAATAATCCTTAAAAAACACATTTATGCAGGCAGGTTTGGGGTGTGTGAGTTGCACTCTGCCCCTGGGCCTCTGATTGTGACTGTGTGTTGTATGAGTGGAAATAGTTTTATAGTTTTTACATTGTAAATTAGTATTTTAATTGATTTATACTATATTTTTTGTACTTGTATTTTTTGCTGTGAGCCGCCCTGAGTCTTGGGAGAAGGGTGGCATATAAGTCAAATAAATAAATAAATAAAATAATGAAAGACAGGGTCTTCACCCAAACCCAAGGGGAGGGGAAGAAGATAGAAGAAATATTGAGCACAATTGCTGTTTGGAATTTATATACGTAATTCACTGAACTTGTCATTTGTTTTACAGATAACACCAGCTACAAATATGCCTGCTGTATTTTGGTGCTAGATTATTTTTCCCAACAGGAAGGGAATGCAAAATCACAATGTTATCAAGCAAAGTTTCTTTTTCTATTGTGCAAACATTTATACCCACATCTGAATTCCTATCTACATAGGAAACTGGTGCAGTCTGATTCTCTCGATTCCCCTAGCAATTCACTTAGCATAGAATTTAAACCAACCAAGGGATAGCATGACAAATCAAAAGCATGCAATATGTGCTCCGGTGTAACATAGGAAAACTGAATGCTCTGTTTACACCTAATCTATTGACATTCCTCTCCATTGAACTTTTTTTTTTTAATCACTGCCTGAATTAGTACCTGTCATTTTCTACAGATTATGTGCATAGTCTGTATTTGAATTGATTTAATTGCTAACTGATTTCTTTTGCAGTGTAAAAAATAATAGTAATTAATCTTTTTCAACATTTTTGCATTGCTAGATTTCCTTCCTAATTGGTCTCTGAACTATTTGTTTTCTAAATAAACATTTTTTTTTTCTTGGAATGCTCAGAAGTGAAGCCACCTGGGGTAACTGTCTTCATTTAGTTTTGGAATGTGTTCTGTGAACATTATGTTTTCAGCATCTGTATAAATGCAGATGTTACACATTTGAGATTCCAATTATTGGTAGGAATTACCACTAGAAAGAGCTGGAGTTTATTCTGCAATTAAAGACAAAATAGCTATGTTTCATTGTTAGGTAGCAACAAATTAAAAGATTTAGAGAAGGTGTCCTCTCACACAGTGTTGTGCTAAAATCTGCATTTCCTTCCCCCAATTCTCATTCAATTTGAGAAAAATTAATTGCTTTTGGGAGGGGGTTTACATATGAGAAGTACATTTTAATGACATTTTTCAAACTGGGCTTTGCATTTATGTTACTATAACAAGGTAGATGAAGGATGTATGCAGATGTCCCCTGTTTCATACTACAATTGTCTCTCCAAACAACTACAGCTCCCCTGACTTCATGTATTCTGTTATATCCAACAAAAAGACACCATCAGTCTCTGTGGTGCTATTTTCTCATGTAAAGCAGTAAAATGATTAAAAGGAGAACATATGCAACAAAATCAGAGCATGCAACAAAAGACTTACAATATTAGGACCTTTTGCCATCTTGCAACAATAGAATATACCCAAAAACACAACCATCAAAAAAATTTCTAAAGCGTGCTGAGAATGAGGCAGAAAAAAAACAGAAGCCTTTTTTTTTTCCAAGTAAGAAACTTTTTGGGAAATTGCAGTGGTGTCTGTGGCAATCCACAAAAATAATGACATTCACTACAGTAGTGTCATTATAAACATGCTGCCATTATGTACTTGCACCTCAACATCACAGCAATTGCATGATGGCATCATCATGGAAGCTTTGTCATTTGGCACCTTGACCCCCCCCCAAGACCATGAAAACCCAAAATCCCCAAAATCAAGACAGGAGGCAATATAACCCAAAATTTCAGAGGCTATTAGAAGAAGAAGCGGTGTTACAACAACAATTGTAAAGCAGCTGTTATGCTATAGGTTGGTAATTGTCAGTAACAATTGATTACAGAAAGGCCTTTGGTTGTGTTGACCATGTCAAGTTGTGAAATGTGCTTAGGAAAATGGGACTCCCAGAACATTTCATGGTCCTCCTGCAAAAGCTATATACTGTACAAAAGTCACACAAAATGGAACATGACAAAACAGTCTGACTTGAGATAAAGGCTAAAGGTATGCAGATTTCCTGAGGAAGTGAATTCTACTGAAAAATCCTTATCCTGAAACTCATCCCTGTAATATTCTTCAGTAGCAGATCTTGGACACTAATCTTAACAGTTCCTATTCAGTAAGTCAGTAGTTTCTGAATTCTTCAAAAGTTACCAGTTCAGAAGATCTCTATAATGAAATCATCAGTGACTCAAATCCCTGAAGCATCCTGGTTATTCGTTGTTGTTTTTTTTAAAAAGAGTCATTAATAGGACAATGAGAAAAAAATGGAGCTGACTAAATACCCAGTTTTAGTTCATGATAATGTTATAATAATGCATAGAATATTCCAAATTATCTGGTAAAGGAACAATTACAGTCAGAAAATATATTTTAGGAAGCAATCCTTCCAAAAACGAGTATTTGAAAATGAACCTGAAGTTCAGGTAGTCTTAAACCACTACTGAGTGGCTGTTGTTACTTAAGCAGATATTGATTAGGCTATAAATGCATGACCAGGTAGGAATATAATTGAGAAAGAAAGAAAGAAAGAAAGAAAGAAAGAAAGAAAGAAAGAAAGAAAGAAAGAAAGAAAGAAAGAAAGAAAGAAAGAAAAGAAAGAAAAAAAGAAAGAAAGAAAGAAAGAAAGAAAGAAAGAAAGAAAGAAAGAAAGAAAGAAAGAAAGAAAGAAAGAAAGAAAGAAAGAAAGAAAGAAAGAAAGAAAGAAAGAGAAAGACCTGATCTTACCTAATAAACTCAAGTGGCCTAATGCTGAGCAATGATAAAGACAATGGCACATTATTTCTCTGCCATTCTCTCTCCAGTATTTTGTATAGAGGAACTCTGAGGATCAGTTCCCAATTGTGTTTAACAAATCCTTGAATTAATACCTGGAAGGCTGCTGCCAATTACCGCGGACATCATAGTCCTAAATGGACTAATCTAATGGCCTAATTCAGTTTGAAACAGTTTCAAATTATACATAAGAGTTCTCGGTAGTATTGTACCAGAAATGACAAAAGAGAGTTGATGCTCTAGTAGAGCAGCTAGTCTTACAAAATTTCACCTCTATTAAGTGTGTGGCTAGTGGTTCTCACATAAATCAATATATGCAGGTTGTATGGATGACTAAACTCTTTTTCAACACTTTTAATTTATAGTATTATAATTAACATGATGCTGTCTTTGAAATACATTTAAACTTCAGAGTCAAATTCTTTATAAACAAAGATTGAAGCCAGATTTTGTCTTAAGACTTTGGAATGAATAGTTCCTAGGTATGGGAATTGGGGAATGCACCTGTTCTAAATCTCAGAAAGAAGTACTTCAGATATCTTAGAAAATACAAAATAGAATTCTTTATTGGCCAAGTGTGATTGGATGCACAAGGAATTTGTCTCTGGTGCATAAGCTCTCAGTGTACATACAAGCAGCAAGTGATAAATCATAATCATACACATTTTAACATATTTTAACCATGTTTTTAGAATATTAATTGCAGATGGAAACCCAAGTGACTACTGTAGCTCGGAGTGCTTATTGGCAGCTGCAGCTGAATATCAGTTGTGCCTTTCCTTGAACAGGTATAGTCCAGCTACATAGTTCATGCACAGATATTCTTATCTTTATACTACAGTGTAATTTATATAAATCTACCTTACTTGGACTGGTAGCTGCAGCTTATCCAAAATGTGATAGGTTGCTGAGTGGAACACTTGAATGTGCACATTTTTTTTAATATATAAAATTCTTTTATTAAAACAATCAACATTGGACATAAAAACATATTGTGCAGCAATCATCATGGCACCTGATATACAATACTAAGTATTAGTCATTGAAAACGTCTGGTTTAGTAAGCCTTTTTCCACCCCTCGCGTCTAGCCTCAACTATACTCCTGTTACACTTTGTTTGATTGGTGTTTCTCTTATCTGGTTCCATATTCTTTACCGAAGTATCTGCATTGGATCCCAATTAGCTACTGAGCATAAGCATCCACAGAGAGTTAAAGAGATGCTTGGTGTGTCAAGACATCATCAAATAAATGACCCTGATTATTTACTTGCATCATTTCCAAGATATGATGATACATACCATGTAATTATACTATATCACTGTGGCTTCTTTATGCTACCAAGCCAATGTTTTGGATATGGCATATGTGGTTCTTAAACACCTGGGAAGTAGAACACTTACTTGGTCGCTCAATAGCAAGACACTGGTGAAGCAGGCACATTTCTGTGTCGCACGAGAAAAGTACTTCTTTCTTCCCCTATCCTTACCACTTTCTATAGAGGGACGATCAAGAGCATCTTCTCATATTGCTTTACAGTCTGGTTTAAGAACATAAGAACATAAGAAGAGCCATGCTGAATCAGGCCAAAGCCCATCGAGTCCAGCATTCTGTGTCACACAGTGGCCCACCAATTGTACATGGGGATCCTGAGCAGAAAGAGAAGGCAAAAACCTCCCTTTCCCTTGACCCCCAACAAATGGTACTCAAGGGAATCCTGCCTGCCTCAACCAACATAGAGGCGGCACATGGACATCCGTTTTAATAACCACCGATACACTTTGCATCCATGAATCTATCTAGCCCTGCCTTGAAGCTGTCAAGGCTGACAGCTGTCATGACCCCTTCAGGAAGTGAATTCCATAAATCAACGACCCTCTGGGTGAAGAAATATTTCCCTTTATTTGTCCTCACTTTCTTAGCTATGAGCTTTAGGGAGTGCCCCCTTGTCCTGGTATTGTGTGATAGAGAAAAGAATTTTTCTCTATCCACCTTTTCTACCCCATGCATGATTTTATACACTTCGATCAAGTCACCCCTTAAACGCCGTCTTTCAAGGCTGAAGAGACCAAGGCGTTGCAATCTGGTTTCATAAGGGAGGCGCTCCATTTCCTTGATCATTCTTGTTGCCCTTTTTTGCACCTTTTCCAGTTCCATTATATCCTTCTTGAGGTGTGATGACCAGAACTGTACACAGTACTCCAAGTGTGGTCTCATCATCGATTTGTACAGAGGCAATACAACACTTGCTGACTTGTTTTCAATTCCCTTCCTAATCATGCCAAGCATGGAATTTGCTTTTTTTTACTGCTGCTGCGCATTGGGTTGATATCTTCATCGAGCTGTCCACCAAAACCCCAAGATCCCTTTCTTGGGTTGTCTCAGAAAGTTTGGTCCCCATCAGTTGGTAAGTATAATTGGGGTTCTTTGCCCCGATGTGCATAACTTTGCACTTGTTTAGGTTAAAATGCATTTGCCACTTTGTTGCCCACTCACACAATTTCGAGAGATCCTTCTGGAGCTCCTGACAATCAGTTTCACTTTTCACAACCCGGAACAATTTAGTGTCATCAGCAAACTTGGCTACCTCACTATTAACTTCTACATCCAGATCATTGATAAATAAATTAAAAAGTAAAGGTCCAAAAACTGAACCTTGGGGTACACCACTTCTCACTTCTTTCCATCCGGAGAATTGTCCATTTATTGCCACCCTTTGCTTCCTACAATTTAGCCAGTTACCAATCCAGGACAAGACCTGTCCTCTAATTCCGTGGCTGGAGAGCTTTTTTAGGAGCCTTTGGTGAGGAACTTTGTCAAAAGCCTTTTGAAAGTCAAGATATACAATATCAACTGGGGCCCCTTTATCTATGTATTTATTTACACCCTCAAAGAATTCTAACAAGTTAGTAAGACATGATTTGCCTTTGCAGAAACCATGTTGATTTTCTTTCAGCAATGCCTGTTTTTCTATGTGCCCTGTAATTTTATCTTTAATAATGGTTTCCATCAGTTTGCCTGGAACTGAGGTTAGACTGACTGGTCTATAGTTTCCTGGATCACCTCTGGATCCTTTCTTGAAGATCGGGGTTATATTTGCTTCCCTCCAATCCTCCGGTACAGTGCCTGATCTTAAAGAAAGATTGTATATTTTAGCTAGAAGTTCAGCAATTTCACACTTGAGTTCCTTGAGAATTCTAGGGTGGATGCCATCTGGACCCGGCGATTTGTTGACGTTTAGTTTAGAAAGGCATGCAAGAACATCTTCCTTGTTTATCTCTATCAGGTTTAATTCTTCTATTTCCCTCCCTGGGAAAACTAATTCAGTGGCAGGCAAATGTTCTCTATCCTCCTCGGTGAAAACGGAGGCAAAGAAGTCATTTAGCCTCTCAGCAATCTCCTTGTCTTCTCTGATTATCCCCTTCTGACCATTGTCGTCAAGTGGCCCAACTGATTTTCTGGTTGGGTTCCTGCTTCTGATGTACTTAAAAAGGGTTTTGTTATTATTTTTAATATTCTTGGCTATATGCTCCTCAAAGTCTCTCTTGGCTTTCATGACTATCGCCTTGCATTTGGTCTGCCAGAGTTTGTGATCCCTCCTGTTCTCCTCGGTAGGAAGAGCCTTCCATTTCTTAAATGAGTTTTTCTTCTTTCCAATAACCTCCTTTACCTCATTCATAAGCCATACTGGTATCCTCTTGGACTTTCCAATCCTCTTTCTTCTTTTAGGAATGCATTTTATTTGAGCCTGCTGTAACGTATTTTTAAACAGTTTCCAAGCATTTTGGAGGGATTCGACTTTTTTTTACTGTTCCTTTTAGTTTCTTCTTTACTATTTTCCTCATTTTGTCAAAATTCCCTCTGTGAAAGTTTAAGGTCTCTGTGTTAGTTTTCACTGACAATTTGCTATCCATGGTTAAGTTGAAGGTTATTGTGTTGTGATCGCTGGTTCCTATGGGCTCGGTTACAAGAACATCATGAACCAAATCCTGTGCGTTAGTTAGAACCAAGTCCAGGATCCCCTTTCCCCTGGTAGGTTCCATGACCATCTGCTCAAGGGAATAATCGGCTAACATGTCGAGGAACCTTGTCTCTCTTTCATGTGTAGAACAAGAATTTACCCAATCTATTTGGGGATAGTTGAAGTCCCCCATTATGACTACCCTATTTCTTTTTGAGGCCTCCTTAAATTCATTTTCCAAATAGCAATCTGCCTCTGGAGTTTGGTTGGGAGGGCGATAGCAGATCCCTAACGTCAGATTAGTTTCCTGTCCTGGGATTTTTATCCACAATGTTTCTGTGGGTGAGTTTGAATTTTCTTGAATTTAGAGTTCATGAGATTCTAACTCCTCATTTATGTACAAGGCCATGCCACCACCATTTCTCCCTCTCCTGTCCATCCTATACAATTTGTAACCTGGAATCCTTGTGTCCCATTGGTTTTCATCTGTCCACCAGGTTTCTGTTATGCCGATAATATCAATATTATTTTCCTTCACCAAGCATTCCAATTCCCCTATTTTTGCTCGAATGCTTCTAGCATTTGTGTACAGACCTTTATATGTAATTTTCTGGTGCACTTTCAACTTTGACTGTGGATTTTGACTGTAGAATTTGGTTGTAGAATTTGTAGATGGTCTACCATGTCTTTCTGCTTGACTATTACAATTTAGTTTTCCTGTTGACTCACCAATGTGTGCATAACTTCCACCCTCCATATTAGGCAGTGCGCCTTCTCGAACCGGAAGCTGCCCAGCTCCTGTCGACTTGCCCCTATGAATCAGTTTAAAAGCTGCTCTGAAACCTTTTTAATATTAATCGCCAACAGTCTGGTTCCATTTTGGTTCAAATGTAACCCGTCCCTTCTGTACAGGTGTGGCTTGTCCCAAAATGTTTCCCAGTTCCTAATGAATCTAAACCCTTCCTCCCGGCACCACTGCCTCATCCACGCATTGAAGCTCCTGAGCTCTGCCTGTCTAGCTGGCCCTGCGCGTGGAACAGGTAGCATTTCTGAGAATGCAACCTTGGGGGTCCTGGACTTTAATCTTCTACCTAGCAACCTAAATTTGGACTGCTTCAGACAGGAAAGCAGTGCAGAGAGTGGAAAGGATGACAGAAAATATTATTGGCAGCTCACTCCCTTCTATCCAGGACATAGCATATAAGCATTGCTTGAGCAGAGTCCACAGGATTGTCTGGGACACTACACATCTTCTTCACTACCTGTTTTCCTTGTTACTTTCTGGAAGGAGGCTTCGTGGCATCCGAAGCAGAACATCCAGATTCAGTCACAGTTTTGTTTCATACAGTATCAACCTTGTGAACTCTTAAGCTTCCTCTTTCCGCTATGTATTCAAGATGGACAGTGATTAATATTTATATGTAAGGGTATAGGTCAGGGGTAGGCAACCCAAAACACTCAAAGAGCCACTTGGACCTGTTTCCCACCAAAAACAAATGGCAGAGGAGGCTGGGAGCCACAGGGGAAGGCTCAAAGAGCCGCATGCGGCTCCAGAGCCGCAGGTTGCTGACCTGTGGTATAGGTATATACATATGTTGTATATAGCATGTTTATATGTGTGTTATGTATGTGTGTACTTTTGAGACCAGGCAACAGAATTTCATTTTTAATGTATGCCAGAGTGCCCACAGTAAAAAATGACAATAAAGGTTATCTTATCTACTGATTTATCTTCATTTTTATAGACATGGTTGGTCTTACAGGTCATCAGAAGAAGTCCCATTACTGTATCCAGAGATGCTGAACTACATCTTTAAAATACATCTTTAAGTATTTCAAAATATATTCTTGCCAAACATCATTTTCTAAATCTTTTTGGCCAATGATTCAGACTTAAATATCCATACATTCTAGAGTCAGAACTGTACTGCAATACAAAAAATATAAAATTGGATGAAATAATTAAGCTCCAACCTATTCATGAATCTAGTTAATCTAGATAAGAACAATTCAGATTAGACTTCCCGGCAAACGTAATACATTCACAGAATACTCTCAGATATAAAACAGATATAACCACTTTTATTGTCTGTTCAAATGATAACACAGAGATATAAAAGATGTTATTCACAAAAATATGTAATTTATCCTGCTGACAGAAGATAAGGTAGCTAGAAAATGTCACTTATGACATAAGCAGAAGCTAGCAAAAACTCAAAGAGGCAGATACAGACATAACAATCCTGATAAAATTATGTCTCTTGGGTCACAAAGAATCCAAAGTAACCAAATTAATCAACAACCACCCTTGTTTAGAGATTTAGCTTTACTTAACTAAATGGCCTGATTCTTGAAGATATCTGGTACATATTTATGTACATTGTCTTAAATAAATAAGGACACAAACGAAACAAATTATTTTTAGGGCAGTACCACCAAATGAAATATCCACCTAATAAGGCATGAAGAGGAAAAGTGTACGAGAGTGAAGACCAGAATATTAATATGCTTTCTGCTTAGCACACAGTTGCTTTCAGAAATATCTACTATTCCTGGAATTGCCTACTCTGCTGAGATGCTGACCATGATATGATATGAATTTAAATAGTTGATTTGATAGGAAGTGCTAGTCAGTTGAACAACTGGAATTGTCGAGAACATGACCACTTAAAAACTCCTCTTTCTCTCTTTGACTATAACTACTCCACACCAAAATCTGCTTTCTTTTCTCACCTTCCTGCAGAGCCTAATATTCACACAACCTAGGCAGAGGAAAAGCAAAAATCTAAGCTTTCTAACCCACTGAGAAATATTAGCTGATCGTTTTTTAGAGTTAACAGTCCATTTAGGAAATTGTGATGAATCAGCAGACATAGCAAATTAGGCATAAATGCATTGTGGGGGATCGGTTTTTGTTTCTAGGAAGCTTCAGTGGTGTGGATCGTGAAAGGAGTGCCAATGGTTTTTATTGAAATTTTTAAGTATTTTAATTATTATACCTCTATATGACGATGAAAGATAATAGAATATTCTGCATACATAAAATTACCACAGCATGCCTAAACACTGTAATGAAACAGTTCATGAGTCTGCCTCCTAAGGGATTGCAAAATTAGTATCTATATTTTCCAGATTTTATTTATCTCAATGAAGCAGGTTACCTGACATAAATAAACCCTTGACTACCCCATATAGTCCTTCTCTCTCTCTTTTGTAACACCACCATCATGGTTTTTTTTAAAAAGAGTCAACAGTTTCTATAAGAAGACAATTTTTTTATTGCAATCAGTTAATGTGTATAGCTGGAAGACAGTATGGTGGTGAAAGATAGCAGTCTCATTTCTGTTTCTCTATCAACTGGAGGAGTCTAGCAGGTTCGGGATTTTGTTGTAAAATATGGGTGGGGGGGGGCAAAATCAAAAGGGCACCAGTCCAGTTTCTAATGTTTCATTTTCTGCTGGAGCCTTTGCGTGCTCAAATTCTGAAGGAGGAGTCAACATGCCTATTTTTGAATCTGTTTATAAGACTTCAGGGCATTAGGATCCCTGATAATGCAATAGTCACTGGGAGATTTGGTTCAACCAGCAGGGAATCAGGGGCAGCCCTACCATTAGGCAGACAGTAGTAGTTATATCAGACATTGGATTCCTGGAAGTTGAAGCAAAGGCATCCTGCAGGACTCACTACTTTGATCAAAATGGCAATAACGTCATTGTGGTATTGTGAGGTGAACTTACAATCTTTTATATGGGTGTGTAACATCACAGCACACATACAAAAGGAGCAGAGCTTGCAATTAGTTGATGCAACACTACTTTCCTCATTTGCCACATCCATAGCACTGATCTGGAGCAAACTAAGGTACCAGTCCAATTTCATTTGGAGGGTGAAGGTTCATTCTCCAAGCTTGTGTGTTGGTTTCCGAACATTTCGTTGCCAGGCTAGGTAACATCTTCAGCAGAGTTTAGGGGATGTCAGTGTCAGTGTTCTTCTGTTTATAAGGGCTTTAGGTGTAGGTGTGTCAAGTGAGGGTCTTGTGATGGGTTTTGTGATGGGTCAGGTGTGAGTCATCAGTGATAGTCTTGTGATGGGTTAGGGTTAGAGAGGTTATATCAGGTGAGGGTCATTAGAAGGTAAACTGATGGGAGGGGGCTTGTGTGGGCTGGTTGAGGGTCGGTGCTGTCTCTGGTTGGCTGTGTGGTTGATTTGGATTCTGAGGGGTTCATAGGCTAGTTGTAGGTCAATGTGTCTGTTGATGGAATTGCTTGTGAAGTGCCAGGCTTCGATGAAGTGTGACGTGTGGTAGTATGGCCGATGATTCTTGTGTTGCTCAATCGAACTGGTGTTGTTTGATGTTGGTGTGGGTATAATTAAGGATTTGGGATCGTGGTGTTTGATTGTCAACCAGTGTTTGTGGAGCCTGTTTTTTAATTGACGTGATGTTTGTCCCACATAGAATTGGTTCATGGTTACAGTTGATTTTGTAGATTACATTGTTTCTTTCATCCTTCTTTATCTTGTCTAGACAAGAACGAACCTTCACCCTCATCTTACACCCGAACTACAGACATTCGCCATTATTGCAATTTCATTTTGTTCAGTTGAAAAATATCTTATGGCAGACCTACACAGAATCTTCCTTTGGATGATTATGTTCATCCTGTGCATGATGGTCAAAAGTGAAATATTTTGAGTTGGTATATGTAGAAACACTGGAGTGTCATTTATAATGCTGCACTGCTTCCACAGCTTGTGTTCTCATATGCTCATCAAAATGCCTGCATTGATCTGGTGGAAGAAATGCCTTTACTTTTTGCTTGCTGGATCTCTTTACTCCCAACACTGAACAATCCTTTTGGATGCTCTGCTTAATACAGTGTTTCTCAACCTTGACAATTTTAAGGCATGTGGACTTCAACTCCCAGAATTCCACAGCCAGCAATGCTGGCTGTGGAATTCTGGGAGTTGAAGTCCACATGTCTTAAAATTGTCAAGGTTGAGAAACACTGGCTTAATAGATAGCTCAGCTAGTAGCTTCTATTTTTCTCTAGTTTATCTCTGAGATTAATAAACCAGGTATGGGAGACTAGGTCAGGAGACCAATTGAACCTTATATATCTGGCTCGGCTGATACATTTTTCATCAAATCTATGCCCTAGAAACTTTTATGCTCTTAAATAAAACAGACATAGAAATAAGTACAAGGAGAAAAAGAGGGCATTTTCATGGACTCAACTAGGGAAGGAAGATACATTGCCATTGAAATATGTTGCTTTGCCCCTGCATATTTCCTTTTTACATTTTACATTTCATTGTTCACTGTTGCAGAAATTATTTTCAGAAGGAAAAAATGTTGGCTGAAACTATGTCTTCCCATCTAAAAGCCAAATATACTTAATCATGTATGCTTCAGCCCTCAAGCCACTTAGTCTGAAGTTACCCTTGGGAACTATTCAACAGTCAATAATTTTTATAAATTTTAACATATACTTTAGGGATAAAAAAAAATAGTTCCAGAAAATGAATGCAAGTAGGGAAATATTTTTACTCTGCTGTAATCACAATTGCTGGAATAATAAAATGAAAAGATTCAGCTTCTGTATAGAAAGTCCACCGTAATGGTTTCTATGAGCACACTTGATGGATCTCTTTGTTTGACATTGCTCAGAATGAAAGGATAATTATAGATAGAGCCGTGGTGGTGCAGTGGTTAGAATGCAGTACTGCAGGCTAACTTACTGCTCACTCCAGGAGTTCGATTCTAAATGGCTCAAAGTTGACATCCTTCCGAGGTTGGTAAAATGAGGACCCAGATTGTTGGGGGCAATATGCTGACACTGTAAACCGTTTAGAGAGGGCTGTAAAGCACTAAGTGATATATAAGTCTAAGTGCTATTGCTGTGTCTCCACGCTCCTATTGATGAATTCACTTGTCCAGTTTTTAACCTGCCTTCCTATTCAAACAGGTATTCGTGCTGTTTTGTAGGAGGCAACAATATTCAACTCACTGTGGCTGATTTTGAAAAGCTGTCTAGGATTTAAAGTGCTTCATGAGGGTTCACCAAGAAGTCTCAGGAGTTAAACTGGGAAGTAAATAAGCAAAACATATATTGAAAGAAAGCTATGGCAGGCCACTTTCATCTTGTTGCTAAGAAACTCTCAAGGATATGTTCACAAACTTATTAAGGGCTTGACTTTACATAAATAGTTTTAAATCTATTGATTTAGAAATAGCATAAAATGCAACTGCCGAAAGATTAGTATTTCATACAACTTTCTCAAATCTTCTTAAAGTTGTTACCCACATGCAGGGATTCAGCCAGTTTGCACCACTTTGGCAGAACCGGTAGCTAATTTGGACTTCCAAAAGTAGCATACACACAGGGAATCAGTTGTTCACATATTTGAATCCCACCACTGCCCTCATGTCCTCTGGCTTTCCATGAATAAATTCTTACTCTAAAACAGTGGTGGGGAACTATGGCCCCTTTATGACTTGTGGAATTCAACTCCTAGAATTCCTGAGCCAACCATGCTGATTCAAGGATTCTGGGAATTGAAGTCCACAGATCATAATGGGGCCATAATTCCCCATCCCTGCTCTAAAACAAGGAAGTTTACTTTCTAAAAAGATATTGTTCAGCATGGGACATGACCACCTGAATACAAAATGACATATTTTACCCTAGGCACCATACATACCACATGAGTGTACCCAACCCCTTTTCTTTATTACTACAAAAACTAATCTGCCTAATGGAAATCTCTCCCAAACCTCTATTCAGTTCCAAGGAAAAATACCATGAACCTCCTCTGTATCATTGTTTGTTTCACCCTGAGAATGTAGGCTAACTGGAAATTTCAAAATAAGGGAAAGACATGTTTCAGAAAAGAATGATAGCAGTAGCACTTTTTTTCTTCAACAAAAAGCAAGCACAAAAATAATGGTATTTGTGTGCTAACCACCAAAAGCCCTCACTTTCTATCAGATGACAAGCCTACCTGCTTAAGGTGCATTCTTATCCAAAAAGTGTCAAAATAAAATGAATGGCATTATTTGTTCTTTCCTGATGCCACTAATCTAAGGTATTCAAATTAACCCATGCTTCCTCTTTGCTTAAACTGACATATGGTGAAATTTGTATGGTCTGTTGTTGTTGTTTTTCTTCTGATTACTGTTTGTTTGTTTAACCTATGTGTATCTTTTGTAAACAAAGTAAGTGAAATGGCTAGTCATTGATGAATGCTCCAGAAATCTTTTGAAGAAATGTCTTAATTCTAAAAAGACATTTCATCTTGCCAAGTCTCTCCTTTTTCATAGTTTGCTGACTTCAATCTGCTTCTGACATTTTACTGCTTGAAATGAATTGATAAATTCTGCACTTGGGGGGATGGTGGTGGTGAAGGGGAAGCTACGGTATAATCAAAGCAGCTAGGCAGGAAAGCCTCATTTATTCTGAAAGATCCTTTAGAAGCAATTTTACATTCACCCTGTCGTTTTGGTGAACTAAAATCCTCCAGGTGACTCAAGCTATTTTTTTAAAAAATCTTGCATCAGTGAGATAAGAGATAAATTTGAAACTAGTTGACATCAACTAAGTGTTTTTACCCAACTATTTATTTCATGCCATGTAAAGGGTTGGCTTCAATCGGTAATTTTTGCTTTTTTTTTTTTTTTGCAAATGTGATTAACAACGTGGATATGATTTTAATCAGAGTTAAATATTTCCTTTGAACATAAAGCAGATGTAATGAAAATTAGGAGGAGGAGAACACATTTTGGAAAAATCCTAACACGCTTGCTAATGGCACATTCTCATGTCTAGTTTATCCTGTAGTTGTTGGATAGTCTAGAACAGGGGTGTCAAATTGCCAGCCCAGGGCCAGTTGCATCATATGGAGGCCGCGCCCACCTCAGCTCCGGCAATGCAAAAAAGTCATGATAAGTCACGACACGTCACGTGATGAAGCGAGTTTGACACCCATGGTCTAGAAGCACATCTTCTGCAAAGTCTTAACTCTATACTTAGCATATACACTAAGAAAACTACTTTGTTGTAGGAAAATAATTCTCACTCATTCACACCAGATAATATTCTTCTAAAACCAACAGATACAATATCAAAATAATCAGTTGAAGTAATTACCACACTATTTTCAGAGAGACTTTTTTTTCCCCATCCAGTCAGGATTAACTTGTGATGTCCGTATAACTTAGCATATTTCCACAACAAGAATTGATCTTTATTCGAAATCTTGATTTACTGCTACATTAGATTTTATGAAACATAGGGAAACATTATAGTAGGCTTCCTGTGATTTGTTTCAAGTTTTGGATGAAGCTGACTAGTTGTTTGGCTTACTCAGATTGGGCTGGGATCCTGAATTAAAATGTCAAATAAATAAATCTACTGTTTTGTTGTCGCAAAAGCAACTGTACAGAAAAGTATTATTGGTTTTAAAAAATTGAAATGCATAGTAACTTCTCACATCTTACAACTTTATATTCTTTATAATTATTTACTTTTTGTCTATATCCTACAAGAAAGGAAATAACATGATAGAATATAGAATAATAGACTTGGAAGGGACCTCGTTGTCCAGTCTCCTTTTGAAAGCCTCCAGTGATGGAGAGCTTCTGAAAGCAAGCTATTCCGTTGGTTGATCACTTTCACCATTAGGAAATTTCTCCTTAGGGTTTCTTGTATGTATGAATATGTATGTCAATAAGTAATTAGGTTTCTTGGGCGTTCGGGAAAACTCTAGACACCGCATTGGATGGTGAGGTAGGTGGAGTGAAGGTTAGGTATGTGTAGAGGGTTAGAGGGTGGAGATAGGGAATAGAGGTGAGTGGAGGGAAGATGTACAGAAAGGCGAAAGTATGTAGTTAGAAGGATAGAAGAGGGTTTAGGTTGTTGGAGGATGTGGTGGGGGGGGGGTTCCGAGCAGCTATTTGTAGTGATTGTTAAATATGTTATTTGCTTGTTTTCAGTTGAGTTATTATGTTATTGTGTTATAATTTTGTTAAAAGTTTTTAAAATTTAATAAAAAAATACTTTAAAAAAAAGTAATTAGGTTTCTTGGGGAACACTCATGCATGTATGCACTACAAATGTGGAACAATACTTTCTGCACTCTCATAATTATACCTCTAGTATATCTGTCTAAAGAAACTAGTGTTCATTTGGTAAAATATTAGTGGCATGTGCTTTTGATGATGATGATGATGATGATGATGATGATAATAATAATAATAATAATAATAATAATAATAATAATAATAATAATAATAATAATAATAATAATAATAATAATGTTGGAAAGTCATCTAGTCCAACCCCCTGCTCAGGCAGGAAACTCTATACCATTTCAGACAAATGGCTGTCCAATAATAGAGGGACTCCCTCTCACCAATTACATCTTACAACAATTACCTATCAGATCCAGGAAGGTCGCTTCTCTCAGGGAACTATACTTGGCAGATCCAAGGAGACTGGCCTTCTCTGCCATTGTGCCCACCTTATGAAACATTCTCCCCCATGGAGTAAGGTCAACTCCATCCCTCCTTATTTTCCAAAAGCCCATCAAGAACTGGTTTTGTCATCAGGCTTGAGGTTCTCAGGGGACTGGTGAGATTTTGAAGTGGCTCCATTGCCAATTGAATCTTGTGTGTGCGTGTGTGTGTGTGTTAATATGACTGTGCTTGACATGTTCATTATTTTTATACTTTTTATACTTTCTTGCTGTACACCCCTCAGAACCCTGCTCCCCACAGGAGGGGCTATAAATTTGACAGATAAAGAAATACATATTATTCAAGTATAAATAATAATTCAATCTCATTCAAGCCAAGTCCTTCATATCGAAACTGAGGAGACGATTATGGCCTTCCATATTTTTCTCTTCATAATCTGACATAGTTTACCAATTCCACATGCAACACTGTTTATTGGCAATTATATTATATGCCACTCAAGAGCATACGTCAATTTTTAATCACAGCTTTTCTGGTGCAAAATACCCTTCTTCACACCTTGTCACTGGTTTTAGAAACTGATCATTTAGAGCATGGCCTTCATCTTTCACAATAAGGCTTCTCCTTTGCAAAATAACACTTTTTAAACAAACAAGAACACCTTCACAGTCTTGTCTTCAAAACTTGTTGCAAAAAATAATAATTCTGTCAGCACTTTATGATGTCAGGAAAACAAAAATATAGTCTCAGTCGTATTATCAAAGGGTCAATGCAAGTGTGCCATCCAATAATTGCTTATCTCTGTCACCAATTACTGTGGTGAGAAGGAACGGCAATGTGAGAACATGATTTTCAGAAAATATATCTGTTTTCTATTGTGCATTTATTACTAAATTTATATCCTGACTTTCTGTTCATTCCCACACCTGTCAGGATTCAATTTGTTGTTTTTAAAAAATGCTAAATATAAAACGTAACAACTGTAATGCAAGCCAATGCATTTAAATAATAATAAAATGTGTCATTTTACCATTTTCTTAAATAGCAAGAGACAAAGGCATCTCTTTAAAGAACAATTCCAAAATCTATCTTCTGTCTCTGATTATCAAACTTCTGAAATTGAGATGCATCTTTCCCTGCTCATCTAAGTAACTAGGCAGATTACTGTAGTCTGCACCACTTAAGACCTTAAAGGTCTTAAGAACCCAGCACCTTACATGACACCCAACTTCCAAAGGTAGTCAGTGCAGATATTTCTTATTTACCTTGATGAAAGCCTTCTCAAATACATCCAAAGAAAGTCAATTTGGAGTAGTGGCACCAGTCTGGAAACTGAGAGATTGTGAGTTCTAGTCTTGCTTTAGCTGGGTGGCCTTGGATCAGTCACTACAAAACTACAAGGCAGCCATTAACCCTACCAATTTTATCTCCCCTTGCCAGTTACTGTTATTGTTGACTCCCAAACTTTTTTTTCCATTTACCATCTATCTTTCTAATACCAGGCCAAAAAAGGGCAACCAAAGTTCATTTTTTTCAGAGGTTAGAGTTAGTGCCGAAACTCTCTTCCAGGGCTCATTCAAAGAAATTAACCTACTTAAGAGGACAGGTGCCTTTGGGCTACCCATTTGGCAATGACCTTATTATGCCAGGATGGCATTTCTTTTAGTGTAGGGAGTAGAATGATTCAGTCTGTATGCAAAGATTGTTCTTCAGTAATCTGATCTAGCAAAGCAAGCCGCAAGTGTAGGTTAGCAAGCATCTAGCCCAGGGGTGTCAACCTCACAACGTCACATGACGTGTTGCAATGTATTGCGACTTTCCCCCCATTGCTGGAGCTGGGGTGAGCGTGGTTTTGGCATAACGCATCCGGCCCGTGAGCCAGCAGTTTCACACCCCTGATCTAGCCTATGGCAAGCAAGCCAGCTATGGAATTCTGGGAGTTGAAGTCCAGACATCTTAAAGTCACCAAGGTTGAGAAACACTGCTTTGTAGATATGATCTGAAATTGGGACTGTGATTGGATTTCTTTCTTCATATTCACACAGATGTTCGTTTATATTTCACATTTCTTAACCACCCATCTCCCTCAGAGAGGTTCTGCATTATTTAAAAAAAAAAATAAAAAAGAAGAAATGAGTTATCAGAAAGCTCAGTTACACAGAAGGACATACGGGTGGTGTCTTCTTTTTAGCCTTTTATAGGAAATTCTAGTTTTATGGAACAAGCTTTGACTTGACCAGCATCCCAGCTTTATGAGAACAAGCTATATTCCTAAGTTTGGCAGGTGACTTTCCTTCCTACATCAGCTCACATTGGTTCTAAAGAAAAGCATCCAAAATCAGTTTCAATAAATACTGTTTAATTAAGGCTGAGCAGGACAAGGTTATAACTGCATTATTGGCCATAGTCACAGTAAAATTACACCAATGATGATCATATGAATTATATAAAATAAAATGAACCAATCATCAGTATAGTCGACACCAACAAATATCTCTCCACCCTTATAATAAAAATGTCTCCCATGCAATATTTACTCTACGTTACATCACACAAACCCACCTTCTTTTGCATCCTATGTGAATACTGCCTATTGAAATAGAGATTTCCATCTAACCCAAATAATACATTCAGGTCTCTCTCATTAGCATTGAAGAAACGGCCAATAGAAAGGATGGTCATTGAGTATAGTAACTTTTAGGGACTGTGGCTGATAAACACACTTCTCCTTTATACCTAAACCAAAGCAAAGTCAGAAGTTCAAATGCAAGCCTAACTTCTATATCTTACATATTTGCTCAAGAAGAACACAATGAGGCACAACAAAGAAGCTGTGTGTATCAGGAATGAACCCAAGGTCCCATTGAACTGATGATGACATAAGCACTGAAAGCATGTGGGTTCAAATTAAAAGGCAAGCCAACCAGAAGGATATGTTGCTAAAGTGTCTGCTCAAACCAATCAGAAGAAGTAGATGAAAAATTATTTAAGAAGCTAACCAAAGCCACAAAAAAAACATGAATGAGTTGTGGTGGGAGATTTCAACTATCCAGACACTTTCTGGGAGACTAATTCTGCCAGATACAAAAATATCAAATACATTCTTGGCCTATGTTGGTAATAATTTTCTCTTTGAAAAGGTTAAGCTGTGTAGTGCAAGATCTCTAAGTCTCTTGAATTTGGTCCTGGCTGATGGGGAGGAATTGACTGAAGCTATTAAAGTAGTGAGAACCTTGGTGCAAATGACCATGCATTATTAAAATCCTTGCTTTTAAAAAAGTCTGATAAAAAAAAATAGTCAAACACAAAGTGTTTTTTTTTAGAAAAGCTGATTTTGATAACTATGAAAAATAACAAGGCAAAGTGTGATAGCTGCCTGAGCTTTCTTGAAAATAAAATTAAATGCAGTCTCAAACAATACTAATGAGGAAGAAAATTAGGAGACATCCTTAGAAGCATTTCAGACAGAAGAAGGATGCTTATTAGAAATAGAACAAGGGGCTAATTGCCAAGGAAGTTAAAAACTACAGAGCAGAAATGGAGGAAAGTCAGAAAAGAAAAAACAGAAAATGAGCTAAGACAAAAAAAAAAAGAGATGTAGAATAACAGCATGAAAGTTTTCATCAAATTTGTCAACAGAAGAGGGAGGGGAGAAGAATTCTCAGTGACTGAGAAGTAGCTGAAAAGTAACACATGACCAAATCAAGAGAAAGCAGAAGAACTCAACTCCTATTTTGCTCCTATCATTACATCCAAAGAAAATGATCCGATAGCATGAACAGTTAACAAACACAAGAGAAGATGCATGTAGGAAAGAATGAGGTAAAGGAACTTGTAGCTAATATGAATGACTTCAAATCTAATGAAATGTACCCTAGAATTAAAAAAAAACTGGCTGAAGAATTATCAGAATTTTTGTTTTCAAACAGTTTTGGAACAGCCATACAAATGGAGGAAAGTGCCATTCCTAGAGAAGTGCCAGAGAAATGGAGATGAACAAAAGTGGCCATCTCTCAAGAATGGAAAAAAAAAGGATCCCAATGATTATCCATCATTATTACATCAATATCTGGAAAGATGTTAGAGCAGAAAAGAAGCATTTGCAGACAATGCCATGTTTACTGAAAGTTACCATGGATTCATCAAAAATAGATTATGTGAGGCATATGTGATGAGCTATTTTGAAAAGATAAATGGGTTAATGGACAAAAAGAATGCTGTGGATATAATCCACCCTAATTTCAACAAGCCTTTGATAAGGCTCCACATGATATTCGTATTAACAAGTTCTTACAATGTAATTGACATGGTACTACAATATGGTAGGGCCAAAACAGATGATTAACTTAGTACTTGATAAGTAAGCATTAGTGGCTCTTCATCAAATAAGTAACTATTGGCATAATTTTAAGATCCATCTTGGGATCAGTATTGTTCAACCTTTTTATCACTGATTAAATAATGGGGTGATTTGTTGCTTATCAAATTACAAATCACACAAAATTAGAAGGTGTGACTAAATCCAACAGGACAGAATAAGACCGTAATCTAATCTGGATTGTTGGAAATGCTGAAGGAAAGAAATATGTAGGTAGACTTATAAGATGAGGAATTATTGACTTGGAACCACTACATTGGAGGATAAGTGTCAGACAACTAATGAGCATTATAACAAAGTTGTGAGACTTTCTTATTCCAATCTTGCTCTGCAATGCTAAGATCACATTTCATGATACTCCAAGGTTCTGGCCAGCACATTTCTGATTGAACACTGAAAGGTTAAAACAGGTTCAGAAGAGGACAGCAAAGATGATGGAGAGACTTGAGGACATGCCTTATAAGAAGAAACTGAAAGAACTAGGATGAAAAAGAGGAGACACATTATAGCAGTATTTAGGTCATCAAATGGTACCATAGTGAGGGTGGTCACTATAACCACAGAAACTGGAATCAGAAATTACGAGTACATGTTGCAGCTACTAGATTTTATTTAAGGAAAAATGTTCAGACAGTACGATGTTGCAATAGTGCAGTCTATTTTTGGAAGTTCGAATTTTCAGATTTTGAAGAGGTTTTTAAGAAGACATTGGGAAGCTATCTCACAAGGTTTGTTTGTTTGCTTGCTTGTTTATGTCACAATGATGATCACTGCAACACCAGGATTTCTCCCCCCCCCAAATCTATACTTCCCATAACACAAGATTTTCCACTGCTTCAACTTTCTGAGGACTGCAGACTCCATCAGTTTAAGCCACAGAGAAGGAAGTGATTAACAAAAGACCAGGTTGACATGAGGGTCAGATAGTAGATTGAAAAATCCAGTTCATCTTAATAATCAGGCAGGGAATGAGAGTGGAGGACTCGGGTTGTAATTAACTTTTTCCAGAGTAGGGCTTCTACGGATAAATTTTACAAAATCTTTCTGTGGCTTATAAGCCACATTAGTTGTGAAAATGTTCTACTTCTTACTCACAATGACTTCAATCTATGGTTTATTATTTCTTAGGGATTGTAGCCAGTGATTCTTCTGATTCTGCTAAGATGTAATTACCAACATCCTTCAAGAATGGCCATGCTGGCTTGGGATATTGGAGCTGTAATTCAGCAATATATGGAAAACAATTTACTTCTGTTTATGAACATTTATTTTTCTGGTCACAAATAACTGAAGCTATATGCTTTCTATGATTGGATAGTAGTTTCATTCTCTTTTCAGAATCAGATAAGAATTAATGTTTTAATTCCAAGAAGGTATGTCCAAGTTCTCTTCAAAGAAGTGGGGATGATTGTGGATTGAATGATGAATATGAGTGGGTGTTAGTTTGTTTTTTTAGATATTTTTGTTTGGACTTGTATTGAAATTTGATGTTTATATACATGTTGTTAGCCGCTCTGAGTCTCCGGAGAGGAGCGGCATACAAGCCTGAATAAAATAAATAAATAAATAAATAAAAGTCCCCTATTGTTCAGTCGCTAAGTCAGGGGTCTTCAAACTTGGCCCTTTTATGACTTGTGGATTTCAACTCCCAGAATTCCTCAGCCAGCATGACTGGCTGAGGAATTCTGGGAGTTGAAGTCCACAAGTCATAAAAGGGCCAAGTTTGAAGACCCGTGCGCTAAGTCATGTCTGACTCTTCACAATCCCATGGACCATAGCATACCAGGCCCCCTCTTCTCCACTGTCTCCCAGAGTTTACCCAAATTCATGTCCATTGTGCCAATGACACCATCTTGTCCTCTGCTGTCCCCTTTTCATTTTGCCTTCAATCTTTCCCAATATCAGGGTCTTTACCATGGATCCTCTATTCTCATTAGGTGGCCAAAGTATTAGAGCTTCACTATCTGTCCTTCCAAAGAACAGCCAGGGTTGATTAATTTCCTTTAGGAATAAGTCCCTTAACTAAGCTAAAATGCAACTTGTTTCATTTATCTATCAGCTTTTCCTCCATAGGGCAATTTTTTTCCAGATGAAAGAGCACTGGATTCTAAATCACCATGAAGATTTTTTGGAACCATTTCCAGATCTTCCTTTCTGCTGAATGTACAAAGGTCACAAGAAATGCTGGGTTATAGAAGGATAGAATAGGACTTGTGTACATATAAACGTTCAGCTGAAGTGAATGAAAAAGGAACATTGGAATGTTGGAAGAGTACGATGAATTCTGGTAATGTGTAGTTCTGTGTGCGTAAAAATCATGACAATCCTATCTATAATCAGCCAATATACAGGTGGAGATCATGTTGCTTTACTGACTCTTGAAACTTCAGTTTTTGTACAAATCAAGCTGGCAGTATTTCAGCAATGGATAGATTGCCGATGCTCTGAACTAGGCTGCAGGACTAAAAGTGTTCCATGCAAATATAAGGAATATAAGTGTTAAAAAATTACACAATGAATGTTGTAAATGATTAACAGAGACAGAACAATTTGCATTCAGTTGCATGCCTTATACAGAGCTGGCATTGCCTAGATTAGGTTTGGTACCATTTGTTTATCTGGGCTGCTTCTTCAGGAGGCCAATCTAGGAAGAAACAGATAACATGCAAGCCCAGTATCTATCACATGCAATCATTCATTAAATGAGGCTCATTGGCACGCTTTCCAGAATTCTGGCCAGCCTCCCAGCTGAAAATGAAAGATATTTGCAACACTGAACACTGAAAAGTGAAAAGGATATCAAGAGCTGGAAAACTAACATTTTAGTTGGTTGGCTAGTTAATTAGTTAGTTTTAATGGCATATAGCTTCAGATTGATTCTGGACAGTTCACAATAGGACAAATGAAGATCTAAAAGGAATCGACAAAAAATAGATAATGAGCAAGATGTGAAATCCATCCAGACAATACAGAAAAAACTTATAGAAACCACAGCCAACAAGGGGAGCCATCCACCCTAGCCCAAGACCTGGGAGAACTGAGCCATGTCTTTAAGGCCTTCCAGAACATCATTAGGATGGGAGCCATATGAGTCCTACAATTAGTATTTTATAAAAAGGTAAAGAAAGAAATAGGATATTGAAACACTGAAAATTCCTGGTGATTGAATCTCTCCAGATATTGCAATACAGTAGCCAGCAAGTTAAATATTTAATCTGCAGTTGTAAATAAAAAAATTTCAGATCACTTCTGAGATATATACAGGATTGTGCTATCAAATATTTACAAATTGAGAATATGTAAAATATTAATTATAAAGAAAAAAAATCACTATCTCTTCACTCATCTGGCCCACCCAGCTTACACCAGGAAACATAATAGAGCTGGGGGGGGGAAAGGTATTTGCATTGAAAGTGGGTGGAAAGCCAGCCCTTCAAAGTAGATCATTTCAGGAAGCAGACATCAACATCTATTGTTGTAGGGTATAACAAAAAAACCTGCCAGCCTCCATCTTCTTCATGCAAAATCAAGCTGAAATTATTCTGAGACTCTTCCTTACACACTTATTCCTCGGGGCTAATATTTCATTTACCATTTCTTTTAATTTTACTTTCTCTTTCCTTCACTATCTCTGCCTCTCTCTAGAGGGGGAAGAAAGAGAATAATGAAGATGGGGTTTGGAGAAGGGAAAGAAAAAGAAAGACAAAGAATTCCTCATTTGAGAAAGTTTACCACATAACAAAAAAGCTGTGACTTTGTCCTTGCGGTGATGTGGACTCTGAAACCATGGATCATGTGTTAATGTGTTGCCTTTCATATAGAAACCTATAAGGTATGTATATTTTTCCAGGTAGAACACAATATCCAGAGAGGCCAAAGGCTGACTACCTTCTTGCTAGTTGATGAGGTGGCAAGGATTTCGGTTAACATAGCCCAGTTTGGCGTTAAAACAATGATCAAACATAAACTCCCTCAAGAGAATTGATGCTGAGCTTTATTTAAGTTCCTACAACTCAATAAATTCTGTAATATTTCCCTCCTTTTTAATTATTTTTACTTTCCTCCCTCCTTTTTTTCTTCTTCTCTTCAATATACAGATGCCATTCTATGTTTTATTTTGCTATTTCTTTGTTGTAGTCAATTGGATCATAACTGTCATAATCCCAACAAAGTGTTTTAGGGCTTCAACAAATATTAGACTTGACCTAAGTCTAGCTTTATATCATCACAGCATTTTACAAATCCTAATACTTGCGTTCTCTTATAGATATCTATGTTATTTATCTATAGCATTCAGACTACTGATTATACAACTGATTGTAATTTTATAGATCTCTCCTTGGCTTTAACCGCTAAATTTTGCAATTTGATGTTCATAATTTTATTTGTATTTTATTTCATTTTATTCTATCAATATGATTTTTTTAATTCTTACTTCTATTGGGAACAATTTTACTAGTGCACAGAAGAAATTTTATTCTTCTTTCCATATAATTTTAAAGGTTATCTTCCACAGACAAGTCTGTAGCTATTTATACTCCATTTATACTACCTATGTGTTTTTTTGTTTTTTTTTTACCGACAGGGTTTTTCTGTTCTCGGTAAATGCTGGACTCTCTCCCTATCCCCAAATTCACAGTAATTATTCAAGGAGGGGGAGCCTACTCTTCCCACACGGTCAATTAAATAATGTTTACAGAGAAGATTGGAATAGTTTCCTCTTTATTTTGAGGCCTTGTAGCTTATGCTCAGTTGGCTCAGTTACAAGGCAGGAAGAAGACAACAGCCATGGCTGATGCCTCAGAGAGGTATTTGGAATTGAGTCAATAGGCAAGCTGTTTGGATAATTCAAGAGCACACGTTCGTTCAAGCATGTTATATTCTCAGCCATTAAAAGAACTTCTGAATGGCCACATTGCCTTGATTTCACAGGTATATTATAAGGGGTCAGGAGAATCAGTTGCAACTTTTGATGACTTTGTTTATGATCAATCTACTTTTAATAGGGCAGTGCAGAGATCTGCATTTAAAGAGGAAAAATATGATGCAGAAATACACTGTACATAGGACTGCCTTTGATGAGCATCTGAAAGCTTCAACTGGTGCAAAATTATGCAAAATGAGCATGGTATGATCCTAGAGCAGTACACCTCTATACTGTAAGCTGCATTGATTTCTGGTTTGCTTCCAGGTTCAATTAAAGGTGTTGGCCTTGACCTTGAAAGCCTTACAGGGCTTGGACCAGATTATTTGAGAGTCTCTCCAGTCACACTTACTGGTCCTATCAGGTCTGGCAAGATGTGCATGTTACAGGTCCCATCTAGTTAAGGGTTTCATCTGATGGGACTCAGGAGGTGGGCCTTTTCTGCTGTGGTACCTTCTCTTTGGAATATCATTCCCCAGCCCAAACGATGAGATCAGCCTTGACCCTACTGGCATTTAGGAAATTCCCCAAAACTAGGTTTTTTTTCAGTAGGCTTGGGGATCACAACAAATGGTAAAATGGTTATAGTGAGTGTAGGATATTGGTCCCTTTTCCCGTGATTTTATTTTTATTTTATTTTTACTTGTAATTGTGCATGATTTGAACTCTTGTTTCAATTTTTTTAACTGTTTATTGTAGACTGCCCAGAATCATGTTTGTGAGATGGGCAGCTATGTAAATCTGATACTTGAATAAATAAAATGCATGTGGACATTGACTTACGACCACAATTGAGCCCAAAGATGTTGCTAAGTGAGAAAGTTATTAAGTGAATTTTGCCCCATTTTACTTCTTTTCTTCCCACATTTGTTAACTGAATCATTGCAGTTGTTAAATTAGTAATACAGTTGTTAAGTGAATCTGGCTTCCTCGTTGACTTTGTTTCGGTTACTGTATTCTGATCTTGATGTATCACTGAACACAATGATTTACAGTGAGGGAAAGGCAGAACAATCAAGATGTTATTTCTTCTTTTGGCAAGCTTTCTAACAGAGAGTGACAATGTATTTTATATGTGAACCTTATCTCTCCAATTCAAATATAAAACCACCAATTCAAACAGGGATCATATGTCATTTTTTCGTCCTGAATACTTGCAATCAATGTTAAACAAACACATTCTGCCCAAATCAGAAATAGAAAAAAAATCAGATAAAGCCTGTATTAGGTTAAACTACATATACAAAGACCTGAAACCAGACCATGACTCAGAGGCAAGCAAACAAACAAACACCATTTGCATCACACAGATTATATTTAAACACCAAAGACTATGGCCTAGCAATAATAACCAGCCAATCAAATAGCACAAAACCAGACCATGACTCAGAAACATCCGGACAAATAACACCCATACCAATTTTCATCACACAAAAAGGTATGTAAAGGCCAGTGCTCTGACAGACAAGCACAATTCAAAGTGCACTGAATATGTCCCCTTGAATGTAGATGAAATGTTTGCAGCCAAATTGCCAAGCTCGGAAATCAAACCAACAGCCCAACTAACAACCATTCCATCTGGAATTATTATTTTCTATTTTTTTTAAGTTTGGTTTACTTTGTTTCCAAATGCATTTGAAAAAAAAGATTCTTTCTATAAAAGAATTTTCTAAATGAAAAGTTTGAATGATTTTTAGGGCTCTGTGGCAAAATTTGATTCATATTAGTGTCCAAAATGTAAATCTGATTCTGTGATTTGAGAAACCAATCTGCTCTGAGTTTGGTAGTGAAACCAAATGATTAAACTGGTTGACTTCCATTCAGACTTCTAAAACGTTTCAGGAATATATATATCCTTTCTGTACTGATACCTGATTTTCATAAATTGATTCAGACGTATCTGATTTAACTATTCAATTTTCCAAATCAACTTTAAAAAGTCAATTTGATTCAGAAATAGCATAATCTTGTAATGTAAGTGCTCCTCCACATGTCCTCTTAGCCCTAGTGCAGAGATACTCTGTTTAATATCTGCTGAAGATATGTCTGGAATTAGCTGAAGCCATATTCAAGTGAACCAGCAAGAAACTAGTGTTTTGCATTGTCAAATGAAACAATGAGAACATTCCAGGTCAAACAAAGAAGGAACATGAGGACTGTTGTTGAGCTGCAGGGCACCATTTAGACCACTGGAAAACTACCTTCTTTGTTTTCCAAGGACTGGACACACCACAGCATAACAAATCTGTGCACAATGCTTTATTGCAGCACACACCCTCCCCAGCAACAAGTTATTGCTTTGGGTCAACTCCGCCCTTATAGGCTTTGCATGGTGATGTTGCCACATAAATATGTCTTTAACAGTCCTTTGTACTCAGTCTTTTAATACTCAGACAAAAGTCTCAAGTGCCATGCAACCTTTTGTTTTACCCCAAAATTTCTTACACTAGTCGGGATGAGAATGCTGATTCAATGTGGTTGCTCCTTTTCTAGTTGCTAATGAACTCTGGCAAATTCTGGCTATTCAACATATACCTTGTGGTCCTGGCAGTTGAAGGGTAGTCCACTTGCCTGCTTGTGGTAGCTACCAGTCTCCAGAAATCTCCTCCGCTTCTCCATCCATTTGCTATCTCCTTCTGGACATTTTCAAGGACATCCTAAAAATACTATGGTGTGGCTTAATTATCACGGGCTGCTGGAACCCCAGCTTAGATGCTTGTGACTAAAGTTGTGAGTGAATGTAAGAATACATGAAGGAAGTGGGGTGGGGTGGGGTGGGAAGCGTTTCTGCCTGGCTGCAGCTGCTTTTCCAAAATGCACAGAGCAATCCTAACTTCAGTCCCTCTGTCTGTGGAGATTCTCAGTCATCCAGGTCATGGCTGTCCCAAAGGGGCTTTTTCAGGAGGCAACTGGACTTTCTTGTTTTTCTTTGAAGACCTTTCCCTTCTCATCCAAGAGGACACAGAAAACCTCCAACTGGCCTCAATGACTCTCTAAAAGAATGCAAATGACCAGCTGTCGGCAAGGAATATAAATCCTTCCATTCCCCACCATCCAGTCAGAGCTGAAGGAGCTTCTTGGGATGAGAAGCGAAACGTTTTCAAAGGAAAAACAAGAAAGTCCATTTATCTCCTGAAAAAGCACCTTTCGTTCATTCCCTCTGATGTACCTCTGTGTCTGTTTCTTCCTTGGCTACTGGAAAGACCAGAATCTTCCTGGCAACATTTTTTTTTCTTAGGATCAGGGAAAGATCAATCTCATGGAACACCTTTGATCTCTGTGTAGCGCACTGCTGCCTTCCAATCCATTGCACTGCCTCTCTCTCTCTCTCTCTCTCTCTCTCTCTCTCTCTCTCTCTCTCTCTCTCTCTCTCTCTCTCTCTCTCTCTCTCTCTCTCTCTCTCTCTCCCTCTCCATCCCTCTCCATCCCTCTCCCTCTCCCCCCCTCTCTCTCTCCAACCAGCCAGTTCTGTTTCCCTGCTTTTTCCCCCATCTGCTGCCTTCTTCCTTACTTCTGTGTTGCTGAAGAGCACCACCACTCCCACCCACCCACCCTCACCAGACTGCAGCAGTTTGGTATTCGTCAGAGGACATTTTTGCAAATTTCAGAGAACTATAAATTTCAATTTGGGTCCCAAAGTATGAAACTGGATAATACTGTATACATGAATAAGCACTTGCTCTGTTTGAACTGGAAGGCTGCATTTCAGAGAGGAAATTGTTTAATCCAAGGGCAGATCAGCTTGATTTAAAGCATCATTCAAGATTCAGCTTTAAAAAGTATGCATACCTTATGATTAAAAAAAACCCACCAAATGCTTTCTGCTACTTATGTTTTTCAGCATTTGATGAAGCTATTAATGATCCTTTAGATGACACTAGCTCTGCCAAGTTTCACCTGGATTGTTTCAATGGTTTGAAATTTCAGCATTTTTTTAAAAAAATAATCTCCCGGAACTACTTTTAAATCAGAGATAATAGGGATGAGGAAAGGACAGCCCAGCAGCTTCCAATTTGTCTGGAAAACTATCTAAAATATGCTGATCCAATGTAAAATATTATTCTACTCCAGTTTTAACTATTTTTTTTTTAAAAAATGTTTAAAAAGCAAATGTTTATTTTTCTACTTTCTGGTATTTCAGGTTTGAGCAGGGTGCTGGACAAGAAGAGCTCCAAGGTCCCTTCCAGCTGAATTCTATTCTATTTACATCAAACTGAAGACTCTAATCTGCCCTTTTTAGGGTGAGATTTGCTGCCTTTGAACACTAGCTTTCCTGAAGTACTAGGGCAGCGGTTCTCAACCTTTTCCAGGGCTCGACCCCGGCCCGCATCGCTTATGCGTGGCACAACGGGGCACATCAAGCATGCATGGCATGACAGGGCACATCGTGCATGCGTGGCGTGACGGGGTGCATCGTGCATGCGCGGCGTGACGGGGCGCATCGCGCATGCGCAGCGTGACAGGGTGCATCGGGCATGCGCGACGGGGTGCATCACGCATGCACGGCGCGACGGCCCGCATCGCAATAGGGAAAAAAAATGGCCGACCAAAAAAAAATGGTCGACCAAAATAAAAAAAATGGCGGGCCCGCACCGCACATGCGCAGTGCAATGGAGCGCATCGCACATGCACGGCACGACGGCCCGCATCGCAATAGGGGAAAAAATGGTCGACCAAAAAAAATGGCCAACCCAAAAAAAAATGGCGGACTGCGGTGCTTGGCGACCCCCGTGAAATGGTCGTTCGACCCCAAATGGGGTCGCGACCCACAGGTTGAGAACCGCTGTACTAGGGGGATTAGCGTAGCTTGTTAATAAATTAGAAAGGATCTTGTGGTAGGGTGGCAGGCTGGGCAGAGTCCATTGGCAAAATGTAGTTCCATGTATGCAAGACTCAGTTGAATCAAGGATGTGGCTTATTGGCAATACTGTTTGTTTAACAAATAAAATATCACCAAGAGAGGCAGGCTGCAGAGAAAGAAGTGAGGGCAAATTCATAGGCTTGCAACATGCCATCCTTAAAAACCACTCACTACTTACAAATTTTCTTCTGGCATCCATATATTCATTACCAAGAGTCCAACACCCCAGTCATGCAGAATTAAAAATAAGTCTGGATGAGAACCAGACTGGTCAACTCTGTGTCAATGCTGATAGTTCTGAGAGCAGAAATGGACTCCCAATTTTTCTTGATAAAACCAGTAACTTTTTTTTAACAGAGGAAAGGACAGATTTAGTACTTGTGGCTGGCTATATTAAAGAATTTTAGGTAAAGTGAATGAAATCCAAAACAATGGCAAATTTGTCATCCCCAAAGAACTAAGCAGAGTTCAAACTGGTCATAAAATTTATTAGAAAGCTATTCAGATCATACCATAGCCCAGTGATGGCGAACCTTTTAGAGACCGAGTGCCCCAAAACTGGCCCCACCCCTGCCCCACCCCCACTCCACCCCACCCTGCCTGCCCGCAGGGCCACTCACCACCTCCAGGGCCCGCCACAGATCGCCCAGGCAGCCCAGCAACCTTATAAAGACCACGCCCTCTGCCCATGTCCTGCAGTATCAACTGTGCATGATGGGGTGTGAGGGCAGAGTCTTGTCTATGCTGCCTGGCTACCATGTCCTTGGCTGCACTGTTCCGCGTGGGCCACGCTCGGGAGTGACTCCCGAGCTGCTGGTGAGGGGGTCGCGTACAGAGGCAAGGCTGGGGCAACGGCAGGTGTGCCCACAGAGAGGGCTCTGAGTGCCGCCTCTGGCATCCATACCATGGGTTCGCCACCACTGCCATAGCCCATTGTAGTGGTTAGAATGCAGTACTGTAGGCTAACTCTGCCCACAGCCAGGAGTTCCATCCTGATCAGTTCAAGGTTGACTCAGCCTTCTATCCTTCTGAGGTCAGTAAAATGAGGATCCAAATTGTTCAGGGAAATATGCTGACATTGTGAACCACTCAGTGAGTACGGTATATAAGTCTAAGTGCTATAGTATTTTTCATATATGGAAGTGATGATGATATAGTATAAGCTCTATGCAACAATTCCAGGCAGTGAAAATGCATTGAATCTTTGCTGCCACCTGCTTGAATTTGCAACCTTGAATTGGGTCCCTCTTTTGATTCTTAAATCTGTTTCAGTGGGTGTGATTCAATGAGCTGTTTGTTAAATTGAATTGACCCTCTGCATAATCCTAATCAAAAAATGAAACAAATAAATGCCTCTGTTTCAGAAAGGAAGGGGAATGTTAAAGGTTCCCTATCGAGAGACTTGCCAGGCAACATAACAAGTTCAATTATAAGATTTCCTAGTATATCTTCTAATAGCAAAGCAGACCCTTTTATTAAAGGTTTAAGCATAACTTCATTAGCTGATATTAGTAGCAAGCTACCTCTCTGAAGGGGAAGACAATGCAGAAGGTAGAGATACACTCCTACTAACTCAATACAACAATCCCATTGCGTCTGCAAAATTGCTTTGTGCATATCCCCATGAAAAACAGAAGTTAGTTACCTCATGCTCACTTCTCAATAGAATTAGGCTGTTTGCTTGCCAGCCCTACAAGATCTACCATGCTAATAACTAGGATGTTTATAAAAGCATTTATTAATGAAGTCTAAATCAAAATGTCTTTCACACTGCAGTGATGAAAAGGTCTATTGAGTTTCAGTTTGCATTACATTTTCTACCTCATGGCTTTTCTCTCCGCTGTTAGAATGAATATTTCTGATTGGATCCATTACACACACACACACACACATATGAACAGTCTCAAACTTATCCAGTGTGATCAACTATTTTTACTTTGTTTCCCAGGGTTATGTTATAGTAGCGGGCTGGACAACTACTGGTTCTGTATTTAATGCAATACAGAACTCAAATGATGCATGTATAAATTAAAGTGATCCCTTGCAGACAGTTGTTTTTTTGTTTGTTTGTTTGTTTGCTTGTTTTATTTTCTAACCTAACTAGTCAGATCCAGATCCCACCGTTTTTCTTCTTTGGACCAGAGATCAAAGCATGAGTTAGACCATGCATGTCAAACTGCTGGCCCTTGGACCGGATGCGTCATGCCAAAACCGCGCCCACCCCATTGCCGGCAATGGGGGAAAAGTCGCAATATGTCACGCGGTATCACGTGATGTTGTGAGTTTGACATGCCTGAGTTAGACACATGTAATGAAGGGGAATCCATCACAAACCCTCCATATTGATTGATCCCATAGCCAAACTGCTCTTTTTGTTAGGAAGATTTCTGTAACATTCAATTTGGAATGGGCCAACTCACTGTGGCACAACTCACTGTGGGATAATTCAATGAATACAAAAATTAAATTAATTTCAATGGAACCGTAGCCAATAAAATAAGAAAGTCAATTCAGAAATACATAATTTTGATAAAAAAAATATGATTACCAATAATAAAGGTACTTGAATGAAACTATTAATAGAGCGTTGAATTGTCCCACGACGAGATGTCCTACAGCAAGCTGGCCATAGTGAGCTGGCCATAGCAAGTTGTCCTAGACCCCATTCAATTGGTATCTCCCTTCCTGTAATTCATATCCACAGGAGGAATTTTTTGTGCCTTGATTTTTGTCTTTGGGAGATCCTTTCACGTATCTGGAGAGAACTATCACATCTGCCTTCACCATCATGTAAAAAAGATGTTGAGACTCTAGAAAGAGTACAGAGAAGAGCAACAAAGATGATCAGGGGACTAGGGGCTAAAACATACAAGGAACAGTTGCTGGAATTGGGTATATCTAGTTTAATGAAGAGAAGAACGAGGGGAGACATGATAGCAGTATTCCAATATCTCAGGGGCTGCCACAAAGAGGGAATCAAGCTATTTTCCAAGGCGCCTGAAGGCAGGACAAGAAGCAATGGATGGAAACTAATCAAGGAGAGAAGCAACTTAAAACTAAGAAGGATTATCTAACTAAGAACAATTATCAGTGGAACAACCTGCCTCCAGAAGCTGGAAGCTTTTAAGAGGAGACTGGACAGCCATTTGTCTGGAATGGTATAGGGTTTCCTGCCTGAGCAGGGGGATGGACTAGAAGACCTCCAAGGTACCTTCCAACTTTATCATCATCACCACCACCACCACCACCATCATCATCATCATCATCATTTTTCAAAGCTGAACAGACCCAGATGTCTTCATAAAGTTTGGCTTTTTAACTCCCTAATTCTGTCTTTCTTCTAAACCTGCTCTAGTTTCTCCAAATCCTTCTTAAAGGCAGTGCTGAAGGCTGGATATAATACTACAAGTTGTGTCTGACTCCAGTTTGTGTATGCCAAGATATTTTTCACAAGTATAATTTTAAAGCCAACAACTACATACACAAACACAAATACAGTGGAATGATAGTTTCCTGTGATTTTGAAAATATGCTTGTGTTGATGGAGCTTATAATTAGATTTGCCTTTGTTGCAGCTACATCAAATTACTGGCTGATATCCAGACTGCAACCATCTACTACTCCAAGATCTTTTTCACAAGTATAATTTTCAAGCCAACTAAATATCCATTTTCTTGTTAAGCCATCTGGCCTCTGTATAACTAGTCTGCTAATCAGCATATAGTAGAGTACTGTCAGATGCTTTACTGAAGTCAAGTTATATGATATCAATAGCATTTCCAGCATCTATTACTAAAATTAACATATTTAAAAAAATTAGATTTGGCCTCACAAGATTTTTTTATATATAAATCCCTGCTCATTACTGTAATTATCACACTGTTTTCAGGATCTTAGAGTTCTGCTCCAGAATCTTTCCAGTACCAAAGTCATTCTGACTTGTCTGAAATTAGTTGGGACCTTTTCTTGGAAAACTAGGATAACATTTACTCTTCTCCAATCTCACCTACTCACTAGGATTTTTTAAAGATCAGACCTAAGTGTTTGGTCAAAGAACTTTCAGAACTTTAAGATGCAGTTGCTCTGTTTTTTTTATTTGTTTTAAAGTTATCCAAAATGTTGCTTGATTTATGTTTTTCTCAGTTTCAAGCATTAATCCTGCCCTCCATGGTACTTTTCAAAATGCACTCTACCTTCCTGGACAAAGCTGAACTCAAATGGGTGCTTAGTAGCTTTACTTTTTCTTGGTTTCCCATTAGAATTTTGTCATCTCACTGAGAAGTTGGTGTGCTGATTCATTTCTTTTAATTTAATTTTTAATGTTGAAGATACATAAAGAAAGAAGCTGAGCGGTCATAGGTTGGAGATGCTTCAGTTTGGATTCCTGTACTGTACAAACAGACATTTTGGCTAAATAGCTCTTTTCAATTGTGTATTCTATTTTTTTGTTTATTGTATTACAAATCCATCTAATTACAAGGGTTCTCTAGCAGGATTATATAAAATAGTATAAAAAGACAATAAAAATCCAGAATAACATCCACTACTAATCTACACCAAAACAAAGGGGGGAAAGCCATTCCCCAGTTGACAATAAAATTCCTTTGTTAACAGATGGTATCTAAATCCCCCATGGGAAAATAATAATAAAAACATTGGAAGTCAGAAATGCTACTGAATATATATTTGCTGAAAAGTTTTTTTTCAGTTTACAGAAACCTACTCCCAAAGCTACAGATTAAATTTATTTATCAGGATTAGGGTTAGAGTCCTAATAAGATAGATGCAAGTCAATACTTTAAAAAAAATCTTCTATCTTTATTTTAAGCAGATCTGTGTACCCAAAGTGAATGCAGGTTACCAAGATCTGCCAAGTGCCTGGGAATCCTCCACTGATATAAATCTTCCAGGAAAAAGCTCTTATCTAGCATAAATCAAGCCTGCCAATTACAAGATTTGATATAAATATTGCATGCCTTATGTAAATATCTGCTTCATTTGTAAAATGAAATGTGGCTTGTTAGCATAGCTGGTTGTGCTCACACAGATCATACTAAGTATAGGAAAGATGTTTCTGAATGGATCATATGACTAGCCAATTTTTCAGCTTGCTTTGAAAACAGATATGTGAGATCTTAGAGCAGGGGTGTCAAACTCAATTTCATTGAGGGCCGCATCAGCATTGGGGTTGCCCTCGGGGGGCAGGGTATGTGGCCAGGACGGGTGCGACCTACTGGGTGGGTGTGGATGGAGTGGGTGTGGCCTACTGGGTGGGCGTGGTCAGCTCTACATCATTCACGTCAATGGTGCCTGTGGGGCCTGGGCAGGAGTGGGACAGATCTGAGGGTCTCTGGCAGAAGGGGGTGAGACCAGGACAAGTGCCAAGGCATGGTCCATTGGAGGAGCCTCACTGTTCCTCTCAGGCCATGGGGGGGCTGGATGGTGGTGCAGGCTGCCTTGAGCCCTGGGCAGCAGAGGTCAAATGCCCAGCCTGGCCCTCGAGCACCCACGGCACCAAGTCCAGCACCACTTCCTCAAGGGGGCCCAACTGCACTTACTTCCTCCTCCACTTGCACTTACCTCCTCCGAGAGGCTGACCCAGGTGGCGCGAATCCAAAAAGAAGCATGACGACGCCCAGCCCCCAGCCTGCCTGGTCTCAGCAGGCAGCAGGGCGCTCTCCTCACAGTGCCGAGAGGTTGAGCCGGGCGGTGTGAAGCTCGCCAGCTTTGCACCTTGCTGCCCACTGAAACTGGGCAGGCTGGGGGCTAGGCAGCATTGCACTTCTCATCAGATTCATGCCACCCAGCTCAGTCTCTCGGCATGTGAGGAGAGCACCCCACTGCCTGCCGAAACCCCTTCCCCGGAGCCCATCAAGCCGGATATGTGAAGTAGGCCAGGGCCATTTGTTGGCCACTTCCAGGCAATGGTGCATTTCTTCATTCCTCACAAAGGGTGACACCTCCCCAGCATGCACCCAGGCGCGGGGCTGATGTGGCAGGGGCTGGTTCCTCACTGTTTCCATACAGCCTTGTGGAGCTAAGACTGAATGCATTTCAGCATAGATGGCCACCACAAAATTGTACATTGGCTCCCTCCCAGCCAGCCTGGGCCGTTCCCTCACTGTTTCCAGGATGGCTTCGCAGGCCACATGAAACCACTTCACGGGCCGCATCTGGCCCCCAGGCCTTGTGTTTGACATGTCTGTCTTAGAGGAATGGTTACATATGCATCTGAATCCCCATGCAATACTAACAAAGCAGGATTTCTAGGATCAATGGGTTTTATTTTTAATGAAGGCTAGAGGGGTACTGCAGAGTCTTCTCTCCAAAATAACTTATCAAATAAACCAGCCATATGACAAATCTACCTCTGAAGCTTCATCTGCCCCATTGTCTGATGCCAAATGCCACAAAGAAGGTGGGGGTTCAATCTATTTTCCAAAGCACTGGAAGGCAAAACAAGAAACAATGGATGGAAACTAATGGCTTTTCCCCCCCTGTTTATTCATCAATACTAAAAGGAAAAATTTTGGCTTCAAATGAATGTTAATCTTTAAAATGTTCTGTATCAGCGTATGTTTTTGAATCCAATTATTTTGGCCTTTTTACATGTCCACCAGATACGATAAAAAAATAAAGTTCATATTTCTGACATGCGTTTGAAATGCCTTTATTCATTCTAAATATTTTAGATAATTCTATTCTTGCTGTATTATATTACTTATATTATGTTATCTTATGTTATCTTATGTTATCTTATGTTATCTTATGTTATCTTATGTTATCTTATGTTATCTTATGTTATCTTATATTATATTATCTTATATTATCTTATATTATCTTATATTATCTTATCTTATCTTATCTTATCTTATCTTATATTATATTATCTTATATTATCTTATATTATCTTATATTATATTATATTATATTATATTATATTATATTATCTTATATTATCTTATATTATCTTATCTTATCTTATCTTATCTTATCTTATCTTATCTTATATTATATTATATTATATTATATTATATTATATTATATTATATTATATTATATTATATTATATTATATTATATTATATTATATTATATTATATTATATTATATTATATTATATTATATTATATTATATTATATTATATTATATTATATTATATTATATTATATTATATTATAATATTATATTATATTATATTATATTATATTATATTATATTATATTATATTATATTATATTATATTATATTATATTATATTATATTATATTATATTATATTATATTATATTATATTATATTATATTATATTATATTATATTATATTATATTATATTATATTATATTATATTATATTATATTATATTATATTATATTATATTATATTATATTATATTATATTATATTATATTATATTATATTATATTATAATAATTCTGAAATGGTACAACCAGAGAAATATTTAAATGCCCAACGTTAGAAGCAATGCATTTTTAAAACAATGGACTGCAGGAGAACTGCAACTAATGGTTTAAAAAAGGTGGTAAATATGGAGTTCTTGGTGCTCTCTGAGCTGGGTTGATTGCTTGCAGGAGTTTCCTTACCCAATTAGGTAACATCATCAGTCCTGGTAAGTGTTTGCTTGCTGTTTATACATTGTAGCTTGCCCTGTCAGGGTTGGTGAGAGTATGTTTTTTCTCCTTGCTGATTCATTGATTAGAATACTGTTTTCTACTTGATTATTTGTCTGGGGTTATTCCCTGTTTTTCTGAGTTTTGTGGGGGGAATGTGCTCTGGTCTTTTTTTCCTTTTTGTTGTCGCTTTAGAATGGCATGTGAAGCTGGTTTATTTCAATGTATCTACTGATGGCTGATATGTCTGAATGCTTACCTTCCAGAAATTCTCTAGCATTTTTTTTCTTTCTTTCTTTCTTTCTTTCTTTCTTTCTTTCTTTCCTTCCTTCCTTCCTTCCTTTCTTCTTTCTTTCTTGAACTGGCTTGGTTTAAGATTCTCAAAATTTTTCAGTTAAAACTATGATTGAGTCTGTCCACATACTGTGAGATTAGGGAGTTTTTATCACTTCTAGTTCTAGTTGATGTTCATAGATGTACTCTGCTAGTTTTTTGTCTTTCTGTCTTACATGTTGGCTGATAATGTCCTTTTATTGTGTGTTGCAGATGACTTTTTTTTCTTTTTGGACTGCTGGGTAATTTGGTTTTCTGAAGATGTTTTAGAGGGCTTTCATTGGTTTGTGTTCTACAATGATGCTATGAGGAGGCGGTAAAGAGGTAAGAAGACAGACTACTGTACAGACAAAATAGACCTACCTAGACTAGACCCTAATCCCAAGTAGGTCTGTCAGACTGGCCTATATCAGCTTGAGCTGACTAAATAAAACTTATGGAGAGTCGATCTTTCCGTGTTCCTCGTTCACCTGATCATTCTGTAAAATAGCAAGAAAGATTCGTCCTGGGGTGGGGAGCTAATTGCTATATTGTCTCCCTCATGCAGAATACCAGTTACCAGTTTTGAATGTGGGTACCTGAGGCAAGTGTTCAAAACCAAATAATTTTTTGGGTGTACTATCTATATCTCTGGCCACCTCTCTTCTTCAGTAGCCGCCAGTGGCCTAAGATGTGATCTTTGAGTTTCCCCAGTTTGTCCCTTGAGAAATCAGATGTCTATCCTGAGCCATCACATTGGCAGAAAGATATCAAGGCAAAGATATGTTTACCATTTTTGCACAACATATACCATGCGATGTGTTATAATGTAATATGAAATTAGTAGCAATTTTCATAGTGGCCTTTTTTAAAAGTATAGTATTTTAAAGGTACAAGTTGCAGACAATTGTTGAAAGAGATTAACCCCTTACTGAATTTTACATGGTCCTGTAGAAAAAATCGTAATGGTTCCTGAGGTGTAATGCAAATTATGTCTTCTGTGCAGCATATAATCAGATATATCCTTGTTCTGAATTCTGGTATTGGGCAGCACAAGGCACTATTTCAGTCATAATCATCTCTCTCTCTCTCTCTCTCTCTCTCTCTCTCTCTCTCTCTCTCTCTCTCTCTCTCTCTCTCTCTCTCTCTCTCTCTCTCTCTGTGTGTGTGTGTGTGTGTGTGTGGTGAGACTTTTCTAATTCCTTAGTGTTTGAGACTTTAATTAGTTTTTTTGAATCAGACAGAGATTTTACTTCATTTCATCCTATTGTTTTGTTTTTTTGTTTTGTTCTTTGGGTTAATGAGATGCATTTTATCAGCTTTCTTATTCATTCTTTTATGTACTGTCAAATCCCTGAAGGATTGCTTTGGAATATCTGATGATGGTAATAAATGTCAAAAATAAGCAGACCCTCCCAAATGGGAATAGATGAATAACTTGAATTCACAGAAAACTTTTATATTTATATGTGCATAAAATATTAGTAATAACTAAGTGGCATTCTGTAGATATTTTGTTAACCATAGTTAATTGTAAGGAGGTTTTTCTCTCTCTTGTGCTACCTTTTGTTTTGATTCTAAAACTTTCTTTGATTAGCTTAAAGTTCTGTTCCACCTAACTCTTTATATTAAAAAAATCTAATCTTAATTTATAAATAGTATTTGTCCTTGCTGCATCTTATCCTTTTCCTGTTTAATTATCTCCATTTAGTTTGGAATTTTGCTGTAAAGAGAAGGATCTTGATTTATTTGAGCTAAACACATAAAATGATTAGTTAAATAATAAAGTATACTAAATTTCCTAAAATCAAAATCCATGTGCACCGAGAGAAATAATCTTCCAAATGAATAAATTATCAATTTATATCCTTTCAGTGTCATAAGAAAAGCTATGAAATGGTTGTTGTTTTATGTTTCATTATTAGTACCATAGGATGTGAAAGTGTTAGTGACTGTTAACTAATTCAGAGCTGTTTATTGAACCATATACAGTACATTAAATATTGTTTCACTAAGCACATTATAATTATTAAGGCTGACCCTTAAAATGTTCATTTTCTGAAGTTCAGTAAAAGCTTTATGCTTATTTTTCTCTTCCTTCACTACAAAAGTGCAACACGGGAGATCAAATCTTTCCTGAAAATAAAATTATACCTAACATTTAATTTGCCAAAGATGTAGAATCTATTTACTACAATAAAAACCTTGAAAGCAAAAGTCTTTTTTATTTGCAGAAGTATATGCTGTGGTACAATGAAACCACACAAACAAACCAACAAATAACAGTAATCCTTAGAAAGGTGGAAATTTCACGAATCTAAATTTAAAACATTCCTCCTTCCCTCTTACAGTGCAATTTAAATTCTTCTTCGTTTTAGATGGCAACAATAATAAATTCAGCAGTAGCATACATAAAAACAAACGTACTACTTCAGAGAAATAATGCAGACCTGTCTGAAAATATAATCCATTTTTGCTTTGTTCAGGGTTCTATAATACCAATAAAATGTGAGCAGTCCTAGGAGAAGAAATAAGCAGGGTCAACCTCATTTAACTTCCTCTGTTTCAGACAGATGTATTTAAAAAAAACTCTTCCAAAAGAGGGAAGCCAATATGCATGTTGCAGTTGATTTAAAATAATATATACTTACATATCTTGACTCTTGGCTCACCAAGCCAAATCTCAAGGTGTTGTCTGGGGGCCTGGAGGCTGTGGGGGGTCTAAGTGGGGAGAAACAGACAGGTTCAACTGTAGTATTTTGATAGCTAGTCTCAAGATTTTTTCATTTTTACTCTTAAATAGGGTTGTACTTTCCTATTCAGGATTAGTGGCAGCAGTGGACAAGAAAACCTTTGCATAGATTCATTTTCTGCACTAATTGTGTCCATTCCTGACCTAGGATTGGTTGCCTTGCAATGTGCTACACATATGGAGGCATGGGCAAGTAGGGCCATGCCACAATTATTATGTTCACATAATCCCTCTGTTTTAACAAATGGTTAGCAGATGCTTCCGGGTGCAGTTCAAGATGTTGGTAAAGCTTTTCATGGCATAGGTGTGTCTCTTTGAAAGACTGTCTCTTATATCTACACCATACAACCCCATACAATCAGACCTGAGTTTGCTTGCTTTGGTCCCACTAATTACACAGTGTCATCTGATTGGATCCAGAAAGAGGGGCTTTCTGGAACAGCATCCCCCCAGAGATCCATTTAGCCTCCACTCTGACCTCTCATTTAAAAAGGCCCTAAAATTTCCAAAGCAGTATATTATTTGGCAGAAGGAGATTTCACTATATTACTTTTGCACCTAGTTCAGGGTCTATTGGTAGATCAAGAGGAGAACAATTTTGGTTTAGCACTTCAGTCTATTCTATCCTAAATGCTTTATTTAGGATCTGCCACCATTAGAAATTTGCCCGTGATAGACAGAACCTTCTGTATTTGTTTAGTAGGAATCAGTCAGGAAAGATGTGCCATCCTGCACTGACTTCTGTCTTCCTAGCCTGCTTCAGACTGTAACAGATTGAGATTCTTCTATTTCTACCTAATGTACAAAAACACAGTCCATCAAAGCAGAAAATCCTGGCCTCAAACAAATATCGTATCCTACTAAGATACATAAATGCAAGAGGCGTTGGTGCCACTCACAAAAGGTTAGCAATCTATTCCTTATTCTGAGTAGTGGTTCCAAATTGACTACACAAGGAATCATTCATTCCTTGAAATAATAAACAGGTGATACAGGGCCAATAATGCTGGGCCATTTTCCTATTACTGAAATATCTCTCTGATTTGATGGCTCACTAATTCATCAGCCTTGAAATGAGGTCTTCCTATAATAAACGGGAAACCTTGCTATATGACAATAATGTCATATAGCATGCATATGAGATTTGGGATATACAGGTAGTTTTTATTTGCCAATTGTAACTGGGACTGGGAACTCTGGGACTGGGAACTAAGCAACAGGGTTGTAAGGTGTAACATCATGTGATTGCACTGATTTACAGCGGCAGTCCTGGCAGTCTCAGTTGCCATCATAGGTGAATTCCACACAGTTGCAGCATCGCATGATATCGTGATGGCCATTTGTGAGCTTCTGCCAGCATCTCCGTTAACTTTGCTGATCAGAACCCTAGCAGTGAAGGTCACAAATGGTGAACATGTAATTTCAGGACTCTGTAATGTCGTAGTTGTGAAATATCTGAATCAGAATCATGTGACTATGGAGATGCTGCAACATCTGTAATTACAAGGACCTGTTATAAGTACTCTTCATTCAGCACCATCCTAATTTCAAACAATATGACCGCATGTTAAACAAGGAGTACCATTTTAAAATATGTGACTTATAAAGAAATGCATATAACAAAAGCTAATTCTGTTTTATTATCCCAATTTGATGAGACTTAGCTCAAATTGTGATTGCAGAAACTGGCACAAAACATCACAAATCCATGGTCTCGTGGCTGTGGGGTGCTGCAACTGATGGAGGGGGCTGGGGTGTGATATCTTACAATGGCCATAATTGCTTTATGGGCTATAAAATTCCATTTCAAGCCTGTTCTAACTTCAAATGGCCATTAAAGGATCAGTCATAAGTTGAGGATTACCTGAAAAAGATTTTTGCCAGCTCTTAAACCTGGCAAAAAACATAAGCAGTACCTGATTAAGCCATTCCTTACTCAGTGTAAATAGTTAGGGTAGCTCTAGGAGACAAAATCTAATGTTCTGTTGAAATCTAGTTGAAACTGCCTCCCTAAGTTTTACTAGGATTTAAAATATGACTCAAGAAAAGAGAAAAATGGTTTCATCTATTGCTTTGTTGGAAACAAGCCCAAAGCAAAAGAAAAATAATATCATCACTTTGGCTGTGTTCTGCTTTGTGTCTTATGGGCAACCTTGCCAGACATTTGAAGCTATAAAAGGAATGACAACTGTCTCAGCTGGAGGGACAAACAGTATAATAGGGGCCACTTGGTGCCACTAAAGTATTAGTTACAGCTTTCCCTACTCCCAATGACTTCAGATATGTCAGAATTGTAATGTCTAAAACTCCTTGGCAGTATAGATTCCAGATTCCAGACACATGAACAAAATATTGTTACATATTTATAGTTTTCTGTTGTTCCCACCATCGTACATTCAATTTCTGCAGGTAAAGTGAATTACTAAAAGCCCCGGTGGTGCAGTGGTTAGAATGCAGTATCACAGGCTGATTCTGCTGACGGCCAGCAGTTTGATTCTGACTAGCTCAAGTTGACTCAGTCTTCTATTCTACCAAGCACAGTAAAACAAGGACCCATTGTTGGGGGCAATATGCTGACTCTGTAAACCGCTGAGCTGTAAAACACTGTGAAGTGGTATATAAATCTAAATGCTATTGCTACTATGGTAGATAAAAGCTCTAGAGTCAATGAGAATACAACCAAAGATTTCCTTGTTTAGCCTTCCATCAGGCTGATAACGACTTTTTACATATTGCTTTAAAAATAAAAGCAGAAAAATGTAATTACTTCATAGTAAAAAGAAGGTGTTGCAGAGTGTATCACTATAATATCCCATGATCATTTTTTCCATCACTAATCTGGATTAATCCAACAACCTCTAATCTCAGTTTAGTAAAATGCTAAGATTAGCAACCTATTTCCTATGCTAGCAGTTTATGCCTTCCTAACAAAAACAGTCTATTACTAATAAAAACAATTCTGTGGCACAAAACTCCTGAAATCAAATAGAGAGAAATGTTCATGATTAATAGGGATGTTAAGAATTCAACAAGATACTTATCATTCTAAAAAATGATATGATCATGCTGCCCTTTATAAGATGCAGAGCGTGATGGCCCCATTAAATCATTGGTGATACATTCTCACTAATCACACCATCATGCTTCAACCTAATTACATGTGGCATGAAAGTTATGGATTCGCAATCTAGTTCCTTCACAAAAAGACTGGGTCTGATTAGTCCAAGAATAAAATATCATAGCAGATGGATCTATCAAAGTAACAGAAGGAGCATCAGAGATAGAAAAGAAGGTAAATTTATCCAGCAACTTTATTTACTTACTTACTAATAGTAAGTAAAAAATTATATTTCCCTCCACTGCAATTTAGCATTCTCAACAGCTTACAAATATGAAGAAGCCCCAATGCAAGCAAAACAATAAAACTACAAAGGTACAGAAAAAAGTAGAAAAATTATAAAGCATAAAATGCCAAATACAAAACCTTCATGATCCAAAGGCCCTCCAGAAAAACTTGGTCACCAAACTGTTTGCAAAGGTGGCCAAAGTAGGAACAGAACTAACATCAAGTGGAGGCCATACCAAAGAACTGGCATCCCCACCCAAAAAGCAATGCTTCTAAGTGATGGTCCCCTTAACCTCCCAAATGTCAGTTTCTCTTGACACATGTAATGATAGGGTTGACTTCAGTGGGGAAATGAAGTCTTATAGGTAGCCTGGCATTAAGCCATACATACCTGTTTAAGATAGAGCCTGTTTATTTAAGTTAACTTTCTTTTTAGAGGTTAATATCCACATGGTCTGGTAGATCAGTGTTTCTCAACCTTGACAATTTTAAGGCATGTGGACTTCAACTCCCAGAATTCCACAGCCAGCAATGCTGGCTGTGGAATTCTAGGAGTTGAAGTCCACATGCCTTAAAATTGTCAAGGTTGAAAAACACTGTGGTAGATAAATGGCAAGCCTACGCATTCTGTAGAAAACCAACTTTTTTCCTATTTTCCATAGGTCTATTGAAAGCCACTGTTTTACCCCCAAAGAACCAGGGGGGAATGATCAGAGCAGGGACAACAGAGTAGTGTGTAGTCATTTAACAATTGGAACAGGGAATCTGTACTTACTTAACGTTATCACATCTGACAGTCTTTCTTGAAGCTTTGCTGGCTGGATATTTTGACATATAATATATTTATATGAATGGAAAACTGGGGAAGGGCACTGGAAGGAGAGGGGCCCCTCAAAAAGGATGAGACCTTTTCATGATGGGAAGATCATCTTATTCAAAATTTCCCTTCTTTGGGGTAATTGGGATATTTACCATCAGGAAATCAGACTGAGGGGACTGTAGAAGGGCTTAAGCACTGCTTTTCCTTGTATTCAGACAACTGAAGCTTATATCAAAAACAAATGCCTACATTCAGTGAACTAGAGTTTTCACCAACAATTCTAGTTTTGTTTGCAAGATATATTCACACCTTATCATCAGATGAGAGAGTACATAGTGAGAAAAGAGACACTTTTCTTAGAAAAAATAGTTAAATTCACTATTAAAACTCAAATGCAAGCATTTGCTACAAGAGACATAAAACATATAGAATCTTGGCCACATCTTCTCTTCAAAGGATTGGACATGTCTCCATCCTTCCCAAAGTTGCTTCTGAATGTTTGGTATGATAGAGCAGAAAAATAAGTGCTTTCGTGCTAAGCAAGAGAGAGTTATATTATTTAAATTTAAATCTACTTTAAATTTTAAGTAGTTTACTGATGCACCTGTTTCACCCAACCCTTTTCTGTTTTTAATGGTGGAATACATTTCCCAATATGTCTCTCTGATAGCAGCCTCTATCTGAAAATTTGCATCCATGAGATAAAATGGATGTAAGTATCCTTTTATTGTTTGCATGGCATATTTACTGGGATGGGAGCAGGATAGAAAATTGATGTAATGGGTTAAAAGAGGTTGAAAAGAGGGAATTACACATATAGATATACCCAAGATTTCAAATAAGAAAGGACAAAATTACCTCACTCATGAATGTCTTTAAGTGGAGAAAAATAACAAGCTAAGGAAAATGATTTAAGAAGATCAAAGTAACCTCAGGAAAATTTTAGTTAAGATATGATACCAATATAATCATGAGAGAAATATAATAGAGGCAAATGAGCTTAAAGAAAAATGGACAGGATAGATGGAAAGGAGATGCAAGAGCATGGACATTTTATTGAATCAATACACAGATTTCTCACTTAGAAAAGTTTGGCTTAAAATGGTTGACTCTTGTAGACCATGTCAGAATATGGAATGTATTAAAAATATGGAATGTGTTAGACTACAATAGGAGAGATTTATGTTCAAATTTATCCTTGGCTATAAAGTAGATTTTTGAGCAGCCTTTCTCTTCTTGATCTTTTATCTCTTCTAATAGTGTCCTAAAGCTTGATTCTATGACATTAGAAGAACATGAAAGACTCATCCTTCAGGGACATCTACTATAGTTCACCTTGAATCCACATCAGAAGATAACTTTTCATTCTAAATAGCCTGCAAAACTATTCTTCCCAGAACAAAGATCTGAGGGTAGATTCAGCCTAACCCTGCCAAGACCTCAATTTTTCAGGGAGCAAAACTGACGAATGTTTACTGAGTCACATATTTATTTCTGAGCCTATTTGAGAAAGACATCATTTGCTATGATTCAAATCCTCCACTCTGAATCAAGAGAAAAGGGAGGGGGGAAGTGTCAAGAACAATTTCTAATAAACAGCTTGTTCAAGTGTCAAGCTAAGGTATTCTCATTTACTTCCTCCATATGAAAGAGGAGTTAAAATTTATGTTAGAAAGACCTATCCTTGCATCATTAAAAATATATCTGCTGCATTATTCAGACTGAAAATGTCACTGGCAAAGAAATGAAAAATACCAGTTTTTAAAACCTAAAATCTAAAAAAAAAAATTTTAGATCAGATTTGTTCACCATTTCTTCATCCAATAGAAAAAGATGCCCAATTCCCCCATTAATTAGTTCTTTGACTTTGCTCAGTATCCAATTAAAATTGAATTTAGCAAATTGCGAAGCCTAAACCACAAACAGCCCTTAAACCAGTGTTTCTCAACCTTGACAATTTTAAGGCATGTGGACTTCAACTCCCAGAATTCCACAGCCAGCATTGCTGGCTGTGGAATTCTGGGAGTTGAAGTCCACATGCCTTAAAATTGTCAAGGTTGAGAAACACTGCCTTAAACAAATCCAGTGTGGCCTGAAGTCTGCACCTGAATCAGACAAAAGTCTAGGAAAGATAAAAGGCAACTTCATCTTTGCTCAAGCCGGAAGAAAACAGCTCCCTAAAAATGCAGGCTCTTTTTCATGCTTCCAAAAAGTCTCCTGCTCAAGAGGGAAATGTTGATCATGTATATTTTGCCATTCAAATAGCCTCCAAATGGATGTTATATAACTACGTGTGCAAACAGTCAGTCAAAAGTGATTCTGTCTATTTGAATGAATGAATATAAAGTGCACAAGGGTGAGAGTATCCAGTCACACTTAGCCAATAAAGAATTCTAAATTCTGAATTCTAAATATGAATGGAGGCATGGATCTTTGTCCTCTGCTCACCTCTGCCTATGCTAGAATCTTATGCTCAGCTTACAAATGCTAAAAAAAAAAAGGTAAAGGTTTCTCCTGTCCAACTCTAGGGGGCAGTGCTCATCTCCGTTTCCTGGCTGAGGGAGCCAATGTTGTCCAAAAATGCTTCCATGGTCATGTGATCAGCATGACTATACACGTAGGAATACAGAACATTGTTACCTTCCCACCAAAGTGATACCTATTTATCTACTTGCATTTGCAGGCTTTAAAGCTGCCAAGTTGACAGAAGCTGGGGCAAAAACGGGAGCTCCCCCCTGTCACATGGTGCTTGGGTCTCAGACTGCCATCCTTCCTGTCAACAAGCCCAGTGTCTTAACTACTATGCCACCCTGTCCTTTCTTACACATACTACCATTCCATTAACGTTTCAGAAATCTCATAAGTAAAAGGTTCCTAAACCAATTTTAAAACTAATTTTAAAAAGCAGAGAGAGGGCATCCTTGCCATATACTTCAGCATCAGAGGGTGCCCCCATTAAATCATTCATGATTTTATAGCTGAATAAATCATATTGATTCAAAACATAAAACTGTGAGGAAATCCAAAATAAATGCAACTCATCTTAAAAATCATTTTAAAAAGTTTTCTCAGAGTTCAGAAAAAGAGAATGTCAGAAGATCATGTGGTAATCTATTGGTCCCCGTAGCTAGTAAAACCTTAGGTTCCACCTATGTCAAAGAAATAGGCCTGTAATTAGAACACATAGATAAATCCATGCCCAGCTTAAAAATACTAATTATCATGGAAGAAGGGACTGAGCTCGGCACTTTATTAAATAAACTATTGTTGGATTACAAATAATAAAGAAAGTGGAATATTATTACAGAAAACATAGGTTTAAATAGAAAATGAGAGTAGAGTGTGAAGTAGCAGGATTGGTTGACTGTTAGCTGTTATATTTAGGAGTTCTAGGGCTTGCTAATAACTGGTTCCTGTTTATAGCTGGTTTGGGATTTCCCTGATTTGATCAGGAATGGAAAAAACATCAGAAATTATTTCCCTTGGTCCCTGGTGCCCGGGGAAGCAATATGATAAAAAATTACAAAACAAGTTTAAGACGGCTGTTCCATCTGACTACCTCTTTAAAGATGAAGCTATTTATTGCCAAAGCTCCTAAAAATATGAAAAAGTAACATTGTCAATAAAATACCACTGCAGAGAAAAGCTGGTGGAAAAAAAGGATTTAAAAAATATGATTGCTCAGCAGGCAGAGCACAGCAACAGTTGACACAGCCACTGTTTGACAAAAGTTTTTCTTCCTCTCAAAGAAGTTTTTAAAAGGGAAACAATTTTAAACATCAGAGAACAATATCAAATGGGCCCATCCCCTTCCTCTTTGCCCAAATGTCCCTTCACCAAAATGGCAGGCAACTGTTTTTTGCTGAAGAGTAGAAACAGATGATACTGCCTCCTATTATTTTCTTGCTCAGCTTCAAAGGGATCTGAACCTGTGTTTCTCTGCTTCTGTTCTGAGGTACACTTCTCTTGTCTATTTGGGGCAGAGTTCTTTGGTTGGTTGTCGGCTAATTACTGTCAGTAAAAGCAGTTCACTGGCCATTTTACTGAGTAAATACCACCCTTTCAATTGAGCCAAAGCTTATTGTAGTGACACAGGGATCGGTCCTCTCCCCTCTGCTGTTTAATATCTACATGAAATCGCTGGGTGAGATCATCCGACAACACGGGGTGAGATATCATCAGTATGCTGATGATACCCAGCTTTACATCTCCACCCCGTGTCATTTCAGTGAAGCAGCGGAAGTGATGTGCCGATGTCTGGAGGCTGTTAGGGTTTGGATGGTGCCAACAGGCTCAAGCTCAACCCCGACAAGACGGAGTGGCTATGGGTTCTGCCTCCCAAGGATAATTCAATCTATCCGTCCATCAGCATGGGGGGGGCTTTTGACCCCCTCGGAGAAGGTCCGCAACTTGGGCGTCCTCCTCGATCCACAGCTAAATTTGGAACATCATTTTTCGGCTGTGGCGAGGAGGACATTTGCCCAGGTTCGCCTGGTGCACCAGTTGCGGCCCTATTTGGACCGGGAGTCTCTTCTCACAGTCACTCATGCCCTTATCACCTCGAGGTTCGACTACTGCAATGCTCTCTACATGGGGCTACCTTTGAAAAACGTTTGGAGACTTCAGGTAATGCAGAATGCAGCCGCGCGAGCAGTGTTGGGCTTGCCCAGAAATGCCCACATTTCGGCATCACTCCACGAGCTGCATTGGCTGCCAATTGGTCTCCGAACCCAATTCAAAGTGTTGGTTATGACCTATAAAGCCCTACATGGCATCGGACCAGGTTACTTACGGGACCGTCTGCTGCCCCATGAATCCCAGCGGCCAGTTAGGGCCCACAGAGTCGGCCTTCTCCAGGTCCCGTCAGCCAGACAGTGTCGCCTGGCGGGGCCTAGGGGAAGAGCCTTCTCTGTTGCGGCCCCAGCCCTCTGGAACCAACTTCCCCCGGAGATCCGTGTCGCCCCCACCCTCTCCGCCTTTCGTAAATTACTCAAAACACACCTCTGCCAGCAGGCCTGGGGTAGTTAACATCTTGCCCCAAGCCAGTGTATGTCTGTGTGTATGCTGAATGATTGGTTTTTTTAAAAAAAAATTAAGAGGTTTTATATTTACATGTATTTTTATATGTTGATTTCTACTGTGTTGTGAGCCGCCCTGAGTTCTTCGGAATAGGGCGGCATAGAAATCGAATAAATAAATAAATAAATAAATAAATAATAATAATAATAATAATAATAATAATAATAATAATAATAATAATAATAATAATAATAATAATAATAATAATAATAATAATAATAATAATAATAATAACATCTCACTGAATCCAGATGCATGAAGTATGGCCCTGTTCTCTTGGAAGAAACACGTTCAAAGATCAGGGATGGGCAACTATGGCCACTTTATGACCTGTGGATTTCAACTCCCAGAATTCCTTGCTGGCTCAGGAATTCTGAAAGTTGAAGTCGACAAGTAATAAAGTTGTCATAGTTGTCCACCACTGTTCAGCACCATCCTTTGATGCATCAGTTTGCACGATGACTGATGTATTTATATCAAAATACTGGAGGACTACTGCCTGACTCAGCTGTTGTTTAACAGCATCAAAAGCCTTTTGATGCTCTGGAAGCCCTTGAAACACTTTTTTTCCATCAAACCACATACAGGTGTTGCTATTTTTGCTTTTCTGGGAAGATATTGGGACAACTATTGTACTGAGTCAAGAAATATAAGCACACCTTATCTATCTTGTGGAAGTGCCATGTCCCTTATGGATTTAATTTTCTTCTCATCAGGCCTACAGCAGTCAGTATATGGCCCATATATTTAACAGAGTCTACCTTAAATTGGATTTTAAGTCAACAAACTGAATATTTTTACCACACACAGTTTTCATTACCTGATGGAAATGCTCTTTTGGAATCTTTGCTGCAACAAACTTACCACCAACTATTATATATATTGCATTTTTCTCATTTTTTGTTGAAATACTTCACTAGAAAACTTTAGCTGAAATGGAAACAAAATCTTCTCCAAGGGGGTATGACATGTGCATAGCCTCAAGGTCTCTTCATATAATTTTACCTGCCAATATCCATCCTTCTTATCAAGAATAAATATCATTATTCCTGCCAAATAACCCCAACCTTGTAGAAATGGTATAATTCTGTCTACATATAGCTTTATTTAGATCACGAAATCATGAGAATCCAAACATGATACTAACCCAATCTATGAGCCCTATGACTCTCGATATTATTCCTGCTTTTTCCATGCAAGATAGTGTCTTTCACTCTATCCAGTATAACAAATGGAACCTTTCTAACAGGAATAACTGCCAGATCAATGTGAATAGAGTGAGACTCTTCAAATTCACCCAAAACCTCAAAAATAGGACTTATTTTATTTATATCAAAATAAACAACAATTAACTGATGCTGACTTAATGGTTTGACTATATTTGTTATATCAATCTGGTGAATCTCAATATTGGCACCGATGAATGATTTGTTACAGGAAGCAACAATTTTGTTTTTTCTTTGCAGCCTGGCATTCTGAAAGAATGGTTCCTAAGAAGTGAATAGGGGTTCTTCCATACCAATAAGGCACTGATCTTAGGTAATATGTTCTTGCCTGGAAGTTCACAAAACTTTTTTAATAGCAAGATATTTATTACTCCTAGCCCTTTTATAATCACATCAGCATGAATGTCCTACAGCATGGATAGGGGTGTTGCACCGATTCCCCAAATAACAAACTCAGTCATGAACTTGATGTTTCTTTTGTTTTTTATGCACAGTTGATATCTCATTTCTATACATTTTAACAAAAACAGTTTCTCATGTTATAAGTCTTTCAAATGAATGACAACATCAAGGCTGATGCTTTGTTCTATCAAAAGAGCACAAGTTGTATTTCCCTTTAGATGTTAAATTCAGTTTCAGACACCCATACTGAGGCAGATATCCCTTTTATGCAGCATATACTGTATACAAGTCATGAAGTAACTGCCATAGCCTGTAGTTGTGCTTTAGTTAGTTCTGCTGCACCACGTATATCAATAGGGTTTTGTTTCTCCAAAGTAAGGTCAAGCTTCCTTAAAAGTTTTTCCTTTATTTGATCATCAAGTACCCTAAATACAGTCTGCTCTCTTACCATGAGTCGTTACCAAAACCAAATTCTCAACTGTGTGTGTACAAGTATGAGAATAACAACAACAGCAACAACAGAAGGGCCAGAAGAGCTGACTTTGTAAACTGACCTGGGAATTTAGGTGCGGAGTCCTTGAAATAGCTGCACTTTTATTGAATGGCTGTGCTCTCCTGGTGGTTGTACTGTATGGCTTTTAATAGTTTCGTTCTTTTTAATGCTTAATATTGTTCTTGTGGCTCTTTTAATTTTTGAGTTTTGGTCCTGTTTATGTTTTTAATTGCAAGCTGCCCAGAGTCACAAATGTGAGATGGGCAGCTAGATAAATTATTTAAAGAAATAATTAATAGAATGTTCAAACCCAGCATTTCAGTGGGGAGTGCAATATGTCCTAAACTTCAAAAGAATATACCGGTATTCAATATCTTCAGGGCCTGCAACATAAACTGCTGAAGCCTCTTCCCCCACGTACTGTAGCAAAATAGCATTTTGACATTTCTTAGAAACCCTATCTGTTCCAAATGCATCTAAGTACAAACAAAAACTATTTCTTAGATAAAGTTCACTGTAGTATTGATGGAACATAGACCCTAAGAAAATCCATACTCACAAAGTCTGACATCATCTTGTGTCTATCACCTGCAAGAGTCAACAAAGGCTGAATGACTGCAGAAGATTCTGTAGGCCTCCAGCACAGAAATAGTCACAATGGTTTCTATATTGGAGCATTGCACTAATATATTGGTGAATCTGAATTGCTAATAATTCTGCACGGCTATAGCTAAAGAAACAAAAACTTAGTTTACAAAACTAGACAACAGACACACAGACCAAGTAATTTGCAAGGAAGCATTAGCAGCTTCAGGTCATGCTGGGTAATTGAGGAGTAAATGATTATTTAAAGCAAGTTTTCCCTGCTTCTCCAAAAACAAGCTCTCCTCCAGCATTTCTCTTTGAACCGAATTATTATTTAACTATAGCAAATTCAAAGTAATAAACATTCTGGTGGAGTAAGCAAGGCAGTAGTTTTTGAGAAATTGAGGATTCAGGATGCTAGCCCTTGCTTTTTGGATTCCCGTTAATGAATCTTAATGCGCTGCAAACCTCATTAGCAAAAACAGGTTTAAAAGCGCCCTTGGAATGTGCCTCGTCATCCTTCAGTCTGTGTGCTCTAGAGCCAGAGACGCCAGCTTTTTGAGCAGTTGCTCTTTCAAAAAGGGAAGCTGCCAGGTTTTTTTTTCCCCTCAATCTTCTTGGCTGGGTGTCTTCTGAAGACTTTCAGATCAACTGCTTCTGGGAATAGGTCACATCCAGAAGAATTCTATTTTTATCAGGATTATTACTCTTTCCTTAAGAAGCATGACAAAAATCCCCAATGATGGAATAGCTTTGAAGCAGTAATTGTTCATTTCCCCACTACTATCACCTTCTCTAAAGTAAGAATTTTTTTCTTTTTTTAGGATTTTAGGATTCGCACATATTGGGTTTTATATGGGATTTTATGGCCTAATTTGTTTAATTTATTTTTAAATATTTTAATTTTGTACATTTATATGTTTTTTAAATTTTAAGGCTGTACACCGCCCCGAGTCCTTCGGGAGAGGGGCGGTATAGAAATTTAATAATAAATAAATAAATAAATAAAATAAAGAAGTGGAATAGATAGTTAAATGTGTATAGGAGTTTTCACTTTAAAAAAAAATAATGTTTCTCTATCTTTATCTATCTCTGTCTATATATCTATATATCATCTATCTATAACTATATATCTATATCATCTATCTATATCTTTGTCTCTATCTCTCTATCTCTATCTCTAGGTAGATGTAGATATAGATGATATAGATATAATGTGGTGCAGTGTGATACGGTGGCTCAGTGGTTAAGATGCTGGGCTTGTTGGCTGGAAAACCAGCAGCCTGGGTTCAAGACCTAAGTGCCACCTGACAGGGTGAGTTCCTGTTCTTGCCAACCTAGCAGTTCAAAAGCATGCAATGCAAGTAGATAAATAGGTACCACTTTGGTGGGAAGGTAACAGCGAATAAGGAAACAGAAATAGCAGAAACGCACCCTAAAGTCAGCAATGACTAGCGGAGTAAAATCCGCAAGGACTTCTTTACCTTATCTTTTATAAATATAGATTATAGATATATAGATAATATCTACATATAGATATATAGATATATAGATATATATAGATATACTGTAGATATATAGATATAGATAATATCTGTTCCCTTCTTTTCTATGTTTGCACCATTTCTTTTCGTAAATTAGATGGCTCAAAGATTAGAATAGAATAGAGCTGGAAGGAATCTTGATGGTCTTCTAGTCCAGTCCCCTGCTCAAGCAGGAGAACCTATACCATCTCAAACAAGTGACTGTCTAGCCTCTTTTTATAAATCTCCAGTGATGGAGCATCCACGATTTCTGGGAGCAAGCTATTCCAATGGTGAATTGTCCTCACTGTCAGGAAGTTTCTCCTTAATTCCAGGTTGCTTCTCTCTTTGATCCGTTTCCAACCATTGTTTCTTGTCCTGCCCTCTGGTGCCTTGGAGAATAACGTGAGTCCCTCTTCTTTGTGGCAGCCCCTCAAATACTGAAATACTGCTATCATGTCTCCCCTATTTCTTCTTTTCTTTAGACTAGCCAAACCCAAGTCCTGCAGCTGTTCTTTGTATGTTTTAGACTCCACGCCTTTGATCATCTTAGTTGCTCTTCTCTGAATTTTTTCCAAACTCTCAACATCTTTTTTGTGATATGGTGACCAAAATTGGCTGCAGTATTCCAGTAATACCTCACATGATCTTGATTCTATGCCTGTTTATACAACCCAGGATTGTATCAACTTTTTTGGCTGCTGCTGCACACTGCTGGTTCATAGTCAAGTGATCGTCCACTAGGACTCCAAGGTCCCTCTCACAGTTACTGTTTTTAAGCCAGGTCTTGCTCAATCTGTACTTGTACCTTTGATTTTTTCCTACCTAAATGTAAAACTTTGCTTTTCTCCACATTGAAACTCATTTTGTTGGATAGGGCCCATTATTCAAGTTTGTAAAGATCTTTTTGGATCCTGAATTTGTCTTCTGGGATGTTGGCTACTCCTGTCAGTTTGGTGTCATCTGCAAATTTGATGAGTTCCCCTTCAATTTCCTCATCTAAGTCATTGATGAAAATATTGAAGAGTACTGGGCCTAAGATGGATCCTTGTGGTACCCCACTGCTTACTTCTCTCCAAATGGATGTAGTGCCATTGAGGACTACTCATTGAGTACGGTTTGCCAGCCAGCTACAGATCCATCTGGTGGTGATGTTGTCTATTCCACCTTTTTCTAGCTTACCAAGGAGTAGGTTGTGGTCTACGTTATCAAATGCCTTACTGAAGACTAAGTATACTACATCCACATTATTTTGCTGGTCTATTAGTTTAGTCACTTTGTCGAAGAATGAAATAAGATTGATTTAGCATGATCTGTTTTTAACAAATCTGTGCTGGCTACTAATTATAACTTTATTTGCTTCTAATTGTTCACAGATCTGTTTTTTTTATTATCTTTTTAGGATCTTCCCAGGTATTGATGTTAAACTGATTGGTCTGTAGTTTTTTTTCCTTTCTTAAAGATGGGAACCACATCAGCCCTTTTCCAATCCTCAGATACTTCCCCGGTGCGTCAGGATTTTTGAAAGATGTGGTGCAATGGTTCTGAGATAACATCTGCCAGCTTCTTCAGAACTCTGGGATGTAATCTGTCAGGCCCCAGTGATTTATATTCATCAAGATCGGATAGGTGTTCACTTACCATTTTCTTGCTTATTTTAATTTTTGTTTCTAAATCGACTAAGTCTAACTTTAAATAGCAAACTTATGAAATACCAGCCATTGGGAATCATTCTGCTTTTGGGGCAAAAGGTCACTCATTCATTCATTCACATATTGAGAATCCAAAGTAAAAAGAATCTAGCTCTTTTCTCCATACTTTTTTCCATGATGTCTCCCTCATGTTTTCTTTCTTTTCCCCTCCTCTTTTCTTTATTGGGGGCAAGAAATGTTTTTTTTATTCTTTAATTTATTTAGCAATAATTTAAAGAGTATCTTAAAAAGAATAATCCCTTCCCTTTTTTCCAAAGAGATCCCTCCTTCCATAGGTTAGTAGGATTACATACTATGTACTCTTAATGTTGATGACTATATATTGCCTATAATTTAAAAAGAACGCAGAGGAGTATTTTTCTAGCTATTGTTCAGCTCTGCCCCATCTCCTTGCTAGGTATTGTTCTGCAGTTATCTTCTTGTCAGCTACTTTATTCAATATCTTCTCTTCTTTTAATTATTACCATGTTTACAGAGCTAAAACTATTCATTATCTTTATGCAAGGAAAGAGCTTACATTTCACATGTAAATATATTGTAAAGAGTCACACTGAGGATTTTAGAGGAACTATGCAGTGATAATTATTAAAATATGATTTAAGCCTAGGAATGAGAAATGAGGAAAACTTGAAAAGAAGTTCAAACCCACTTAACCCCATTAAGTATTAGAGGGAGGGAATAGAAAAGACAGGCTTTCAAAATTCTGTTATTATAGATTATATCAATAAATGTTAGTCCCACTTATGACCAGATTCTGAAATTAACTTCACAGGAAGGCTAAAACTGTATTTATTGAGACTGGCTATATAGTAATAAGATCTTGCAAGTCTGACTGTGCTGTATCTCCTCCTCTTTATATTTCAGTGAATTAGGGAGGTTTCTGTCAGTTTCTATATTTTATCTATGTTTTTGATCTAAAATTTGTGCCACATAGACACCCACATTGTCCTAATGACACACCTTGCATATCTCCATCAAGAATATCTTGTATTACTCTCTATAATACAACATAATTGCAAACAAAATTGTGGAATCTCTTTCCTGACCTGGACAATTATGAAGGGCTGACACATACACAAACTTAAAACGGTACCAGGAGGAGACCAAAATGACTGAAGAATCATTTGAAGACATTGGTGTTGAGGGCTTATATAGACTAATCACAACATTCAGGCAAGAAAAAGTGTTGACTGACACTTTCTTCACTTTCACTTGTTACCTTTTTCTCCCTTTTTCTTTATTGCTGTTCAGTGTTAAGTGGATTGTGCTAGATTTTCTACTGATTCGCTTAATACAGTGTAAAGTCCCCATACATACAAAGTACCAAAATACAAAAATGAGAAAAAGATTTAGAAAAAAACTTCTCAGCAAACTTGAATTTTAAAAATCACAAAAAGAAAAAAAATCAAGCAAGTAAACTATTGACCCATGGAATGATATTAATCAGTTTTTTTCTATTATGTCAACAAATATAAATTAATACATTGGAATAAATCTAATATATTATCCAAACATTGATAATTATTAATTATCAATATTAATTTCTGTAACATATTAGATTTGTTCCAATGTATTAATTTATATTTGTTGACATCATTGAAAAAAAATAGGAACAAGGAATTGAAGCACTCAGTTTTAACAATTCAATAGTCTCATACAGTATTTTAAAAGTATTCAAATGTTTCTTATGATCTCTAGATAAAACCAATTCATAAAAAAATCTTTTTCAGTTTCACTGGATTTTGCTAGATCATTTATTTTTATGATTTGATTATTTTTCATTGTTTTTATTATTACTTTGCTACATTTTTACCAAGTCAGTGAGAATGTACAACTCCATCTGACAATCTGACCTCACTAAATCTAGTTGTAGACTCATATCTGGTTTTTCATTTGTCACCTTGAAAGATGCTTCATTATTTCATACTTAATAGGAAACATGTCAAAATCCTTTAACATTCTTTTCATTAAATTGTCATAATATCATAGGAGCTTGGATGCTCATTTATGAAGTTCCATCCAGGTTGCTCTAAGAATCTTTGTTGAAGCATCCTGGTTACATTACTATTTGCTAGTTTTCTTGTCAATTTCAGTCTGTGATGTCATCTTTTCTGTTATCCCTGTGTGAATTTATGGAAGTAGCATTTTAGCTCAAGCTTTGAAAGAGAGAAAGCAGAATCTGGTTCTCCATAACACTAAAAGTGCAAGCTCCAGAATGGAATTTAATAATAGCTTGCTAGCTCAGGCTTGTATTATTTGTGACCCCTCATTAAAATTATATTCAAGGCCTGAAGGAGGATATTTTTTTGCATGTTGCAGACTATTACTGGTCTCATCTCATAAATAATGACAACCTTTTTAACCTCTCCAGTAAGAAAAGGCCATTTCATGGATGATAACTATTCCAATTGAAAATATATTTAAGTCTTGCTAGGTTGATTATTATATAAAGATATTAAAGAGAACCCTTCCCATAATCTAATTCAGCTGAAACTTTTGATATACAGTACCTGGATGTAAAGTCCACAAGCTTCATCTATTCCAGCTTTATGAAACTTTACAATGTATTATTTATTATTCCAACTGTGAATTTTAAACATTTATCTTCCCAAAAGAAGATATTTTCTATCAGTTTTTTTTTCACCTATGATTTTATCTTGGTATTCTGTGGGATAGTTTTCCTATCTGAACCAACCTAAACAAGCCATTTTAATTTTTATTGTATATTATTTCCCTGGTGTACATGCATAGCTTGACACATTATGCAAAATCAAAGAATCTAAAATAGAGGAGGCAAAGAACATTCATTAGAGAAGACACTGAGAGCCTAGGATGCAATCTAGGCCTCAAATTTAGACACTGCCTTTAATTATATTTTGCTCTTTTTTATTTGTTGTATTTTCTTTCATATCTTATTACAAATAGAGTCCTCAGAAATGGTCTAGGTCTCAGGGATAGACAAAATATTATTAGGAACTGAGGACAAAATGATTAAAAAACTATATCACTATCTGTTAGACCAGGCAATGTATGAGGAACAGGTAAAAGAAACCATGTTAACGTGGAGCGGGGATCTTGATCTCAACTTTGATCTGCACATCTGGCAAGAATTATGGGTAAGAAACAGGAAGCTCACTTTGGCCACCTCCTACAAAGAAAACCTCTACAAAATGTTCTAGAGATGGCATCTCCCACCCACAAGGTTAGCTAAAATGGGTCCACATTTTTCATCTATATGCTGGAAATGTAAATCAGCAATAGGGACCTATTATCACATGTGGTGGGAGTGCTCAAAAGCTTGTGATTTTTGGAAAAAGATAAAAAATGGCTGGAAGAAATATTAATGATAGAGATAGAGCTAAAACCAGAACTCTTCCTATTAGGCATAACTACACAGAAATACGATAAAGGGATATTTTACCTTATGTTACACATTTTCACAGCTGCTAGATTGGCATATGCAAAAAACTGGAGGAATAAAGAAACTCCAACAGAAGAAGAGATCTTATACAAAATTTTATCGTGTGCTGATATGGACAAGCTTACAATGGAAATGAAGGACAAGACAGAGTCAGATTATTTTGAAATCTGGGACAAATTTTATTATTGGTGTGAATCAAGGGGGACTGTTCGGATTATAAGCTAGTGTTAAGATAGGAATATATATAATTAGTATAAAGAGAAATTAATTAGATATTGTATTGTATAGAAAAATATGTATGTATATATAGAGATTAAGAACTATATGTAAGAAGAGGAACAAATTGTTAGAAATACATATACTGGAATGTTACGTTACCACCATTTTTGTTTTAATTGTATTATAAATAAAAAACTTTTTAAAAATAAAAAAAAAGAAATGGTCTAGGTCTTTCTAGATTTTGAACATGATCTAGTGGGAAAGACAAATATTATTGGATGTAAACTTTCATAAATTTCAGCCAGTAGGAGCAATAGTTGCTATATTATGCTATGCTATGCTATGCTATGCTATGCTTATTATATTATCATTAAACTAACCTCTGCACTTATCTTGGAAGCATTTTTTTAAACTGGTTTGCTATTGCCTGATTCGTAGACTGAGTGAGAGACTGTCTGGTTCAAAATCACTTTGTGCCTAAGGTGGGATTAGAACTCACAGTCTCCTGATTTCTAGCTTGGTGCCTTCAGCCAACTACACCAAACTGGCTCTCGACTGAATCTGTCTTTAGTCCTGGTGACTTTCTGCAATCCCTGCAGTTTCTTGGCAAGGTTTTTCAGAAATGATTTGCCATTGCCTATATCCCAGGACTGAGAGAGAGGGATTGGTCTAAGGCAGGGGTAGGCAACCCAAAGAGCCACTTGGACCCGTTTCCCACAGAAAACAAAACACCGGGAGCCACAAAACCCTTTTGATATCTAAAATGAAGATAACACTGCATATATCCTTTTTTACATTTATTATAGGTGTGTGTGTGTGTGTGTTTATGTGTGTGTATGTATGTATGTGTGTGTATGTATATACAGTATATATACATACACACACAGGTAAAAAAGGATATATGCAGTGTTATCTTCATTTTAGATGTCAAAAGGGTCTCTCTCTCTCTCTGTCTCTCTCCCTCCCTCCCTCTCTATCTGCCCTTGGTTTGCCAGTCCTCTTCCCCCACTCTCTTTCTTTCTCTCTCGCGCTCTCTCTCTCTCTCTCGCTCTCTCTCTCTTTCTCCCCCCCTCCCTCTCTCCTATCTGCTGCTCACCTGGCAAGCTGGCTTCAAGCTGTTCTCCAACAAGCTCAGGGGTAGGCAACCTCGGATCTTTTATGACTCATGGACTTCAACTCCCAGAATTCCTGAGTCAGCATAGCTGGGCTAGCTAGCTTTCTCCTGCCCTTCCTGCTTCCTGCAGAGATGCAGCAAAAGGAGGAGCTCCACCCAATAAGCTTTTCAGCTCCTCCGAGAACACTGTGAGTGCACTCTCTTTTACACACACACACACACAGAGAGAGAGAGAGAGAGAGAGAGAGAGAGAGAGAGAGAGAGAGAGAGAGAGAGAGAGAGAGAGAGAGAGAGAGAGAGAGAGAGAGAGAGAGAGAGAGAGAAGAAGCAGGGAAGCACAATTGCCTCTCTCTGTCTCTGTCTCTCTCTGCAAATGGCAGTGGAGGCTAGGAGCCACAGGGGAAGGCTCAAAAAGCCGCATGTGGCTCCGGAGGTCTAAGGTCACCCAACTGGCTTTATGCCTAAGGAAGATTAGAGTTCATGGTCTTATAATTTCTAACATTATGCCTTAACCACTAAACAAATTTGGCTATTATGTTATGTTATATATTTATTCTACTATACTGTACTGTACTGTACCGTACCATAGTATATAGTAGGTAGTATAGACTATAGACTATAGACTAGAGGCTATATGCTATATATTATATATTATACTATATACCAGGGGTGTCAAACTCACTACATTACGTGATGTGTTGTGATGTATCATGATTTTTTTTCCAATGTCGGCAATGGGTGGGCACAGTTTTGCTCTGATGCATCCGGCCCATGGGGCAGCAGTTTGACACCCCTGCTATATACTATATACTACACTAGATACTATTATTAATTAACAATATAATATTTGAAAATAGAGTTTTCTAGTGACTTCAGACACTAGAGGGTCTTTTCTCAGAAATCCTGAAAAAGAGTTTTACAATATTTTTACAGCTATGCTTCTGCTGTTACTGGACTATGGGTTTAGCTAGACAAATATAACTGTTTCAAATATATATTTCATTGTACACAGCAGTAAAATAACTTTTGGTGTCCTGTGCCACTAACACTCTTTCAAGTCACAGCCCACATAGTATATCCTAAGAGAATAAGATCAATTAGTGTTCTTTATAAAAATTGCAGGAAAACCAGGACAAATATATTTAAACACATTCTGCTTTTCCCCCCTCCCAAAAAAACTGTCATTTCTTCATCATTCAGGAGGAGGATGCTGCACAGCCCTTAGGCCAGGAGCATGTGTAGGGAGGGATCAAAAAGTCAAAATGGCAGCTATAACCATGTGATCAAATAGCTTCCCTTTTTTTACATACAGCAACACCCTTTGGAACGGGGAAGGGCTTTGATCACATGGTTAGGCCTGCCATTTTGACTCTTTTACCCCCTCCCCCAGATATCCATATTTAACACATCCCCACTGAATGGGATGTGTTCTCTCTTTAGCTTCACATATCTGTACAGCTCATGTTTTACATACATATGTTTTCATTTTTAGATATTTGCCATTTGATCCATTCTTGCATGACTTTGGAAATTCCCAAACAAAACATGAATACCTTTTCATTTCTTCCAATCTACAGCAGTCATTTTTAATGCATTTGAACTAAAACAGATAAGATTCTCCTGCTTGTTTCTTTTAATTCTCTTAATTAGGAAATTGTGCCTAATTTTCCTTTACAGGTTTTGTTCACATTGTTCCTTAATATCTGTTTAATTTGGATTATTTCTTAAAAGTGAAGATTATGTCAAGACTAGAAAAATACAGACCTCAATCTATTAATGTGTCTGCTTTTCCCGTAAGTCCAGAAATGCTGGCTGAATAAGATTCCACTAAAATATCAGCAAAATAATTTCTCACTAAATCCATCTATACCCTATTTTGCCACAGTTCAATCATTCTGTTTCTTTTTTCTTAAAAAGCTCCATCCATGACAATCACGTCTAGCAACAATTGGATTCACAGCTGTAGGTTGTATGGAATAACACATTATGTTGTTATGTTTTGCACAAAAATATAATGAAACACATTTTGACATTCTTCGCTCAAGTGCATACAATGCGTTCTCATTATAACATAACAGTTCATAGTCATATGATACAGATACCATTTGATTCGCAAGTATTAAATAGATTTAAAAGCTATTTTAAACTAGTGTGGAGGAACAATTTGGGAAGAAACTTGCACTTGAACTAAAATTGCACTAGGTGTGATATATGATAAAAAAGCAAGTTAGAGCAGCGGTTCTCAACCTGTGGGTCGCGATCCCATTTGGGGTCAAACGACCATTTCATGGGGGTCACCAAACACCACAGTCCGCCATTTATTTAATTTATTTGGTCGGCCATTTTTTTATTTTTTTGGTCCGCCATTTTTCCCCCTTTGCGATGCGGGCCGTCACGCTGCGCATGCGCGATGCGAGCCCGCCATTTTTGGGGGGGGTCGGCCATTTTTTTGGGTCGGCCATTTTTTTCCCTTTGCGATGCGGGCCATCACGCCGCACATGCATGATGCACCCGTCACACCGTGCGTGCGCGATGTGCCCATCGCGCCGTGCATGCGCAATGCGGGCCGGGGTCGAGCCCCGGAAAAGGTTGAGAACCGCTGAGTTAGAGGCTGTGATTAAGGTGATGGCCTAGAAACCAGGAAACAGAGGCCTAGTCCCATCTTAGCCATGAAAAACTAGCTGGTTGATCTTGCGCAACTCACTTCACCGGGTTTTAGATCTCACCTATCTGTAGTAAGCAGCAGTTTCTTCCATTATTAACCTCTAGTTATTTTTTTCATCTCTCTCATCTTCTCATTTCTTATCTTTTCTCTTCTTCTCATCTTTCCTACTATCTTCTCCTAGTATCTTATGAATTATCACTTGTTGTTTGTATCTTATGATTAATGATTGAAACTATGATTTATGATCTATGCCTATCACTTCGTTGTTGTATGTGTGTACACTGAGAGCTTATGTACTAGAGAAAAATTCCTTCTGTGTCTAATCACATTTGGCCAATAAAGTATTCTATTCTATTCTATTCTATTCTATTCTATTCTATTCTATTCTATTCTATTCTATTCTATTCTATTCTATTCTATTCTATTGACAAGTAAGCAATCCCATTTTAGCATTTACAAAGTCTTTAAGGATGCATCTTTTTCACCAGGAATTAATTTTAAATGCTTTTAGTAACCATTTCATTCTTAATTATAAACTGTTTAACCTTTCATATTCTTCTTACATTTTTTAAAAAAATTACTTAGCTACGTTGAATATTTACTAGCTGAGAAGGACAGAATATAAATCAAGTAAAAAAAAGTACCAAGATCTTAAGCCAATGCATATGGTATGGACTGTACGTTTTCCTTTCTCATATTAACATGTAGTTACTGATGGCTTTTTTCACCTTCCTCTAATATGACCAAAATGCCTATTCACCCTAAGAAGAATGAATAATCAGCCGAGGCTAACAGGTGTCAGTTCTACTGCACAGAATTTGACATAATATTTGACAAGGACACCTGTCCATTTAAAAGCTCCAACAACCATCAGTCTCTTTTTGCTTTCTATTAAATATATGAAAGGAAATGGATTAGGTTGAAGGAAGGAATGATAGATGAGGGGGGTCAAATGAACCAGCAAGAACTTTTGGTCTCCCTTTCTCTGTTCTTTGGCCGTGAGTGAGCAGGCACCAAGCTGACTACTGACTGACAGCCTTTACCCATTTTGCTAAATTAAACCAGCTAAATGGAAATACATATCTTTCCCCAGCACACAGAGAAAACTTTTTTTAACCCTAATAATTGACTTTGTGGAGTGCCTATGGAAATAACTTTTAAGCACACAAGAAACCCAATGCAACAGTTTATCTTGTGGAGTTTACAAGACAAAACAACTAGCACTGGGAGCAGACTTTGGCCGATGCAGCTCATTTTCTAATGCCCTAATTGTGCTGTTAACAGAAAGGCAATGTCAATTTGTTAATCCCAAACCAGGATGATTAAAGCTGACATGTCATCATTGATTTTGTTCATTTTCGGTTCCTTTTTTAGCAGGCTAATTACAGCAATCCTGATCTCTTAAGAAGTATGACTCTACCTATCAATTTCTAAAGAACATTCTAGTTATCTGTTGGCTTGGATGAAATGAAGCATGCATGAAGTCACAGAAACCCAAAATAATAACAAAAAATAATTTAGTGGGAGCTCAATATTTTCACAGTAGATGTTTTCTCATCAGTGCATAAAAAAGGCCCTGTTGCAATAGTTAAGATTGGATACTTATGGAACTGTTTTTCTCTTTGATAAACTTCCAAAGTTCATCCAAGGCTTTATAAATTCTAAAATAGGAAGCTGGAGTTGAAAGTGAATATCCAAAAGTGGCACCTTACTCTGAAAGTGAATGTCCAAATAGGAATCTTGCTCAAGAAATAGCATACAACATATTAATTTAAAAAACTCATAATACATCAATAAAGTAACTGTTAAAAGTATGCACTGCCCATATTGTCTTTTGATTAAACTTTGGGGATTTGGTTTAGATTGCTGAAAGGCTTGGCCATTCATAAAATATTTGCTGTAAGCCTCCAATAATGCCATTTAAGACAATGCTTCCTGATACCATAATTATAACTTTCTCCAATCTTCATTGGACTCTCAGTATCACACCTTCTTATATTTATCCCTTTCTTAGGCATAAAAAGACAGGACTAAGCTGCAATGTAGATGAGTTGAATTGAGTTAAGTTTAGCTTAGTTTAGCTTAATTCCAAGAAAGCTTATAAACCCCCTGTGCTACTATTGGAGAAGATGCTTCATTTTGGAACATGACACTTTCCCAGTTTAAAATCTAAAGGTATGTGTGTCTGTGTTTGTGTACTTATCCACACTGCACAGTTGCTGGATAGGGAATACTTTCTGGAGAATAGAAACAGACACTATGATCCTGTATTAGTCCCTCTGATGCAATCTTAGCACATGTCTCTCTGCTCTACTTCTAAAGCATACGTTTCCTTATTGTGTCACTTTATGTTTTAGTTTGTTCTGCTTTAATTCCAATACTTCATTAATCACACAGAACAAGGACTGCCCCATCAACTAAGCCAACACACTTATGAGTTCTATAAATCCCTTACAAGAACTACAGAAATCACAGTTATTATGATCTTCTCTTAGCATAAGGAAAATTATTAGGTTAAAAAAACAGCTTTGTTTTAAAACATTTTATAATATTCTTTTGCATTATGATTTTTTTGAGTGACTCTTTTCTTCCCAGACTTCTTGTTGCTATTATTATTATTCTGTGGTATTAGTAATCTAGGATTTACCATTTTATCTTTTTCTTCAGACATCTGTTGTAGAACAGTTTTAGTCCTAACTCCAGACAAACCTTTGGGCTATCTAGAACAAAAAGAGAAAAAAAAACAGATAAAAGACCCAACCATAGGAAGGAAGAAAGGAGAGCAAATCAGCAGGAACTATCCAATAGAAGGACTACAATAAAATGTAGTATACAATTCAAACTAAATCTTTCTCAATGTCTCAATCTGAACAGGATTTTTGATCAAGCTAGCTTAGAGTGAAGCTGACATGAACATAAAAAAATCCGAACAAATAAATAACATACAACAGGAGCATTTTAAATGATAAAGATAGATCTGCTCTCTCTCTCTCTCTCTCTCACACACACACACACATACATACACACACACACACACACACACACACACACACCTATCTTATCTACTCAAGTGCCATTCTAGATACCCCAATCTTATTTCACTATCTGAAGCCCAACTGTCTTTGGAGCAATAACAATTAGCAGTAGGTAGATCAAATTCTCATGGTAGATATCTCAATAACTCTAGCAAATTGGCAGATTTCTGGCTACCAATTTTTCAACTGTTATAACAAAATACTTGTTGATGACTATATCTGTTTATGTGACTATCTTAGCTAAGGATTCCAGTTTTAATCAGCAGCTCACCATATGAAGAGGGGGATACTCAGGTTCCCATACTGAAGGCTGACTTCCTCAATGTTTATGTTCTAGATTTGCCCAGGATGTTATTTTGCTTCATACTTACTAGATGTTTTGTGTGTTAAGGATAACCTCAGGAAAAAGACCTACTTGAGATACAGTAGGATAGCATTCTGTTATATTTAGGGGGGAAAGAAGATAGTGTCTAAATGGCATTCATCTGCCTATCAAGCTGAGAAAAAGACCCTGTCAAGTTCAATAATTTGGATAGGCATACAGTCTGACTTGTAATAGCTTGAGTTGGAACACCAAATGATATATATTTAACTCTGTCAGAAAACATTTTGCCTCACACTCAGATGGTTTTGCAAGAAAAATTTTAAAAGACATTGCAAATGGATATCAAAATATGAAGGTATATTATGCTAAACCTTAATGAGTACGACAATATAATGGCACAGGGAAAAATTGACTGAACACTGCCTCCAGATCCAACTGTAATTTAGACAGCCATACACCATTTACCTATGTATTTATTGCACATCAAACCAAGGACAGCCTTGTTATAACTTCCAGGAACCTTTTAATGGTGTGATAATTCATACAAGTATGGAGAAATTATGTCTGTTTGGAGGAAGGAGACAAATGTCACACAAGGAAATGGCAACCCATTCCGAAAAAGGTCATATTCGTTTGAGGCATCATTGTCATGAAGCCATTGTCTGTTTTTCATAAATATTATGATAGTTTTGTCACGCTTGCTCTTCTTTCCACCAAGGTCAGTTGTCGCTATTCTTTATTTCATTCTGAAAAGACGCTTTTGGTAGCTTTTGAAAACCGAGAGGAACATTTTTATCATCCTATCACCAATAAATAAAAATAATTTTAAGTCTGGGAAATTCACAATAGTGTTAGGAAATAAATTGACAGACACATTAACACATCCAAGTTCAATTACTCAAAAAGACTGATAGTAAATCAAAGGACTGCACATAGTCAGAAATTCGGTACTGCTGGGCAACTGAAATGTCGGCACTTAGATAAAGGGAAGGTACTTGCAGAATTATTTGTTGAAAACATGCAGCTTTGCTCTAAAACAGTGTTTCTCAACGTTGGCAGCTTTCACTAAGAATTACCAAAAATTAATCAGTTACCCAGAATTCTGAAGTCCACTCACCTTTAAGCTGCCAAGGTTGAGAAACACTGGTTTAAAACAACAGAAAGCAATAGAACATGTTAAAACTGACACAAACAACTTTTTTGGCCAGTGGAATTCTGCATGGCAAAATGAATAACTTGAAGGCTTTTTTTCTGCACAAAATGGCTGTCATGTATTGGGTGGCTGACTACAAGCTACTCCTATATCAGAAGGCAAAATGGTAGAGGGTACTCCCAACTGATTCTCTTAGCTCTACAAGATGTTCCCTAGCAACTAAGTTTCCTTTTCTGTCTTCTTGAAACAAATGGACAACATTTCCAAGCAAATTTCCTCAAGGTGCATCATTTTTTCTTTCCCACAAATTGCCTGAGGGCAAGCTATGTGGGACCCAAAGGTGTCTTGGAAATAAAGATGAGGCCAAAAGTTGGGACTTGGTCTCGCCACATGACTTTGTCCGATATTATTTGTTTTAATTAAAAGAATATTAACCCCAAAAATTAAGATCAGTCAGGGCAAGGGAGCATAAACCAACATTAGAGAACAGTACAAAAAAAGAAATAAGGTGTTTCTATATCTAATAATCTTTATCTTTATCTTTATCTTTATTTTGACTTATATGACTTATAATAATATCCAATTTACAGCGGCCTAAATAGATCTATAGCTCCAAAGTTTCTAAACTCTTTCAAAACAAAAGAACCACATTGTGTTCTTTAAGTGTTGTGGTGGTGGTGGTGGTGATTGTGTGTGTGTTTGTGTGTGTGTGTGTGTGTGTGTGTTGTCCTTCCAGTTCAGAAAGTTTCTGAAATCACTCAGCCATAATGGCAATGCCCAGGCTATCTACCACTTTCTGAAAGGCCTTTAATTTCTTGTTAGCAACTTCTTCCAAGTTTTATTTTATTTCATTGTCTCTCCTTTTTGTGACCCTATCAATTATATATTGGGAAAACAAGTCTTCCTATAACAACGTCTCTTTATTGACCCACCTGCCCTGGGCTCTCTTCCAGATTCCATTTCTCATATTGGTATTCATACCAAGGATCCCAAGAGAAAAAGCCACAAATTAAATTGCCATTTCTCCCTTCTTAGCTCCCACCCTCACTCATCTTCTTTCAAAACAGATTTAGAGACCCATTGAATGATATCACTCGAATAGCTCCTGTCACAGTTTCCATCTACATCTTATGGAAATTATTATGGTTCTACCTACTGTTCAACTGACTAACTAACCCTATTCATTTCATCCAGACCTTTGGTGACGGATAGACCCCTTGCTTCATTCCATGCAGTCTGTTACATTTGCTATCTTTTTTTAGTTGTATTGTAATTTCTTTGCTTGGTTGTTGTAAGCCACCCATAGCTGTTGGGAATATAATTTTAATAAAATTATATTTAAAGAAATTATTATGTTCATAGGATTGGGGCATGACTAATAAATAGCTTGATCATACAGGTGTTTATTCTGAAATCAGTCCTACTGAATTCATTGCTACTTACTTAAAGTAACAGAAACTCAGTTTAGTGTAAAGATTAAAGGCATCAGATTAGAAACAGGGAGATTTTGATTTCTAGTCCTGTTTTAGGCACAAAGCCAACCAGGTAACCTTGGATCAATCCTCCTCTCTCAGCCCTAGGAAGAAGGCAAGGGCAACCCACTTCCAAAATCTTATCAAAAGAACTGTGGATTTATCCAGGCAGTTACCAGGAGTCACGACTGACTCAACAGAACACATACATGTTGCAAGTAAGCAAACAGAGAAATGTAGCACTTCAATGTAAATTATTAACCAAATGTTCATAACTTTGTTCCTTATGTTTGTAATGTTCCACAGGACTGGGTCAATAGCAGAGAAGGCTCTCTTCCTGGACCCCACCAGTCAGAACTCTTTAACTGATAGAGTCATGTCTGACCTAACTGGTTTGAGACAGAAGTCTTTGACTGAGTTGGATTTCCTGGCCACCTCTTCTCTTCTGATTGGGCCAAAAAAAGCAAGAAGGAGAAACTCTGGGGCACCATTTTAGTCTACTCTGGATTTTAAATTGCTAAGGGAAGACTTTGGGAACCATTGCTTCAAGATGATCTAGGAACTGTGTCCCTCCTGTAGGAAACGTGTTTGGCATCCACTCTTCCAAAACACATCAGGTGCCATGAGAAGGCAGTGCTCAGTGGCACTAACTTTCCTTAGCCCCATTCCTCCTAATGCATCGTAGTGGTGAAGCCATTTGCCTTGAACAAATTCCCAATTTCCATTTTCCCACCATGAATGGTCTCTCTAGGTATTCCCCAACCAGACACCAGTGGTCAAGCTTCTGCTTTGTCTGACAGTACAACTTCTCCTTTCACATGCTTCCTAGTATGCCTGCTCTAGCCTCAAGGAGAATGAGCAAGTAGGCATTGTTATGAATTTAAAGGAAGACAGACAGATGCCAACAGCATCTGGATTGGTTCCAGAGGAGAGTTTACTGTAGCTAAGAGAAAGGAAAGAGAGAGAGAGAGAGTACAGGCAAAGTTTAATGGAAATGTCTTAAAATAGATGTGGTCTAGCCTCTAGAAATGGGAGAGAGAACCATGAGGCTTTGATAGGTGAGCAGATACTTCTCTCCCTTAATTAAAAAGCTCTCCTGTTTGAAAATAACTTTAATTTCTTTCTTCAGCAAGAGTGGAAGGGAAATAAAAATGGTTATTCATGAAGTCCAATTCTTCCTTGTAATGAGCCAGGGTAATGACAGAAGTCGCAATTCAGCTTTAGGCAGAAAACAAAGGTAGTTAACTTATTGAGCGCCTTATAAGGAAAACTCAAACTATTAAAGCTAAGAGAGTTATTTGTATCTACTGTAACTGGATGAGTCTCCCTATCTGACCGAGGCAAAGCTTTGTTCAGAAGATCTATTTAAAGCCAACTCAGTTGACTTTCCACCTTGAAACAAATCCATGATTCGAAGCAGCCCAGGTTATTAATTACACTACTGGATCAGAGCAGCCATACTATTCACTATTATTGCTTTGTGGTTTTATTTATTGTATTATTTGTTGTATTCATTTTATACATTGCTTCAGAGTGACATGTTTTACAAACGTTAAAAATATATTGTGCAATAAACAAGGTGGCCAATTAAGCTAGTATGGGCCACATCTGGTAACTTTTCCATGTGAAGGATGTCGCCTGATGCTAAGCATCAGGTACTGAGGTGGACCATGACACTTTTGCTACTGAAAGCACAGCATGAAGGTTGATATACCCATCTAGTTGAGTCTTCAGCTCCCCTTGTGTTGCAGGCCATTGGGAAAGCAAAGATTGAAAGTGTTACTCTTGGAATTGCCATGTTTTTCTCTGCCATGTTGCAGATCTCAGCAAATTGTGGATTGGAACAGACAGCAGCTAAAGTAGCTTGGTCATAAAATATTTTTCAAAGAAGATTCCATATGGCAGTGCAAAGATTATTGTATATGTCCTTTCAAGACATTTAAAATATTAGCCTTGACTAGCCATCTCTGTTTAAGTAAGGTATTTAATTATTTGTCTTTGATAAGTATTGTCAGTTGGTTATATTATTGGAGGGTTTGAGGATAAGGAAACAGAATTGTGTTCCTTTCTCCGTGGAAATTCTCAAACATGCCAGTAAAAGCCAGATCTGTTTTCTATTTATATTAAGATATGGCACACACCTGACACATTTTGACCACCTTGGCAATTGCTGGCATAAACCAGTAGTAGAAAAATGAAAAATGCCACGATAAACTGCAAAACTTATCAACCTTTGGGTGTGTATTGTTGATTACCCATTGTAGAACTAAATCTTCATTTCCAAATGAAACAAGTCCAAAATTCTATGATGCATAAATATTTATGCAAATGAGTTTTATAAGTAAAATTCTCAGGTATCAAAACTGGCCATTCATAAATCCACTGATGGGACTATTGTTTTTTTGCCAAGTTGTAGGATCAGCTTGGATTAGCACTGTAACACTAGAGACATTCTCAAGGCTTAAGAGGTTATAACACATTATTATAAGCTACATCTGTGTTGTAGGTGACAAGGTTTGTCCCAGACTGCAAATTGTAAAAGAACATTCCAATACTTTCCCTATCTAACTGGTTACTGGAAGGTTGCTTTTAACATGCTGTCACCCTATATATCAATCTATAAAACCTATATGAATCCCTGAAAGTGATTCTTAAACCCTGAGGTTTTAGTTCTGTATTGTAGACTGTTGTAATGGATTTTTTTTCCCCTTGCCCACTGCAAATTGAAAGGTAATGGAAAAATGTGTTGCAGTGCATCCCTAATGAATCCCAGAAATAATGGTCACGTCAGCAAGAGAAAACTAATCTGCAGTCCTACATATCAGCAAACATTATGCTGTTCTAAAATAAGGAACATCGCTTTATTTGGTTTGGTTACTTTCCAATATTTTTTGTGGGGTTCGAAGTCAGCTGAATCACTTAGAACTGCGTCAACGTATTTTTGACATAATATTTGAGACTCCGTTCCAGCTGATCATCTTAGAGGCGAGACCTACTGTAGCAATGAACACAGGATATTGACAGCTTGTTTTTTTTTTAATTAAGCTAGGACTAACAAAAATACTCGGTGGAATTATTCCCAAACTACAAGTAGTCTCAATATACAACAGTTTGTTTCGTGAGCCTTCAAAGTTACAACAGCATTGAAAGATGTGACTTATGGCCGTTTTTCATAGTTATGACTTTTGCAGCATCCCCATGATTAGGCAATCAAAATTCAGACACTTGGCAACTGGCTCAGGGAAACCCCAGGAGTTATTGTATTGTATGAAATGAATTGCATATTCCTTCTCACAAAACACTTACACCTTGAAGAGAAGCTTGAGAAAATCCATGCTCCTGGACATAGTAGTGGACTTTAAATTAGGCTGACTGCCTTTTTCAAAGCCTTACTAGTGCAGTCACTCTTCTTAAGCATGGCTTGCTCTACAGTAGCAATAGCAATAGCAATGTCACTTAGACTAATGTACCACTTCATAGTGCTTTACAGCCTCTCTAAACAGTTTACAGAATCAATATATTGCCCCCAACAATCTGGGTCTCCATTTTACCAACCTCAGAAGGCTGGAAGGCTGAATGAACCTTGAGCCAGTCAAGATCAAAGGAATCAAACTCCTGGCAATGTGAGCAGAGTTAGACTGCAATACTGTATTCTAACCACTGTGCCACCACGGCTCTTATCAGTATCTTCTCAGAGCTGGATTTATTATGCTTTTTTGTAGAGACCCCATTATTGTGGCAGCAACATAAGATCCAATTCCATGATGGAATTTAACTTTCAGCAATCGTGATAGAGAAAAGTTTGAAATATCACTAGAAAAAAAGTATAGCAACACACTGGACCTTTTATTTATGGGCAATGAAGGGCATTTTTTTTAGTTTGGGGACAGTGTCCTGGAATAGTTGTCTCCCTTCCTTTGAGCCCAGTTATAATTGGGTTTTTTTGGCAGGGAATCATTCCCTAGATCCTTCCTTTGCAGGGTGACTCAAAGTTTCATTCTCTCTCTTTTACTACTCAATATCTACATGAAGCTGCCAGGTGAGGGTTTCAGACCATATTGACCAAATCAGCCTGGAGAATTAGGATCTGGAATTTGAGCCCGACTTAATACAAGCATAAGTTCTTGGTTTTCTGTTACAGAACAATGTTTACTCTGATATAGCAATAATTACTCAAAGTACAGATCGCCATAATCATGAATGGTCTAAATCTGGTACAAATCAGGGTAGCGTAGTATTGAATTAATCTTATGGAAATTAAGATTACCAACCATAGAAATTCACTGATGACCTTGGGTTAGTCTTAATCTTTTAGTCATATCTACTTCATAGTATTGTTGTAGGAAAATATTGGAAGAGGGTGCTGTACACCATCCTCAAGAAAGGCAGAACCTAAATCTAATCCCAAAAAATAAGCCATTAGAAATATTTCCATCCCTGCTACTGTTGATGCCACCTGGAGATGAAAGGAACTGGAATCCAAAGCTTTGAGAAGATTTAAAGAGTGAGAGACAAAATGGTAAATGGTATTAATTGATTTTTTGAAAATCCTTTCATTGCTCCTTCATTTTATACTTATCAAATCAGTTTCAGAAAAGCAAGTTGGAAGGATACCATTCCTCCTACATGTCCAAGGTTTTTCAGCTCAATGGGAGGCAAAAGATCTCCTTTTTGAGAAGCTGGTACTCATATTAATTCCTTAAAGAACAGAGCCTCCATGGCAACCCACTATAGGTTATCTGTTACCATAGTGATCAAAAACTATGGGGAGTGATGTATCTGTGTCACGAACTTCTATCAGCTCAGCGAGGAGGGGAAAAAACAGTGGGCAAAAGATGTAAACAGGGAGTACAAGAAATTAAACAGATATTTTAAAAAGAAGATGGGGGTTCTTGTCAGTTATTTCTAGCTGTCAAGGAGGTTGAAAAAGTACTTTAAGATGGAGCAAGCTTTCTCACTCTGAAAACTCTTATATGATAAGGGGGGAGCACACACTGAACCAGCGTACATAAAAATACTTACTATGGAATGGAAAAGAAGAAGTCTGTATTGAGAAAGAGGTTGAAGAGTCTGCATTGTGTGAAAATGTTTGAGAGAAGCAATGGAAAGGAAAGTTTCTTCCCTTTTCCTTCTTTCTTTTTACTGCAAATGTCTGCTATCACCCATGAACCATTCGTCATCATCAAGGAGGTGAAAACTGGCCCCTAAAAGTCTTGAGAGGAATCCCAAAAATTCCCCCAAGACTTGATAGCAAATGGTAATTTTCCATACAGTAAATGAGGGAAGTTAGAATAAGAATATGACAGAGTTGGAAGGGATCTTGGAGGTCTTCTAGTTCAACCCCTGCTCAAGCAGGAGATCCTATACCAGGGGTTCTCAACCTTGGCAACTTTAAGACTTGTGGACTTCAACTCCCAGAATTCCTCAGCCAGCTGCTGGCTGAGGAATTCTGGGAATTGAAGTCCACAAGTCTTAAAGTTGCCAAGGTTGAGAACCCCTGTCCTATACCATTTCAGAAAAATGGTTGTCCAATCACTTCTTATAAACCTCCAGTGTTGGGGCATCTTAAAGATGTGGGGAGTAATCATATTTGATTTCATGTTTTGTTCTAGCCCAGGGGTGTCAAACTCGCAACGTCACGTGATGTCTCACGACATATCGTGACTTTTTTTTTGCCATTGCCGGCAATGGGGCAGGTGCGGTTTTACTATGATGCATCCAGCCTGCGGGCCGGCAGTTTGACACCCTGTTCTAGCCCCACCAACTCTTTTGTTTTAATTTAACCATGCTTTGAAGCCTGTCAGCCAAATGCCAAATTCAATCGTTGTTTCTCAAAATGTGCACTACTATTCTACATCTCAGATATAGAAATACATCTCCTCCCCTTCACCCGAACCTTATCCATATTTTGACTAAGAAAGGTGCAGTGGGGAAAAGCATGTTATTAATAGTTGAGTGTTATCGTTAGCTATGGAAGTCTCTTGCATTTTCCAAGGACATTTGACGATGTGGGATGCTTCCTTTGATTCTGCCTTGCTACCTGTTACTTTTTTTTTCTTGTTGTTTTTTTCACTCCTAAATCAGATTTTCCCCTTGATCTGGGAAGGGAATGAATTGATGTTCAGAAGAATATAGAAAATAAGGGTTGCCCATTGGAGGAATCCTCTCCTGAAGCATCTCCTACAAAGGGCCACCCAGCCTCCTCTTAAATACTTCCAGAGAAGCAGACCCCATGCCTCCTAGGACCGTCTGTTCTATGGTTGAGCAGTTTTTAGGAAAATTGTCCTGATGTCCAGCTGTAACCTATTTCTTTGTGAGTCAAATCCTTTGTCTGTTTTTCTGGAACAATTCTCTGAACATTGGAAACGTATTTGCTGAGACAGATTCCCAGTGTACCTATCCCAGTGTTGTTGGACCTAATTGGCAGTGGCTACCCAGAATTTCTATCAGTCATTCCTGGGACTATCAGGAGATCCTGAGGATTGAAACTGGGTTGTTCTTTATGCTATGAACTCAGTCATGCCTTCTGTCTCCCACTTACGGAATCTGCCCGACATGATTCATGAACTATTTTAATTAATTTCAGGGGGGGACTAATTTACATTTTGAAATTTCAGTACATTTTTTTTAAAAAAATCTTCCATTTCTGAACTATTTTTAGTATTGAAGAATTGAGTAGAGAAACTCATTTTGGCCATATAATTTGGCCATTTCACACCTGCGGATTAGGTTTAAGGGAAACTAACAGAAGCCTATAAACAGGTGTGTCATCCAGAAACATACATTATAAGTTTAAATTATCACATATTCAGACTAAGTTTTTAATGAAAGGATAGAGGCAATTATCTAGAAGTTTTTAAAATTATAGGCATCTTCTTTAAATATTCAGATTCAAATCTGGGGTTAAGAGTGCACAGGTATACATATCTACTGCCCTAAACTGGCCGGTTTTCTCTGGACTTCTGGATTTTGAGAGATATTGAAAGAAGTAAGTGAACAGGCTGGTGGGGAAGTTATGTGATCTTCAAATAACCTCAGTTTCCCCAAACAGGAAAAGCAGTCTTGCAATCCCTACACCATGCATCTTCAGCACATTTCAAAATGCAAGCTTTTTTCTGCTCTTGGCACTTTTGGAAGTGAACAACTAAAAGTTTTCCTTATACTCCTAATCAGGGGAGATGGGATGGGATACATTCCAGTGAACTGGAATAGCTGTCAGCAGTGCTTTTTTTCTTTAAAAAAAAAGGTGCCAGAACTCACACACGTCATACAACCCACCTTGCCTACACTACAAGGTTCCATCCAAAAAAGGTCCCGGAACTCTGTTCTGGGCGTTCTATAAGAAAAAAAGCCCTGACTGTCAGTATCTATTAATAGGAAAGTATAGTCTACGTCAAGTACCAGAAACACACAAAACTCTGAAGTGATTGGGGTGTGTGTGTGTGTACGAGAGAGAGAGAGAGAGAGAGAGAGAGAGAGAGAGAGAGAGAGAGAGAGAGAGAGAGAGAGAGAGAGAGTTGTTATATAACTTACACTGTATTTGCAATAATATCCACATTTACTTGAAAAAAATGCTTTAGTTGAACCATCAAGATATATAGTCATTTCATTCCCACTGCATATGTAATCTGGCCAGGGCAAGAAGCAAAATACACCTGTAATAACACATCACAGAGTGCTACAAATCTTGCTATCTAAGAATCCAATGAAATGAGTTATTGTGTGTAATGTTTGGGAAGAGTGAAAGCCTTCTATATCTGCAACTTTATAAGAAAAGACCCTTAATGAGACTTTGAATTAAAGCGTCATTAAAAAGCTTAGCCTCAAGATGACAGTGAAACTCCTGAAGCAGTAACAATGCTCCTTCAGCAGAAGAATTCTTACTTTTTAATAGCCCATGGCAGATCCAAGAAGTCACAGTAGATTGAAAGCTCAAGAGATCAATGAGTAATTCTAAGATAAGAACGTAAGCACGCTACCTTATAAGGATTTGACATTACAACTTGTCTGGGATGGAAGGAGACAAGAAATATAAGTTACATGTTCTTCATGTTCATTTTGCCATTCTGCAAAAATTAAAACACTCTCCCTCCTTTCCCTGCTACTAGCTGTGATTTCATATCATTCAAATCTTTTGGAAAAACCAATTCATTGTTTTATTTTGATTCACAGCATTAAACTGTTCATTGCTTTATTTTGATTCAAAGCATTAAATTGTTGAGCCAGCCCCCTGAACGGATTCAGAGGCAGCCGAATCAAGGATTCAGTACAGGTCACTGATTTGATTCAGAAAATCAGTTCAGTAGGGAGATTCATTCAAAGTTCAATCAAATATCCAAACTGAAGCTTCTGCTCATCTGAACTCTGCATATTTTGTAAACCTTGCTGCAGAAATTGTACGGGGATATGGGGAAAAGTAAGTAGAAATTATTTATACTTCCACTTTAACATACATAAGATTCTGGTTTTCCCCTGTCAGTGTTCTGTGCCCACTAACATACCAGTGTTCCTTTGCAGTAGCAAGGCCCACTGAGGTTTATTTTTCTTTCTTTTCCAATTTTTCTGCAACTCTGATTATCCTTTCAGATATGCTGTATTAATTACATGAGAAATAGTTCACACTCTCTGATATGTAATACTGTATTTTAACTGAGCGACAGTCATTGTCCCTTATTCTTCCTTTAAGTCCCTTTGAATGCTAAATAGCAATTTAATACCCTTTACCTATGTTATATCTATTTGATTTAATTCTAATGTTATGTACTTTAAATGGAATATTTATTGAATTTGTAAATCAAAGATTTAGAGCAAGGTGAAAAACTAGGTAAATTATTAGTTATTGGGTTGAAAGAGTTGGATCAATGTAATACTGTGTTTGTAGTTAGGGGCACCCAAAGCAAAGCATACAATAACTCTTAATTCAATAAATCAAAAAATCCTCTGTTATATAACTGTTGGGTAAATATATATGAAGGGTGAATTAATTAATGTTTATGTAATATACTCTTTCTTAGGATTACACATGACTAAACTTCCTATTTTGCTGAACTAGTGACAAGAGTGTAGGGTTTCCCAATTTTTCAGACTGATAAAATAATTTGGAATTTTAAAAAGGGTCCAAGTAGGATCATCAAACGATTCTTATAGAGATGAAGGTTTCAAAAGGTTTCAGTGGACATTGTCGGATACAAAACATCATGCATTTTTCCTTCACTTTTTTCACAATAGTAAAAAGACTTCCTGATTATCTGGACAACTGTTCTAAAGTCTTTTGTTGCTATAAATGTTTATGATTTTTCTCTCTATTTTTTAAATTATTTTATTGCATATTCCCAATATATTTTACTTCTGTCTGTCTCTCTATCTTCTTTGTGCCTGTCTAACTTTATCTGTTTCTATCTATCTATCTATCTATCTATCTATCTATCTATCTATCTATCTATCTATCTATCTATCTATCTATCTATCTATCTATCATCTATCTATTTATCTATCTATCTATCTAATCTATCTATCTTTATAATTATCTATCTATCTGTCTGTCTTTCTGTCCACCTATCTATCTGTTAGCCTACCTTCTTAGTATTTTCCCCACTAGTACAAGGTCTTCTTTTTTGTGTGTGAATCCATTTGATGAATACACACACATAGATACACACACAAAACATAAAAACACAATATGTAAATAAATGCAGAAACATAAACTTTACAATGCAAAAGAAAAATTTAACTTAAAAAACTTCTACCCTTCATTTTCCTCAAAGATCACTTAACCACTTCTTATTCTTTTATATGATTGTAATGACAATTTAATTTTTCCATTATTTCTTATTTAATCTATAAAAACCTTTATCATCAGGCTATTTTTCTCTATAATAAAAGCTTCTGTCAGTTTTTCTCTCATTAAACATGTCAGTTTTGCTATCTCTGTCAATTCATAACTTTAAATATCCAGTCTAAAATATTTGGAGCTTGTTTATTTTTATATTTCTATATATATAATAACATTGCCACTATGATCATGTCAAGAAGACACCAAACTTTTTACTCAGTTTTTTAAAATAAACCCTAATAAGTACAGTTCTGATTTTCTCTGAAAAATGATTCTTATTATGGATCACAGACCAAAAAATTTTAGTCACAAGTCTACCTCATAGATTCCATCTCCTTTATCACATTTCCAACATTTACTTGAAGCATTCTTGCACATTTTTCATAGTTTCACAGGTGTTAAATGAGATCTATACAATATTTTATAACAATTTTCTCTTAAATTATTGCATGGAGTAAATTTAATATTTAGTTCACATTTTAGCAATAGCACTTAGACTTATATACCGCTTCACAATGCTTTACAGCCCTCTCTAAGCGATTTACAATATTTTCCCCAAATATTCATGTCAATACTGTGCCCAAAATCTAGCATATACTTAACAGTGCATTCTTAATTTACTCCGTTTTTGAATTATATTTTAACAACAATGTATACATTCTTGAGATTATATATTTTTATTTTTGCATGATTCTATTTCAAGTTCATTTTTACTCCCTTCTATATCTCCGTGGTTCATGTCCTTTTCAAATTGTGCCTTTATTTATGCAGAACTAAATCAAGTCAGATTTATGTCTCCTGTAGTTAACTGTGCTCTAGTCTTAAGTACAGGTTTGCCACCTATAAACATCAGCAAATTCTCATAATTTAACCATTTTTCTTGGCTTGTTATTTCTCTCCTGTGAAAAGCTTCTTGAATTGAGGTCTATAATGACAATCTTGGGGGCAACTTCTTATATTTATTCCAAGGGTTTATTATGGCATCTCTGACATATCATTTTTTAACTCGTTTACTTTAACCTTATAAGAGAGTAACAGAATAACGGATTCGAAGGGGACCTTGGAGGTCTTCTAGTACACCCCCTGCTCAAGCAGGAGACCCTATAACTGTTCCAGACAAGTAGCTGCCCAGTCTCTTCTTAAAAGCCTCCAGTGATGGAGCACCCAGAACTTCTGAAGGCAAATTGTTCCACTGCTTAATTATTCTCACTGTTAAGAAGTTTCTCCTTAGTTCTAGGTTGCTTCTATCCTTGATGAGTTTCCATGGATTGTTTCTTGCCTTACCTTCTGATGCTTTGGAAAATAGGTTTTGACCCACTCTTCTTTGTGGCAGCCCCTCAGATAATACCATTAAATAATAATAAATAAATAAGTATTTATACTTATTATACTTTTATAATAAATAAATAATATTTACTATGTATTAATAACTTTATTTAACATTAATAATAATAATAATTATTGAATGTATTAATAAACAGTAAATAATAATAATAATACTCTTACTAAAGGTAACCATACAGACAATATCTGAAGCTGCATATTTATTTTATTTATTTATTTATTTTGTTCGGATTTGTATGCCGCTCCTCTCCGAGGACTCGGAGAGGCTCACAACATATACATAAAACAATTTCAATGTAAATCCAAACAAAAACATTAAAAATGAAACCCCATACATACTCATCAATCACGCCACAATCAACAATCATCCCCAGGCCTGCCGGCAGAGGTAGGTTTTTAAATTCTTTCGGAAGGCCGGGAGAGTCGGAGAAACGCGGACTTCAGGAGGCAGTTGGTTCCAGAGGGTGGGCGCCACAACAGAGAAGGCTCTCCCCCTAGGACCCGCCAGACGACATTGTTTCGCTGACGGGACCTGGAGGAGGCCGAATTTATTCATTTTTATGAATAAATAGCAAAAGTTCCTTGGATTGGCTTTATTTTATATAATGTAAAGCCTGGCCATTGTTTATGTAGACAAGAGTCTAGCTGTCATAATGGAAAGTAGAAAGCTAGATTACCTGTAGTCCTCAACTTACAGCCATTCGTTTAGTGACTGCTCAAAGTTACAACGGCACTGAAAAAAGTGATTTACGACCGTTTTTCACATGTATAGCCTTTGCAGCATCCCCATGGTCACATGATCAAAATTTAGATGCTTGGTAACTGGTTCATATCTATGATGGTTGCAGTGTCCTGGGGACATAGGATCAGCCTTTGTGACCTTCTGACAAACAAAGTCACTGGAGAAGCCAGATCCACTTAATAACGAAGTTACTAACTTAACAAATGCAATTATTCACTTAACAACTGTGCCAAGACAAATGGTAAAATAAGGCAACTCACTTAACAAATGTTTCACTTAACAACATAAATGTTGGGGTCAATTGTTGTTGTAACTCTAGGGCTACCGATATAATTTCAGATTAGGTACTGCAAACCTCCTATTTCTTTCAATCCTGTTAGCATTTTAATTTTTTATTTTTAGCCTTGACATACAAATTTATTTTTGCCACTGTACCAAAAGGACATCATTTTTTCGTTATACCCTAGGTACTGTCTGGGACAAGAAAAGCATTCTAGGTAATGTATCCATTTTAATCCCTGCTAAGATAATCTTTTCCAACAAAAAACAAATTCCAAGAGCTATGAACATTTAAATAACGTGCTGTTTTTTATATGTCTTCAAGCTGCAATTTTATGCAACACTACCCTCACTTACCACAAAGGCCTTCTTCTGAAGAGGCAGAGTTAGGACTGTGCTGGTAACACAAACTTTTCTTAAGAAAAGAGAGAGAATGAGGATAACATACTGTGAATTGAAAATGGAGTTGTTTCCTTTGTTGTTTAGTTGGTTGTCTTGTACTGAAAGGAAGAAAAGTAAGATGGAGTATTGTTTCCATATTCTGGGTATGTGTTCTGCATTCAGCAAAAGCAGACCAACCGTAAATATAAAAGACATTTGGCTCTACCTTGTGAAATTCGATAAAATGCTGAAATGGCCTTCTAGCTCAAAATTTAGACTTTGGCAAACAAAGCCCTTGCACCAAATTTGCTAGATAAAAGAAATGATTTGGCAATTGCTGAATGATGACACTTGAAAGAGCAGCTGGAATATAAATATAGAAGGGATTATTTTTATCATTATTCAGATGTTTGGTTGTTGTTATTGTTGTTGTTAATTTTCTGCCTTTGAGTCCATCTTGACTCCTGGCAACTGTAGTTTTCATGGCCTGATATTAGAAGTGATTTGCCACTGCCTCCTTCCTAGGGCTGAGAGACAGTGATTGGCTCAAGCTCACCCAGCTGGCTTTGTGTCTAAGGCAGGACTAGAACTCCCAGTCTCCCAGTTTCTAGCCTAATGCCCTCACCTTTACACCAAACTGGCCCTCTTCAGGCACATATACAGTATATTTAAATATACTATTTTTATCTGAAAAAAGAAAGGCTTATTGACATCAGTTCAAATATTAACTTAATTATTCATTTAATTTAATTAATTTAATGAACAAGATGTATATAGATTTTCTTCAGTAAACAGAAAACAGATTTCTCACCCACTTTCTAATGGGTATAGCTTCTAAAAGATTCCAAGAAATGCCTAAAGAAAAAAACGGTGGCAGCTCTTTGTTCCTGTAAAAGATGCAGGAACAGAATCCTTAAAAAACATATACTTAAAAAAAAATCTTCTACATGCAGAAGAGTTTCAGAAATTGAATTGACCTAACATCTAAAGCCATGGTTTGTCAGTCATGGTTTACTAAATATATACCAGGTTCAATAACAAATGATAAACCTTGCTGTATAAATCACAGCGGCAGGCTGCATGCAACATGCTAAAGTACATAAAGCAGTGGTGGCGAACCTATGGCACGGGTGCCAGAGATGGCACTCAGAACCCTCTCTGTGGGCACGCGCACCGTCGCCCCAGTCCTAGGCCTCCAGCTGGGTTTTATAAAACCTTTTCGCTTTAGGCCTCCGCTGCCGTGTACAAAAAAAAAGGTTCAATCAATCAATCAATTTCAGCTTCTTGCGGGAAAAAAAAAGATCTTGCAAAGCTGGAATTGATTGATTGAACTTTTTAGTCCCACCCAGTCTGCCATTACCACTGCAGCCACGTCCACCCAATGGGTCATACCCAGCCAATGGGCCACACCCAGCCAATGGGCCACACCCACCTGGCACCCGACGATGTAGAAGTGGGTTTTGGGTTGCAGTTTGGGCACTTGGTCTCTAAAAGGTTTGCCATCACTGACATAATGCATACTGCTTTTTGATTTAATGTCATCATATCTGAAAATCCAGATGAACGCTAAATGACAACAAAGAGGTACAAGGAATTTACTCTTTGCTGCTATCATAGCTTAAGGATATTCTAACCTCAGAGTCTTTAATGTGCTGACTGCAACTTGCACAATTCCTCAAACAGTAGGCTGGCTGGGGAATTCGAGGAGATAAAATTCACATTTCTTAAAATTGCTGAGACTGAGAAATACGTACTGTTCTAGTTGCCCAAGCATGTTTTCTTTAATTTAACATTGTGTGGGAACTCATACAGATCTTTCTCTCTTTAAGGCACTGGAATATTTTTTGAAGTCTACAAATTATGCCACCCCTACCCATAAACATTTCTCCTCTTACAATTTGATGATCTTCTTCTTCTCTTCCTCCTCCTCCTCTTCCTTTTACTGCTTTAGATGTCAAAGGAGATACAACGCTTTGGTTCTTATTCTTCTGGCGCCCTCAACCATTGTTAATTGATGTAGTGTGTCTTTGATGTCATCTCTCCATCTTCTTCTGGGTCTGCCCCCTGTTCTTCGAGCTTGTCCTCTTTTTGTATACGCCTTGTGCAGTATAGACTCCAAAGACCAGGGCTTTGTTTCTCATAGAACGCCCAGAATGGAGTTCCGGCACCTTTTTTGAATGGAACCTTGTAGGGTAGGCAAGGCGGGTTGTATGACATGTGTGAGTTAAAGCACTGCACAAGACTATCCTCTCCAGGTGAGCAAATTGCTTTATTTGCTGTTTTTGTATGTAGTTTAAGATTGGGTTCTATGCCAATTCTTTCCTCTTATGGTCTCATTTCTGATTTTATCTCTTCTAGTCACTCCAATAGCTTTCTTCAAACATCTCATTTCCATGGTGACTAACCTTTGCTTCTGTTTTATTTTAAGTGTCCGTGTTTGGCATTGTTTGACAAATAAATAAATATATAAACCTCATTTATTTATTTTTTTGGAAGAGTAAACCTCTGGTCTCAGTGACCAACCCAGATTGGAGCTTGCAAAAACCCAAATGTTTTTATTTATTTCCTGACTTTATTATTTTCTTGGTTTGAAAACTCTGTTCCATAATCCAAGACATTTTTAAACCTAGTTAAAGTCTACTTAAAACATGGGCTAATGACCACAATTCTTCATGAACAAACAGGATGTGTGTTTAAATCCAAATGTGTGCAATTCACTCCTAAATTTCCAGTTGGAAATCTGGCGTGTTAGTTCAGACCTACTCTACCAAACACATTAAAACAATATGTACTGAATCACGCTGAGAATTCTACCAGGCTTTATCTTGTACATTATTTCTAAATAAAAATTTGCAAAAATGTAACCCAAAGGAATGAATTTTTATTTAGAAATAATGCCCACAGAAACTGACAGGACCTTCTTGGAATTAAGAAGGTGAATGTTTGTGATCTAATTGGTTACAAAATGGCCAAGAGGATGTCTAAAGCAAGCATCAAAGCAGTGTGGCACTTCTCGTGCTTCATTTCAACAAGGGATCCATGCTACGGTCCATACGGTATAGTGTGGCTCACACCTGGATTTGTTAGCCAACACTTTTATCAAAATAACATAAGGCATTAATAACTTTTCCTAATTTTATGATTTTCATAGTTGCTTTGATTCCCATTCTTATAAGTTGCAAAAGAAAATGAAAAGAAAAAGTACAGCATTCGGAAATGTGTTTGAATTGACCGGTTTAACTTAACTTGATAAAGTTTGCTGCAATCGGCTAAAAGTTATCTTACACTAAATTGGACTTATATGATTTAGTATAGGAGTCTCCAACCTATGGGCTGCGGTCCACTATTGGGCTGCGGCCTCTTAGCCAGTGGGCTGCAGCAATGGCTGGCCGGTGCATGCATACATACATGCACACTCCCCCCCACTCATGCTAGCACCTGCGACCCCCATTTGCACATGCATGTGGGCGCAAACAGGGCCACTAGTGCCAGGCAGGAGTGCGTGGCCCATTCGTGCATGCACAAATGGGGCCTCTAGTGCCAGGTGGGTTGCCCAGCATTTGCGCATGCATGAATGGAGCTGCTAGTGCCACACCAGTGTGCATGGCCCTGTTTGCATGTGCACATGCACACCAATTTAGAAGCTGCTCTCCTTTCCTCTGGGCCGTGAACCCGGAAAGGTTGGAGACCTCTGATTTAGTATTCATTGATAACTCCCAAGAGAGTTATCTTAATGTGTAATGGACTTACTTTATCATTAATCTAGACTATCTTTAAAAATATATGGAAATTAGTAGGCACACATACTATATTCGCAGAGCTATGTTAGCTTCAATGGTAGTTGTTCAATCACAAAATCAAGCTCTTCCATGGAACTCTTCACCCAAAAAATGTATGAAATGTATTGTTCTGTCCTCAATTGCAATGAATGTTCACTCTTTTTTAAAAAAAATAGCAGCCCATTGTTCTCATTTGTATGCAAAAGAACCTGAAAGCATATGAAAGGCAATGCCAGCTGAACCTGTGGTCACAAGAGAACATCATGGCTGCCAATCTGACTTAATATGCAATTAAGAGATGCATGGATGGACCCAAATCTTAGAAAAGAGCTACTGACTAGCTATAGTGAAGTCTGGCACAATTACCCTTAGTTCTGCTTAATACACTTTTTATAGCCATCTGGGTTCCATTAGGAATTGGAAAGGATTGGGGCAAATCTCCTAGCTGGATGGATGCATAACAGTAATGCAGCATATGGTGTTTCATTTCTTCCTTAATAGGTAGTTAAACTCCAAGACCTGAATTTTCTGTGCAGTTGTAGTTGATTTTTCTGGCAATGAACATGGGGGCTTATATCCCATACAGCATGAATGAGATCACTTCGAGATATCTACTTCAAAAACAGTTCCGGGTCTTTATGATCCCACAAAAGAGGTATTTATTTGTGACTGAGCTGTGGTATACATGAAACCACAGCAAAACTAGTATTTTCTTTGAAATGCTATAGATCTTTAGGCCTCAGTAGATAATCTATCTCCTAACAGTATTTGCAAGACCTCTTAGAGGTCATCTATATCTGCTTTTTGGGCAAGGGGCTAGGACTATTGAATTCAGTGAAATTTCTTCCTTTCAAGATTTCTGGGTGGATATTCCATGAATTGCCTCATAACTTCATTGTTAATAAATGAAATTTGGAATCAAGACTACCAAGTCCATATCACAACATCTCTTTATGCCTGTTTCATACTCATACCAAGAGAAGTGTGGGGAAATTAAAGTTGATCCTAATAATTGAGTTCATAATACTTCTTTTAAGATGAATCTTTGCATGAAGACACAACTGTCGAAAAGATCATGTAGGACTGTGCACCATTTTTAGACTGGGTATCAAAAATTGCTTTGGAATGTCCACGAGCATGTTTACTGATATCTTATTAAAGTAATCATTTTTGGCTGTATTCCTGAAACTGAGCACACCTATTTTAATCAGTCACAACTAAGTGCTGTGTTTATGTTTCTGCATACTCCCAAGCAACTTTTGGACATCTAACTTTAAACACTGTATGATCCCAATACTTTGCATTTAATTCAGAAATACGCAAAACTTGATGTAAACTAGGTGCTTTCCATAGTATATATCTACATATCCACAATATGTCAAATAAGAATAGACATTGTGTCGTTTGTCTATTATCATTGTGGTGCTTTAACACAGTTTGATAATTCTACAATATAATACAACGGTGAATAAATAATAATAAATAAATAATTTCATGATTCAATTCTGATGACAAACCTAGAGAGCCAAAGTATCCACATAAGCTTCATGAGCTTAGCAGCTGATTTTAACTGAGTATATATAGCTGATCCTAGGTATCATTGCTTGGCAATCATATTAAGATGAATGCACTTTAGACCTGGGTAAAAAAATTAGATGCCATGGATTTATGTTGTTTTCTGCTCTTACTTTCACATCCCTTGTTAAAATTACTAAAAAGGGGGAGATGTTCCATATCACAACCAAGAAATATTCATAACAGAATGGAATCTTATAACATCAGCTTTGCCAGGTCTATTCTTCAATGGATACATTGCACTTATGTTCCTCGTGAAGTTTTAACTATTTTCGGAATATTCCCCATACATGTAAGCCAATCCTTGTGATAATTATCCAGGGACTAAGTTTTCATGAAAAGGTTCTTTTTAATGACCTTGTGGACATGATTCGAGCAGTGTTTTATCATAATGTGTGACAGAGTTGTGTAGTGCTGACTAGCAGCATGTTTGCCACTGTAAGTTCTCAGTTACTTCTGCTGAAACCCTGGATGATCACTCGGATGATACAGAGATGCAGTAACGCAGCAGAAATGAGTGTCAAAGCAGCAGCAACTGTTGCAGTTAATGGTGTACAGCCCATTCTAACTAGAGTGAAACTTCAGAGTAAAAGGTTAATGGATGTATAAGTTTATTACCCTGGTAGGTTATTGACATGGATCTCCATAATTACATTTATATTAAGAGCTGTCGTGGTGCAAAGCTGCCAAATGGCCCATCTAGTCATGTACATTCCATAAAATGGAAGACTTGGTTTGGAGTGGTGGAGTGTATAGGCTGATGCGCAGAAAATCTCAGATTATATTCCCTGTTATCTCCTATCATCTAGAATAATCAGAGGTTGTAATTTGATGTAAGTAATTCCATATTTAGAATGTCTTTAGGACAGACTGTCTGAATTTGGGTACTATCAAGTGAACTGGGTTAGGAACTTCTTCAATGGGCTGCTGTAGGTTTCTTGCCACGGTACCTAAGATTGCCTTAATCAAAATGGCAGCTCAGTCAATCAAATCCCAGCAAGAATATGGGTGCTATTTCACCATTTGTATTTCCTTGACGGATATTAGTAGAAAGGGGTGGTGTAGCTCCAACATTAACATTGAGACACATAGAGAAAAAGACCACATAATTTGCTGTCTAACATCAGCATAAAATATAAGATCAGTTGTTATTATTATTATTATTTATTAAATTTCCATGCTGCCCTATTCCGGGAACTCAGGGCGGCTCACAGCAGTTATATTCTTTTATTTTCTCCATTCTATCACCACACACACAAACATACACATACAAACACAAACACAAATTGGATACTCAGATCAGTTGGAGGTCACACTGACTATTATTGCAAGCCCCAAATGAGGGAGATAATAGACTTAACTGGTTTCAACTTTAACTGTGGGATGCCTACCTTTGTCTTTCCACCTCCCCTACATTTAACAAACGATACCAAGAAATCATCTGCTGCTATGTCAGTAAGGAGAATTGCTGTAAAGTTACCTGTGTGGAGAAGAAAAGGATTTACACATTGGTCCCTTGTTAGTTTCTTGCCCCGTTATCAAGAAAAGCGGAAAGCATTGGTTGTTATTATTATAGGAAACAGTAGAAAAAAGTTCCTTTTGTTAAAAAAATAATTTTTAATCAAAAGATTTTACATGTATAATAAGAAACACATTCCAAAAAATAAAATAAATATGAAGAAAGGAAGAAAGAAAGGAAAGGAAAATAAAGAAGAGACAAAGAAAAAAGGACATTGGAAAAAGAAAATATATAAGCAGAACAGAAACCACAAAAAATATATTTAAAAAATGACTTCCAATCTTCCTCTCAGTAATTATACATTCTAATCAAACCTCTCTAAGATTACATTATAATTCCTTCTTTTTATAACCTATCATTTTTAATTATCAAAACCATAAGTCATAAAATTGTTTTCTTTTTTTTTAATGCCAAAAAAATCCATAAGGGGTTTCCAGTCATTGACAAATGTCAATAACGACTTTTCTCTAATCAAAGAAGTCAGTTGGACCATCTCAGCAAGTTCAGTCAATTTCACCAACCACTGCAGAATGTTCCAATAGGAAAACTAAATCTCAACTCCAAGGAGCAGATGTTCTTCTCATTGCCAAGCCCAAGAAAGCAATTAGTCATCTTTACCATTCCTTCAACACTTGCAATAATAAATGAAACATTCCTGCCAAAAATTAGACAAGGTGGAAGAGAAATAAATGCCTTCTGGTCAACAGCCACCACCTAAGGTAATTACCCAAAGGTAATTGACTTCATTCTGAGGAAACCCGCAGGGGACAAAGAGAGAATTTTCTTTATATATTTAATCTTACTTCAAAGATGGAGATAGCAGTACTGATATGTGCAGAAAGATTCAAACTTCACAGGCAAACAAGTCGATCTGCATTGATTCAATTATTTTATCTCCTTCTAGCACAGAAGTTCATTTCCTTTCAGTACTAAATATAGTTCCCAAATTTACCAACTTCAGGAGCTCCTAATAATGAGTGATTATTATGTAACACTTAATCGGATTGAATACATCCAAGGTAATGGATGTGACTAATATAAGGCTCCAGCTTTATTTACAGGAAGATGAATTCCGGCTTAATTCAAGTGATTTAACTGGGCCTCTGTTCTCCAAAGTCATACAAAGTGAGACAGACTCTCTTGCACTTGCCTAAGTTGGATAATTTCACTGTGACTTCAAGCACAGAACTAGTTAAGCAATGATTTGTTGCCATACATACAAATCTGCTAATTCTACCAGATGCTTCTCCACTGGAAGGAAAATGATCAAATATGGCACTTCTGCATATTTTTTGGTTTCTCAGGGTGCCACTGAGAAGATTAATTTGGAAAGTTGGTATTAAATAACCCTTCCTTCATTATTTAGCAATGCTCATCAGTTTTAATTTCCTTGTCACACCTGTACTGTACATTTAACTGTACAGTCTATCCATAAAGAAGCCAAATTATTCTTTTCTCCAGTCTTAACATAATGCCAATTAAAAAAGATCTAAACAGTTCTTACCCAAGCATGCATATTCCTGCAAATAAACAATTTTATGTAAATGTGCACTTTAATTTTAGCAGTACTTTTTCCTAGCTTCTCTCAAGTCATATTAGATGTTAAGGAATTTATATCTTCAAAAAGTGACATGTGTTTAAAAACAATTATTTATTTATCAAATTTATACAGCCATTCATCCCACCAGTAATAATTCTGGGTTGTTGTCTTTATCAATAAAAACATCAAGTATGATCTTGCTGTAGAAGCAAAGAATGCAACAGGAGAAAGGCTTTCCAATGGATGAGATATTTCCTCCAAATAGCAACGAAAAATTAGGTAAGTGCAACAAAAAGCTTAATTTTTCTGGACTTTATATGTAAGTATTACAGATTATAGGCAGTAATCTCATCCATCTAAAACAGGATTTTCCAGCCTGAAATACATCTGGATGGGTTGACTTCCATTCCCAGAATTTTCAGTATTGCCATGCTGGCTGAGGAAGTCCATATGCCTAAAGTTGCCCCAATTGGGAGTCGCAATTTAAAGAAAGAATTTCTCTGATGCAATAACATGCAGCTGTATTGGCCCATTCACACAGTCACTTTGCCATTTTTTCATCCATCCCAGAACGAGGAGGCAATCATGTTGACGTAAAGTATGCTGTCCCCATTGCCTGACCATAATGTGCATCTGGAATGAGACCGTGCTGTTATATTGACATGCAGTTCTCTGTAGCTAAAATTCAATCATTGCCAATTATGGGAAAAGCCATCATCAACTGCTGTGGGTGCCAGGGTATCATTGGTAAGTTATGTGTGCTACATTTGTGACATATATTAAGCCAAGGATAGAATAGGCAGTTTCAGAACTTTGCATTCTCTAAGTTGCAAAGCTGATTAATCAATCAATCAATCTGTTTTATTTTTCCAAAGAAAGTAGTTAGAGAAGCCAGGATTCTGGTCTCCCCCTGCAGCCTAAACATTAATATAGATCAAGCATCAGGACCTGGGACCAGATGGAAGAAGGCAGTCCCACAATAGACCTACTGGGCCAAATATAGTTGAGCAGATTGCTATCCCCAGCTGAATAACAAGCCATTTCCTCCATCTGTTATGGGTTGTCTGGATAGAACATCTTCCATTTTCCCATGCCAGAACAACTTGGATTAGCTAAAGTCTGCCTCGGCAGCAAACTATAAACAAAATGGAAGATCGATTGTGAGGACATTTCCTCGACAAACAATATGTGGGGCATCTTCACACACACACCATGGTAGGCAAGCTATGGGGATGAGTCCTATTTCTCAATAGTGGAAAACTACTGGCAAGCATTCTCTTTCAATTCTGTCTCCAGATTTTGAATTTTGAAATCCCCCAGATACAACACTGATGAAAGTGTTCAGTTGGAAAGGTCAACATTTATCTGTTTGCCAGTAGTACTAAATAGTACTTTAGCTGAAATTTGCAAGGTCCCTTGAGAGGTTTCATCTGGTTATTGTGGAGAAACAGAAAAAGCCAAGGAATTGTTTCAGTTGGATGTACAATTATCCTAAGTGTTTACCAGCATTCCTTGTGCATAATAGAAAACAAGCAAACAGAGATAATGTTCAGCAAAGAGTTCACTTGTTGGGCAGGTTTACAATAAACTTTGTAGATCAGGAACTGAAGCTCGGTGTTAGAAAACTGCATCCCTACATTCCTAGTATGTAAAGATGAACTCATATTATGATAAGCTTATTCAAAACAGAACAAGTCTATTGCTTCAGGCAGTTCGGGAGAACCAAAAAAGGATCTTGTGGTTTGGCATAGGATATGGAATATTGAACTAGAAGACAATTAATTCAGTCTTCAATGTCTATGAGAAAATAATGAAGCTTCTTCTGTCTTGAGAAGCTTACCAAATAGTGACTTTTTGACCATTCCAATATTTGGATCTGTACTAATCATCTCAAACCACTGGAATATCTAAGAGAAACTGTTGATTAGACATGAGAAAGAATAGAGGCAAAAGCCAGTAGGATAAGAAGCTACTCAATTCAGTTTTCATCCATCTAGTTCCTTATGGAGATCATCATTCAAAGGCAATCAAAACAATTTTCAGCCAATATCCTGATTGAAAGTCAAATAAGTCCAGATAATTGATGTCACAGTTTAATTTGGAATTGGGAAAGCTACCATTTTGGCCTACAATTGCTGTGAAGTAATTGGTGGGACAATGACAATAAATTTGGCATGAAAATTGGAAGGATGATTATGTTCCATCTGCTCCTGCTCTGTAATTCTGACATCTGGCCCATCTAAAGAGATGCACAGTCACACTTAGTCTGCACACATTATGTGTGGGGAAGCAAGAGTTTGTGGGAGTTTCTTTTTTTTATTACCGGTAGTACTGAAATGGGACATCAAGAGAGTTTGCAAGCATTCTTCATTTTGCATTTTGTTTTAATGTATGCCCTCACTCACCCAATTAGTGCTGGGAGTTTTCTGGATAAACTCATGAAACTGGTGTTTGTGCATATTGACGATACCCATCTAATGGCTTCACAACTCCTGCTGAACTTTTCAATGCAGTCACTGCAGAGTAAGCAATAAGGATGAAGCCGACAACACTGTGGGATAACAAAACTACAACTGTGAAAATTAAGGCTCTCTTCACAGGCTGTTGATCAAATAAAGTGGCAGGTTGTTTCTTTCTGTAGAGAAAAAGATGGTGCTAAAGCAACATTTTTTTCCCTCAGTCTCCACATAGGGTGCAGCTGGGTGGCTTGCAGATGGAAGATAAGTTTGGAAGCAAATTAAGCCTGCATTGCTCTCAGCTGTACTTATTTTGTAAAAAAAAAAAAAAACTTGGAATAAAGATTATTCATCAGGATTCCTTTTCTTCTACTTTAGAGAAATAATTAAAAATTAAATTAAAAAATAATAGTTAGAAATGACTGAATTATATAAAGGAGTCTGTGACTTTCACATAACATTCCAATTTATTTTAGGCTAGGGAAGACGGCTAACTGAGTCATGTAGTTCCAAAAATTCAAAGGCAGATTGCAATTTTCAGAATCAAATTTCTTTGTTACTAGAAGTCTACCAACCAGAACTATATACAACAGAGAAAGATGAAAATACTCCAGTGAAAATAAGCAGTACTTCATGATTCCCATTTTCAGATAAAACTGCTTCTATGAATCTTAATCTACATCTGAGTTCCTACATAACAGAAATTCTATCAACCCGAAGATATTTTTCTTTGGCTAATTGGGCACAAGACACATTTGCAAACCTATTGCTAATAGACTCGAGAACACCAGTGCAGTCGGATGGATATTGTTTCATCTTCAGAATAGGCTTGAGAAGTAGGTTACACTGAAAAAAGGAACTGAACTCAGGGCACCCAATTTAACCATGACTTTGTAAAGGTGCTTCTTGGTTAACAACCACTCGTCCAGAAACCATGTGAATTTGTGATAGCATTGAACTTACAACTGGTCTCCAAAGTTCTGCCCATTGCATCATCCCCATGGTCACATGATTGTGATCCAGATGTTTGTCAACTGGTCTGGATTTCTGACCATCACAGTGTCTCGTGGTCACATGATTCCAATTTTCAATCTTCCTTACCAGCTTCCCACAAGCAAAGTCAATGGAGAAGCCAGCAGCGAAGTCATTGTCACATGAGGTCCTTGCTTCACAACAGTAACCGGGCACTGCTGGAACTGCTATTGTTAATTGGCACAGTCGAGTGACTTTGTCTTTTACAACTGCATCGCTTAGTGATGGAAATTCCAGGTTCCAATTTTTGTCACTAAATGAGGACTAATTGTACTGTGCCCAGGTTATGTGTTTTCTCCTTTACAAGGCAAAGTTTCCATATAATAACAACATGGGAGTAATATTGTAGAATGCAATGAGGAGAACCACACAATAAATTGGCAACTGTACAAATAAATCTTTCCACACAAAGATGACATGTTAGAGGGAAAGGATGTTGGTTTGTTTTTTTTGTTTTTGTTTTTGATACTGTATTATATTATATGAGGGCATCATTGGTGAAGAAACAATGATGTGGATACCTTTTTTCCTTGGTGCATGTAAGATATACCTGTGTAGAAAGGGTTATTTACCCATTGAGTAAACTTTGTACAATCGTACCTCCGTACTCGTCATTAATTGGTTCCTGGAGGCACGACTAGTACTAAAAATGAGTACCAAACAAACCATGTGACTAACGCATCGGCCTTTGTTTCAGCCAGAAAGGATCATGAGTCACAATGCAGCCGACACTGACAACTTCCTGCTTGTGCGCAAAGTACCAAACAAACCACAAGTATCCAGACGAAATATTCACATCAAAATAAGTCAAGTATCAAATGCAACGAGTTTTGAAGCAATCAAGTACTGAGATATGACCGTGTGGTAAGTTCTCCACATGTGCACTTTACAAAAGTTATTTTAGAAAGCTTTGCAGATTGCATTGTTGTAAGGTAGATCACTCTTGCCTTTCTGTATTCAAATAAAGAAGACAGTGTGAGCTCCCTATCTAACACCTCTGGGCAAGTGGGGAGGAAGAGGAGCAGCTGATACTAGAAATATTGCTTCCCATAAAATGTTATTAGCAAAGGATCAGCTGCTGCTGATTTCCCAAGTTATTGACAATGTATGATGTTAGATCATCTCCAGATATCGCCTGCTAGAGATAATGCTTTTCTTAAAACATCACTGGTTGGATGTTAACTGTCTGAAATTGTGACCAAGAGACTGATAAGGTGTGCTACCAGGCCATTGTCTATACTCTCTGCCCTTAAGAAAGGTATTAAATGATGGTAAAAACACAGACACTTTGAACCTTGTTATATATCCAAAGGAGGGTGCTATGCAACTGCTGGCTCCAATAGAGCTGTCAGCTCCCAACAATCAGTTTCACTTTTCACAACACGGAACAATTTAGTGTCATCAGCAAACTTGGCTAAAGGTTAAAGGAATGACATCTAGTTTTATAGACTTGTCTTCAAGAGATGATACCCAAAGTAACCAGGAGGAGGAGGAGGGGGAGGAGGAGAAGAAGAGGAGAAGAAGAAGGAAGAAGGAAGAAGGAAGAAGGAAGAAGGAAGAAGGAAGAAGAAGAAGAAGAAGAAGAAGAAGAAGAAGAAGAAGAAGAAGAAGAAGAAGAAGAAGAAGAAGAAGAAGAAGAAGAAGAAGAAGAAGAAGAAGAAGAAGAAGAAGAAGAAGAAGAAGAAGAAGAAGAAGAAGAAGAAGAAGAAGAAGAAGAAGAAGAAGAAGAAGAAGAAGAAGAAGAAGAAGAAGAAGAAGAAGAAGAAGAAGAAGAAGAAGAAGAAGAAGAAGAAGAAGAAGAAGAAGAAGAAGAAGAAGAAGAAGAAGGGTTCTTAGCAGGCTGAAGTAACATAGATTGAAACATATGTCTCTGCAAATGACTTAATATTTACTCACTAAGATCTTTTTTCCTGATTTCATCCTGGTTTGAGCCAATATCTTCAAATGCTAAGGACCAATGGCTCCCACTGAGCAGCAACACAATCATTTGGGTGTTGTTCAGTCATGTGGACACATCCAAATTTTTGTAACTCCATGGAGAACAATTTGGCTGAATTCCTTCTTTATCTCCTTGTAAGTTCATATTTGTGATAACATGAGATAGCACCTAACCATTTGTTGGTCTCTTATTCTATAACCCTAGATGGTTTTAGGTGTTGGGGTCTTCTCCAAAAACTCTTACTTCAGCCACCAAAGTGGTAATATTCAGCATATTTAAAATGATTAGTATTTCTTCCAGCAGGTTTAATTCCAACTTCCATTTCACGTAATCTATCATTTCTTATGATATATTTTGCATATAAATTAAATCATATAAGGTGATAGCATAGACTCAATTCATTCCCAATTTGGAACCCACTAATTGTTCCATATTGCATTCTAATTGTTGCTTATAAACATCAGACAAATTCTTTGATATAAGGTGATCTGGTACAACCCAGTTTTTAAGATCTACAAATTGTTGTGATCAATGCAATCCAAAGTCTCAGCTTAGTCCATACACCCAACTCCTGGCTGAATTGCTAACTGGTTGGGTGCTGCCTGACAGCTATGGGTATTTGGAGGAGGAGAAGGATTTGGAAGTGGGTCCATCTGACAGTGATGACACAACTCCCCCAGAATGCCCGGAGAGGCCAGGATCTGAGAACGATGTAGTATCAGGCTCATCCAGCATTGGGAGGGATGGCCAACTGGATAAAGAGCTACCTGCAAGAGAGGATCAGCTGCAGAGGGCCAGCCGTGATGACAAGCTGCAGATTGTCTCTGATGAGGAACTGCTTCCTTCCCCACTCAACCCATGGGCACAGAGTGCAAAGTGGAGGGAAGCACAGAAGAGGTCAGCAAGGTTGCCTGTGAAGAAGCAGTCCTGTCCCTCCTCACAAGGAACACCTGAGATGAGGTGATTTAGCGGGAAGCTAGGGGAGGTTGCATTGTCTTCGATGCACATTTTCCTGGCTTTCGTGAATACTGAATACTGCCTCATGAATCACGTTTCTTGGCTCTGAACTTCAGACTTCATTTGTGGACTTTGGACTTGGCTCTCTGACTTCAGACTTCTGTGCCATGCTTTGGTTTTTGGAACACTGGACTTGTGTTGCAGACTTGGTAGTTACAAGTATTGGAACTTCCCTCTTTGCCTCGTGGGTCAGCTAGGACTTAATTCGTGGGACTGGAGAATTCAGGCTGAGGAAAACCTGCAGGTGGGGGGATCGTTTGGTGTTGTGTTAATTGTGTAATAAAGAGACTCTACTTCACCTCTGCCTTGCCAACGTGACTCAGGTCAGAATACTGAGCGTTGTCTTGCTTAATGTAAGAAATACAGGTAGTCCTTGACTTACAACCATTCATTTAGTAACCACTTGCAGTTGCAGCACTGAAAAAAGTGACATACAGCCAATACTCACACTTGCAACCATCACAGAACCACTACAGTCACATGATCAAAATTCAGATGCTTGACCATTGGCACATATTTACAACAGCTGCAGCATCCCTAGGTTACATGATGGCCAGTCATGACCTTCTCAGCCAGCTTCCATCAACCAGCAAAGTCAACGGGAGAAGCCAGATTTGTTTAACAACCACTTAACTGCAGTGATTTGCTTTACAAATGTGGTAAAAAAAAAAAAGGTGATAATATTGGGCACAACTCAATGTTATGCTCCGCATAACAACAGAAAGTCTGGCCTCAATTATGGTTATAAGTCAAGGGCTACCTGTAAGCGTTATTGTTCAACACTTTAGCATTCTTTAGTATTATAGCTTTATTTTTTTTTCTTGCCCTCTGGCTAAATGCTGTGTTTTCCATATCTGCTTACAGCTGCAAGCAGAGCTTTAACTGCATATCATTCCCACTAATTATCTTAATAATTTTGTCTGATCTTCGTATAGCTCACATCATAATTGGAATGTACAAGGCCCTAGGAAGAACATGTACTTATAGGAGTCTTCACTATAATCTTTTTAGTTAGATAATTGAGTTTTAATCGTACCATTGTTGGGGTTTTTTTTTCTCATTGCCAAGAGTCATGAAAGGTATTAGGACACAAATCAAATCAAATCAATAATTAAACATGAAGTAGAAGGATTGTAGTTCTGCATTAAAGCTTAGACCTATAGGAACTGGAAATCATCCTGTTAGACTTGGATGGGGGAAAAAAAAATCACTGAAGCAGTCAGTTTCTCCCAATAAAGCCACTATAAATGGCAAGCTTTCCAGCATTATCAACACCAGGACCCCATAAAACCTTCCTGTTCATCAGCTGACCAATTTTATTTAGTACTGCTAGCTACACATGGGATGATCAACTTTTTAAATATATATATTGAGAGATTATTTCATAAGGATTGGCTGGGAGCTTCTTGGTGGTGCAAAGGATTTCAGTTCTGACCTTGAGAAGGAGACAGGAGAGGTAAAATGGCTTCTTAGCCATGTGAAAGAGACTCAGAACATGTAATGGTCTATATGGGAATGACCTCAGGATCCAGAAGAAGATGAGCAGACTAGATAATGGTCAGGTGAATGGTAGCTTAGACCTTATGTAGATGTGGCAAACATGTCAGAAGAGACAATGCCTAGTTTCTTGGGTGTAAAGGTGAGAGGGAGAGATGGACCTGCAAGATTCTCTTAATGTAACCTTACAATAAAGGTTAAAGTTAGTACTTCTGGGTGTGCTTTTTGTCTGACTACCTCACAAGGCTGATAGAACAACTTCAACTTGACCTTGTGGTCTTTAGAAAGAGCACCGAAGATTTTGGACAGACTATGAAGATTCTGTTAAGATACCCTGCAACAATAAGGCTGCATTTCTTAGAACCCTTACAGCAAGGGTGTCAAACTCGCAACGTCACATGAGGTGTCATGACATATCATGACTGTTTTTGCCATTGCTGGCAATGGGGTGGGCGCGGTTTCGCTATGATGCATGTGGCCCGTGGGCTGGCAGTTTGACACCCCTGCCTTACAGTATCCGTCTCTTGACCTGGCCTGCTTCAAAGAAGATGCATTCCCTATATAATACGTTTATTAAAAATATTTCATAGAAATATTTGTGCCTGGGCTCACTATTCATTGCACCAGCAAGCAGCTGCCTCTGAATTTGACAGTTATTACTGACAAAGGTAATCAATAGGATAACTGAGGATAAATTATGTGGGATAAATTATATATAAATTGCATAAATTATAAGTAGGATGATTCAGAAATCCTGAAAGCTGTAGACACTTATCTAGACTACTCCTCCGAGCAGAAGTGGTTTTAAAATTTAAATCCAACTGTCAATAATACAATTAGTAGGATATATTTAACTTTCTGCCTTTAATCCCTTTTAACATTCAATGCCCACTGTTTTAATATTTTTAACTTTATAATTATTTTATACTTTATTTATGGCACTGTAAGCTCCCTAGAGTTGCTTGATAGTGAGATGAGGGGCATATAAATTTAGTTAAAAATACATATATTGATATAACCTTTTTTTTTAAAGCCATGTTTCCATTAGCATAAGTCCCAACCCAGCCTTGAAAACTGGTTCTTTTCCCCTAGCTCTTCGCTATAGTATTTCACAAGCCCCCTCTTGAATTTGAATGTCTCTTACAAATTGGTGTGGACTTTATTCCCCCCCCCATGGCTGTCTTTATTGTTAAAATAAACTGTTTCTATTGTTGGTGCAAAGGTGACCAAAAAGCAAGTACTCTAGCGCTTAATGCCAGACACATCACTAGAAGACAAAATCACAAAACTGTGGTTTCACTTATTTTAGCTGTGTGATGTGGGGGAATTCACTGGAGAAAAAACAATTGTTTTTGGAAGAGTTAGTGGTGAAAGGAAACCAGGCCACCAAAAAACATAATGGCTGGATACCATCAAAGCTGACATCAGCCAGAACATAAAACAACTCAAGGAAGTAGTACAAGATTGGAAAATATGGAGAGACCTGGCCCATAGAATCGCCAAGAATTGGACATAACTGAATGGATAACATCATCATCATTGTTGGTTTTAACCTGTATAAACCACCTGCACAGTCTTATTTGAGTGGGTGGCCATTAAAACTGAAATTATAAACAATTTAAAACATTTAGCAACATTCCAAAAAAGCTTCCTGGAGGCCAGTTTTCATTCAAGGAAGGACAAAAGAAAAGTTTCCTTTTTTGTGAGTAAGGGAAGAGTTGTTAATAGAAATCAAAATCTTCTGCCACGGGATCATGACTATATTGAAATAAAAAAACCCAAATGGTGGCTTCAAGTTGGTTGCAGCAAAGCAGCCAATCCTTTTGCAAAGTCATCTCCTGGAGAAAGGGAATTAAAAAGGGCAGTGGCTGAAGATAATAGTTGCTTACCATATTGTAATGGACAACAGCTTTTGGTTAATGGATTGCATTTCTGTTTTAATTAGTCACGTATAGGATAAACAGTTCCATGAGTCCAGTTCTATGAGTCCAGATTTTTGTTTACTCATGTTTCTGCTCCCTTTTCCATGCATGGTTGAAAAGCAACAGAGGCTACACTATAGCTGTGCACCGTGATTCATGCACTCATTGTTTCACTGGAGTAGAAAGTAGTCTGGATTCCCAGATAGGAAGGGCTACATTTCAGAATAGTGAGAGACAGTGAAAGATAGCTTGGTTGCAAGGAAGAGGATCAAGGCAGCTCCTCCTTAGGAGTTCTCAAAGTACATCTTTAATGATGCAAGTAGTTGTTTCAGTTTGGCAAAACTTTGTCTATAGGTGAGAAATTATAAGAGAAAATTCTTAGAAGAATCCCAGCATGTCTTTCTTGTCCCAAAGGTGCTTTTTCAAAAGACAACTGGACTGTCTTTGTTTTTCCTTGAAAACATTTCACTTCTCATCCAAAAAGCTTCTTCAGTTCTTGGGTGAGAAACAAAACATCTTCAAGGAAAAACAAAGAAAGTCCAGTTGTCTTTTGAAAAAGCATCTTTGGGACAACCAGGACCTGGATGACTGAGAATCTCCAAAGAAATGTCTTTCTTGGTTTTTGAAGCTTGGCATCCATGCAGAGAACTTGGAAATGACACATGTGTTTGGTCTGGATATCAAAAGTGAGCCATATGTTTTATGGCTGTCTTAGGCAGAAATATTGGCTACAAAAAGCCAAGGACATTGATAGTGACATTTGAAAGCAGGGAAGGAAGGGAGAGAAAGAAAGACTGTAGGAGAATTGGGGAATTGGGGCAATGAGATATGCTGACTGCACAAGGAATATAAGTAATGAAAGCTGAGGGGAGTACATAGAGAACAAGATTGGGACTGGACAATCTCATGGGATATGTTGCAATAGGAGCTGTTGAGGGGAGAAAGAGGCAACATATACCAGCCTTTCCCTATTCATTCTATAAAGTCATTTTGGGATCCCTGTGGTTTTGTTTTGGCCAAAACCAGAATTTTGTTTCTGCTGAACTCATAGCTGATCTAGAATGGTTTTGTAGAACTTCCAATGCAATATACTTCTTTCAGGTTTAAAACGAAACCTATTTTTTATTTTGTGCACACACGCACTCTCATTTCCTATCATTTCCTATCTGTGTCAACTGAAATACACAACCATAAAACTATTGCATGATATCTGGCAGGCATAAGTAACCAGGAACAGGAGTTCTTCCGAAGGTGCTTTTCAAAAGACATCTGGACTTTCTTAGTTTTTTTCCTTGAAAATGTCAGCACTAAATAAGCTTCCTGGGTGAGAAGTGAAATGTTTTCAAGGAAAAAACTAAGGAAGTCCAGTTGCCTTTTGAAAAGCATAGACAGGAACAGGAGTTGAGTTCGAAGCACTAAAAGTTCATTACATGTTACTGATATACAAGTATCTGATCTACTAACAACCAAGGCAAATTGGTGCTAGATAAGAGTCAACAGAATTCATGGGAAGCTGGACTTGGGTCTCTTGTGGGAGTGTAGGACTCCAAACTGGTGACCCATTTGACCCCGCCTTCAGGCTCCACCTGGTCCTTCCCTACAATTGCTAGTGCAAAACTTTGGAATTTGCATCAGGTGAAAATTCTCCCATTCTCATGAGTAATAAGTAACTCCCTCAGCATCCATATTTTACAAGATGTAAATATTGGATTTTGTATTGATTATGTGCCCATTAGCACATTAGCACCACATATTGTGAACAGATTTTCTTGATGGTGATCTGTCCCTAACCTAATCTTCCAACAGTGCACCCTTTGCCCTTGTCAATATTCCTTGCTTCTGGTCATCGTTTTCTCTTTCCTTCCACTTTTCCCAGCATTATAGGTTTCTCCACAGAACATTTGGTATTGATAACACATATATTATCTTGGCTGGTAAACTAACAGCAGGGGAAAAAATCCCATAATATTTTGTGCATGTTCAAAGAAAATCCTTGAAAATTATTTAAGCAGTGTGGGGGTGAAATCCATATTTTAAATAGAATAGAGCTGGAAGGGACTTTGGAGGTCTTCTAGTCCAGCCCCCTCCTCAAGCAGGAGAATCTATACCATCTCAGACAAGTGACTGTCTAGCCTCTTCTTAAAAATCTCCAGTGATGGAACACCGATTTCTGGAGGCAAGCTGTTCCACTGGTTAATTGTCCTCACTGTCAGGAAATTTCTCCTTAATTTCAGGTTGCTTCTCTCTTTGATCAGTTTCCAACCATTGATTCTTATCCTGCCCTCTGGTGCTTTGGAGAATAACATGACCCCCTCTTCTTTGTGGCAGCCCCACTATTTTAAATAGTGCATTACAAACTGCCTTTCATAGACTACCCCAAGACTCTGAGTCATTTGTTATCAATGTTTACAAGTACTTCCATATTCATACTGTTGGAACCATACCATTATAAGAGTCTAGCACTTCTGTCAATTTGGAATCCCATCAGCCTGCTTGGTACAAGGTAAATTCACTGATTTTCTCTGATAACCCGCAATGGATAGAGTTCTAAAGCTCTTTCCGCCTTTCCAATCCTTCTTCTCCTCATCAGAATTGGTCCCAAGCGGCAATGTCTGTGATTCCGAGGAGCTATTTTTGTTGAAACCCAGTTCAGTTTATACACCATCAGTTCTCTCTGTTCAACAACTCAACTAGAGTCATTAAAAAAGCAAGCATCAACGTAATAAATATTGTTATGAAACAGGGTGAAACGTTGGTGTAAAGAGCAGATGGTGCTGCCTTAACAGACACACGACAAAGAATTCCAGAATTAGAGCTTTCTATGATAGCTGCATTGTTTACCTAGAGGACTATAGGAGACAGTTCAATGAACTTTATAAGCTGTATTGGACTGATTGAGCAAGATCCTTATCTGGGAAGCAGGAGACCACACTTCACAGTCTGCAACTGTAAAACTTCAAAATTAATGAATCAAAGTGATTTGAGAAGCTGACAGGTGTAAAGAAACACTGTGCCAACAAAATAGTAGAATGGAACGAGGGGGGGGACCCAGCTGTAACTGCAGCTCTGTGAAATGATCTTAAAGAACAAAACTATTTTTCCAAACAATCATTCTCCTTTCTATAGAAAATTCAAGGGTGTATTCTATAGCAGTGGTTCCCAGCTTTATCAGGATTTGGAGGGGAGCTACTATGTTCTATTTAAAGTGTAGAATATGTCCATGTCAATTTTTTTGTCATTTTTCGTAATTTTTGCCTGGGTATTAAGTTATAGATTAACTTCAAAACAAATATGTAAATGTACACAAATTAATATCTCTTAGTTTTTACTCTCTGTAATCCAACATGCACCACTGAAAACATATATAAGACCAGAAGATATAAGAAAAACTCCCAAATAAAAAATCATGAAGGATTTTGGGGGAAAAAGACACCACAGAGTCCTGTTCAAATGTTACCACCTTCAATTGGCCCAGAATGCAGCAGAATGGACAATGATCTTTTACTTCTCTGCTTGGTGCCTGGTTGCTTCTGGGTGTGATTTTAGTGAGTAGGTAGTCACTATTACTAATATTCTAGTATTTGTAGCTACCTGTAAAGCCCTATTTGGGGCTGGTTACCTTAGGGACCACCTGTCTCCATCGGCCCAGCTGACACAATCTGACAGGGTTGGTGTGCTCTCCAGTTTCCATCAATTAAAAATTGACACCTATGGGGACTCCAGAAGCAGTTCCCACCATCTGGAATGAGGTTTCAAGCAGCCCCACATTACTGATATTTCAAAGGGTTGTGAAGACATGACTCTTTGGCAAGTGTAATTAAAGCACCCTGTTTTTCTTATTCTTTGTTTCCCCCATCTGAATTTGTTTTTTCTGTCATGTTTTTTTTCTTTTATGTTGTGTTCTTTGCTTGTTTTTAAATGTTTTAACAATATGTAAATCACCCTGAGTAGCTAGGAGTTGGGCAGCATATGTAATTTAATACATTTGTCATTATCATTATTACCATTATATAAGAAATTGAATTGGGGGTGAATTCCCACCCCCCAAAAAAACACAATACACTCCATTCAGAGATAATTCCTAAATGGGGAAATAAATCTTCTTTTGAGGAAAAAAAACAGTATTGCTTCAGCATCGTACTTAGTGGGTGCTGATAATACCATTCCCTAGCTGGGAAACTAAAGCTAACCATTATAATTTCTCTTCACCCCTGCATCTCTCCTTCATCCAGGTGTTTTTCTGACAGAAAGAGTTTGGGGTTCAGTGACATTTATTCTCATAACATAACTTGAGTGGGAAGATATGGGCGAATACATTAGCCTTGCCTTCTAACTCTTTCTGCCTTGGGTCTTTATTCATGCAGAACAAAACTCTGAAAGAAGCTACTTTCAGATGGATGGTTTTGCAGATGATTGGGATCATTTGTGAAGTCCCTTTCTGAGGGACAAGAAGACATTAGGAGCACAGTTTTCAGGTACACCCAACTTGCGAATCCTTTTAGATTTTTAAGCTATGTGCAGGCAACTGACTATATTGTGTTTTTGTCTCACTGGAGAAGATTCATGAAGATTTGGTTTTCCTAAAGGTTGCTTTGATTCCATGTTTATCTCTCTCAAATAATTCTAAATTATCTTGATTTGGAATAGGATTGACCAGATCCGACCTAATGTATATTTTATATATTTTTACATAAAATCATAAGCTCTGGAAAAAAATGTGTCATTTAAAAAAATACTTCACAAAATACTGAACAAACTATCCTGTTATTCCTAAGTATTGCCTAGAGATCCTACAACTTTAAACAAGAATCCTATCTTCATCAAATAATATCCTTTTCTTTTTATTGTTGTTTCCAAATGATCTTCTAAGAAGTTCCAGAGCAACTTTCTGTAATGTTTTCCAAACTGGTCTCTGAAGAAATATTTCTCCACAAATAGTTTTCCCACTTTAGTCTTACATCAGAACTTCGTAGGGCTGAAGGCAAGGTTACTTCTTTCTCCCTGTGAGATTTGATTTTACTTTTAAAAATGTATCTTGTTAATTTAAAAAAAATGGATGATCAGAAATCAAATTTGTTTTACCACCTTGCTAATGGAAATAGTCAGTATGACCAAGTTAATTCAAACAGAAGTTTAAAGTTGTACCAGTTACTTTCAATGAGTAAGCAATGAGTAAGGACTTCCTTTCATATTGCTTACTTTTGTAAGACCTTCAGAAATAATTGCCTTTTAAATAGCAATTCATTCAAATAGCCAGGACTCGGCTACAGTAAGCAGCCATGTGTTTCAAAAACCAAAAAAAAAAATGATATCCAATGATAATGATCCCCTAGCATCTGCAGTTTAAAGATATACTGCCTCCAAGTCAGCCATTTTTATTATGGTTTGCTACATGAAGGGAATTACACAGATCTTCTTACTGCTTGAGACAGGGATTCTTCTGGACAGATGGCCATCCCAAAGCAGTTGAATGTATCAGATGGATCAGTAGCTTTCATTGAAGGCAATGAAGCTAATCAATCAAATATAAAAGTATTTTAGGTTTTTTGCATACACAGCCATTGAATTCAATGGAGAAAAGCAAAGGAGAAAAAAAAACTTCCTTTGGCACAGGATGCAATAAAGAGAGACATATGGGAAAGGTGTCCTCAAACTGAGCTTCATTGAAAACAACTTTATCCATGCATTAGGGAAGTGATTTGCCACTTCCGCTTTCTGTGATTTTTTTTTTTTTAGTACTTAGTCTAGTCAATAGACCAGAAAATCTCAAGCAGCCCACCATCTGAATATAGCCAGATGTTGCCAGCTCATGTGAGGTGAGAAAAGAAAAGAAAAAGAAGAGCTTCATTGAACACAGAATTCCCCCAGCCCTCCAGCCCATTCTTTCTTCCTTAAACTATCCAAGTTTATTATCTAAGGTAGGAAATCCCATAAGCACTTCTCTGTGTGTGTCAGTAAAAATATAGGCATTAAACCTGAATAGCTGGCAATCAAGTCTCTTTTTGTCATTCCTAAACTCTGGTTCTTAGGGTAGCTACCTCACCCTTCCTATTGGTAGAGATGGTCTTGGGTTTATCCCCTTAGTATTGACTTCTAGTACACCTTTAAGATTATTCTGACATTCAGGTATTGTCTGTTGAATTTTCCATACTCTGTGGTCTAAATTCTTGGAGAACATCATTTGCTAAATTCTTACATGTCAGGCTATTAAAGAGATTAGGGAGAGAGATTCGTTTCCAGAAAGAAAATAAAAATCCTAGCTATTTCTGAACAAGTTCATAATCATATAGCTGATAGACTTATTTATCCAGGAAATTTTCCAATGTTTTTCTAAGCCAAGGTGAATCAGCGATTGTAATAGCATCTGGCTGCAGTGGTGTTTTTTTTTTTAAGTTAATGGCACAATTGTACAAAACAGTTTATCAGCTCTAAACCCTATGCAGCAATATTGGATGACCCTGTTATAATTTTGCTTCAGAACACCTCTTCATTTTTGTGGTTTCTGCAGGAATCTCCCATAAAATCAGCAATACAATGAATACCTAAGCAAAGTGCCTGGCCTGATTATATCAGCCAACTGATTTCAAAGACCTGAATTGTTAGCACTAAATTTTCATTGATCCCCTTCTCCACTCCATTTGGAGTACATAATTGTTCACAAAACTGTGACACTGTCAGTTCTAGTCCCAACTAGATGACTCTGGGCCAATCAGTCTCTTTCAGATCTAGGAAGAAGGCAATAGCAAACCACTTCAGAAAACCTTACCAAGGATTTGTAGAACTGTAAGGGCTTATCCAAGCAGTTGCAAGAAATGAAGACTGACTCAAAGGAACAACAAAAAGTTTTACACAAGATACTAATCTAATATAAACCAGGACAATTTATATTTTGGGAAACCAGCTTTTGAAGGTTGCAGATAATTGCGGTCAATGTCAACCAGTTCATATGTGCTTCTGCAGGTCATTTTTATCTCCTTTTTTCAATTCCATCATTACTGAATTATATCTAGAAATATATATTCAATATGGAAATTACTTCGGTTATGTTGGATTACAAACTATATGCAATCTGCTTGAGTCACACTGACCATTATTCATACTGATCATTAATAGTGTATCCATGACCAAGTACAAATGAAGAGCCAGTGTAGTGCCAATGAAAATTAAACAAAACATTGGACTGAAAGATCTAGATTCTCCATGAGGCTGTTTTAAAGATTGCAACTGGAAAAGACGAGAGAAGGGGCAGGAATAAAGTGGCAACTCTTCCTTCTTTGATCTAAATGTTCCTGCCAACATTATAACTAACTTTGCAAAACAAGTTATTCAAATGTCTTACGTTTTATTTCAGCATCAGTGTCAAAGGAAGTATGTTTTGTGCTTTTCTAGAGTTTCTACAGCCACCTAAATACTGGAAAGCATTTTTGCCCAACCCTGCTATTTACTGAGATGTCCCTGTGGTATCTTTTCTAACTCTCGTTGCAAGTTCTTTCACACATTATCTTTTCTCCTTAAAAACTGCTTAAGGTCTTCATGTTTAAGCTCATTGGTCATTGAAATGGAAGGTCATTCAGAGGTGATTCAGGCAAAGTTATTTGGGACTGATGCAGGATAATTGCCCAGAGACAAGTATGTATGTGTTTGAATTTAGAAGATGTCAACAGGATGTTTTTTTCATGCTATTGGTGTCCCTTTGATACAAATGTACATTTTCCTGGGATTGTGTGTACATTTTGCAAACTTAGGAAAAGATGTGGCCTCTGCCAGAAAGAGGAGTATAAGTACACTTCCTCTTCAATCCTAAATAGCTGCACATCCCTGGTTCAGCCACTAGATACCTCTAACATTAGAAAGGAATAGTCCTTAATTGAACAAAGCAAGAAGGGCTAAGGAGATTCTCAGTCATCCAGGTCACGGTTGTCCCAAAAGGGATTTTTTTTTCCCTGAGGCAAGTGAACTTTCTTGTTTTTCTTCATACTGAACAAAGCAGTATTCATGCCTACAATTATCATTGGCAATTGTCACCAATTTCTATAACCAGGAGACCACTACTCTTCAAGAGAAGAAAAACAGAAGAAAACAAGAGTGATTGATTTATGCACTTACTCAGTGGTTTATTGATCATATTTCTATTCTTTTTCATGATTTAAAAACTATCTCAAGTGAGCAAATTTAATAATATCTAAGCTGGTGACTTCTCTGGAGGGTCTAAAATCCAACCTAACTTCTTTTTTTTTTTCCCTTCTCAGAAAAGAAGCTATAGGAAGGGATGCTTCACTCGGGATTCCTTCCCATATTAGGCAAAAGTACAGTCTGCATTGCAAGCTCTTCCTCCCCATGATTTAAACTTTTTTCTGCTGCATCTCTCTTTGGGCTGTTATGGTTGATAACGATGATGTTCTCAAACGCTGCAGGAAATTTGTATAAAACTGTAACAGGCGTTTAGTTGAGGCTTGATGTGAGGAGTGAAAAATGTTTACCAAACCAGACGTTTATAAAGATCAATACTTAGTGATGTATATCAGGTGCTATGATGATTGATGCATACTATGATTTTATGTTCAATGCTGATTGTATGAATGTAGATAGACCATATACAAGAGCTGTATTTTTCAGGTCTTATGAGGACAGCTTATTAATATGAGCCCAGATTTAATGTTGATTGCTTTAATATTGGAAAAGCGTACTGAATTTCTACCTCAGGATACTGAATTTCTACCTCAGGATCTTTTGTTAGGGATCATAAAAGATTGCACCACTACTGAGACGAATATACTTCTGAAGCTCGAATGAACAATAGGTGATAGACTAGAAACAGCAGATAGACCATATATAAAAGAAACACCAATCAAATAAAATGTACCAGGCGTATAGTTGAGGCTTGACGTGAGGAGTGAGAAATGTTTACTAAACCAGACGTTCACAAAAACTGATCCTTAGAGTTGTATTGCAGGATATATGATGATTGCTTTTTAATATGAGCTTATGTTTAATGTTGATGGTTTTAATAAAATAATTTTTTTAAAAAACACACACAAATTGCCTTAGCTATCACACAGGATAGAAATGGCTCATCCAGGAGGACCCCAAGTCCAGTGGTGAGATTCAGCCGGTGCGCACTACTTTATTTATTTATTTATTTGCTTAGACTTATATGCCGCCCTTCTCCCAAGACCCAGGGCGGCTCACAACGAGAATACAAGTGAAAACATAACATAAAATCAATTAAAATTACCAATTGCTATATAAAAAACTAGGTAATTCACGACACTCATACCACACACAGTCACAGTCAAAGGCCCAGGGGCAGAGTGCAGCTCACACGCCCCAAGCCTGTCGGCATAAATGTGTCTTCAACAGTTTTCGGAAAGCTAGGAGGGAGGAAGCAGTATGGACCTCTGAGGGAAGCTGGTTCCAGAGGGCTGGGGCAGCAACGGAGAAGGCCCTAGCCCTGGGCCCCACCAGATGACATTGTCTAACAGACGGGACCCGTAGGAGGCCAACCCTATGTGCCCTAACCGGTCGCTGGGATTCATTCATACTTTGGCAGAACTGGTAGCTAATTTCTTGTTGCCCAGGCCCAGAATGGATTTCTGGTAGCAGCATCCACACAGAGAACCAGTTGTTCACCTATTTGAATCCCTCCACTGCCCAAGTCCATGAAGCAACTGAAGACAGCCTTCATCTATTTGGCAGAACACAGGCACCCAGCCTGACCGCAAACCTCTCTAGACTTTCAAATGACAGCAGCTTTCTGTCTTCTAGTGGGACTTTCTTGTCAATCACATTTATCTTTACTAGTCTGAACCCAGCATTAGATGAAAATCCAGGGCATCTGTTATGTCCCATGTTTTTGATCTTGTAAGATTAATGGCTCGAGTGTTATCCCCTTAGCACAGGCCAGGGCAAAAAAAAAGCAAACCACATAAATGTGTGTACAGTTGCTTTTTTATGATTCGGTGAATGCAAACATCAGACAAAGGTAAAATTTTGGAGAAATTTTGACCCTGTGCCTTGTAACTGCAATCTGTACTTTATAATAGATCGGTGTGGTTGCTTTAGTGTGAATTTTAAAAGGCTTTTGCCAAATTGGGAGTGTTGTTTCATAAAAGAGAACCTTATCTTCCTCCCTCCCTCTATCTTTTCAAGAAAATCACTGCTAATTTGAAATTCTTTGCAAGAACTGAAGTAACCTTTCTCAAGCCCAGCTAAACCGTTCTGCGTCTCCCATGATCTTAATAAAATAAAGCCTCTGTTGAGTTGAGCTCAATGGATGGGGATTTTGTGAAACTGATCTCTGCAGGATTTTTTTTGTCATCCCTATAAAATAGTTTGTACTGTTTTCATCCAAGATTCTTTGAATGCCCTGGTCTAGTTTATATCCCTGCTATTCTATGATAGTTGTCCACCCAGATATTAACTAAATTTATGCCTGCTCAGCTTCATATCCCAAACGTCAATCTGATGCTGCCAATTATTGGGCATATTTACTGAGCTGTATCGCCTTCTTTTGTTCCTACTGCAGGATTTCAAAAAAGCAGAGTGAATAATAGAAATATACTCTATGCCTAAAGCAAGGACAGATGGCCAGACTAGATGCCTTGGAAGGTATGAACTGTATCATGCCAGCAATGAAAATAGCCTGGCTGTCTTGCTTTTGTTTGAGAAAAAAGAATAAACTCAGAACCATATTGAGAATTCCCTGAAAAACCAAATATTTGGCATGGTTGCCAATTATATGATTGAATGGCATATCTGTAAAAATGTAAAAAAAAGTAAAAATAAAATAGATGTTGAGACTCTAGAAAGAGTGCATAAAAGAGCAACAAAGATGATCAGGGAACTGGAGACTAAAACATATAAAGAACGGTTGCTGGAATTGGGTATGTCTAGTTTAATTAAAAAAAAAAGGTCTAGGGGTGATATGATAGCAGTGTTCCAATATCTTAGATGTTGCCACAAAGAGAAGGAAGTCAAGCTATTCCCCAAAGCACCTGAGGGCAGGACAAAAAGCAATGGATGGAAACTAATTGAGGAGAGAAGCAACCTAGAACTAAGAAGAAATTTCCTGACAGTTAAAACAATTAATCAGTGGAACAACCTGCCCCCAGAAGTTGTGAATGTTCCAACACTGGAAGTTTTTAAGAAGAGACTGGACAACCATTTGTCCAGTAGTTTCGCAAACTACTGAAGACACATCTTTGCCGGCAGGCCTGGGGCAGTTAACATCTGGCCCCAGCCAGTGCATGTATGTTTGTATGTATGTCTTGAATGATTGGTTTTTTAATTAAGGGGTTTTTATACTGTATTTTAATGTTAGATTTCTATCCATGTTGTGAGCCGCCCTGAGTTTCTGGAATAGGGCGGTATAGAAATCCAATAAATGAAATGAAATGAAATGGTATAGGGTTTCCTGCCTGAGCAGGGGGTTGGACTAGATGACCTATAAGGTCCCATCCAACTCTGCTATTCTATTCTATTCTACTCTACTCTACACTCTATTCTACTCTACTCTACACTCTACTCTACTCTCTTCTCTGCTATTCTATTCTATTCTATTCTATTATCAGTTAAAGAGCCAAGTTATGAGATATAAAATTTTAATTCTCTAAACTGAAGTCTTTCAACCCACTCTTCCTGCCTCATGAAATGGGTTCAGGCATAAAGTTGGGCAGGGCTGGGCCTCCTAGTTCTGCCAACACATTGCATACCTGGGCTGAGCTCAGTGTCTACACCTGATTCTGAAAGCTTTTGTCAGTTCAGCTTGAATGGGAAAATACACTTGTAAAAATGCTGATGGGTTATTTCTTATAATGTTCTTCAAGTTACTCTATCTCATGGGTGTCAAACTCGCTGCGCCACGTGACGTGTCGTGACGTATCACATTTTTTTTGCATTGCGGGAGGTGGGGTGTGCGTGGCCTCCATATGATGCAACCGGCCTGTGGGTTTGACACCCCTGCTCTATCCAGTGAAGTTATTGGAGAATATTGTGCAGTCAACAATACAGATAGCAATAACAATAGCACTTAGACTTATATACCGCTTCATAGTGCTTTACAGCCCTCTAAGTAGTTTACAGAGTTAGCATATTGCTTCCAACAATCTGGGTGCTCATTTTACTGACCTTGGAAGGATGGAGACTCAGTCAACCTTGAGCCCTAAGGATCGAACTCCAGATTGTAGGCAGAGTTTGCCTGCAATACTGCATTCTAACCACTGTGCTACCACAGCTCAAGGATAACATCAATATCCTTTAGTTTTGTCACGTAATCAATTGGTTGTATTGCAATTTATTTATTCATTCATTTAATTACAGACCAGCTGACTCTGGGTGTCTCTGCTCACATTTAAAACATTGGAACAGTTAAAAAGAGAAACAGGTCACAAAGACTCAGAAGACAAACTCTAAATAATGATCAACTACAGTCTTCCATTCAAAACTGTTAATTATATATTTAAATATGTAATTTATAGATAACAAAAATGCATTATTGAGAAAATTATATACAAACTGTATTCGTTTTAGCAAGAGCCATATTAAAACAAACCTGAACTTCCTTGTCCTTTTTTGAAAAATGAAATGGAAAGTTGGGAGAATGCATTCATGGCAAGTAATGAAAAACTGAAAAGAGATGAATGTAAATTAATCTATACCTTCCTATTAATTATTTGCATAATTCAGCAATTATGTATTATTTGTTAACATGTTTGGGGGATGATAAGGTTTGTTTATGAAGGATGAATAGCGAATCACATTAAGTGATGCCACTAAAACTTATAAGTTTACTAAACTTGTTCATAATCCCTGCTATTTTTTTCTAGAACCTAACTCAGGTGTGGTAAAATATTTTTTTCCCCTTCCATTCAATTGTGTCTTATTCTCAGAGATTGCCAGAACAAGTCCCTGCAGTTTTCCTGGCCAGGTTTGTCAGAAGTGATTTGCCATTGCCTTCTTCCTGAGGCTGAGTGTGCATGACTGGCCCAAGTCACCCAGTAGACTTTGTGATTAAGGTGACAATTCACAGTCTCCTCTAGTCTGATGCCTTAATCACTCCACAATATTGGCTCTCTAGAATTAGTATGCTTGAATTAAAATCAAGGTGTATTTTACGCAACATAATTATTACAGCTTCTGTTCCTTTCTCTAACTCAACTGGCCTGCCCATCTGGTCCCCATTTATCAGCTTACAAACAAAAGCAGACCCCATTTCTAAGATGCCTTTCAATCACATAGATGAATTGAGTCAGAATTCTGAAGTTTAAAAATAACAATAACAATAGCAATATCACTTAGACTTATATACTGTTTCATAGTGCTTTACAACACTCTCTGGGCGGTTTGGAGAGTCAGCATATTGCCCCCAACAATCTGGATCCTCATTTTACTAACCTTAAAAAGGATAGAAAGCTGAGTCAACCCTGAACCAGTCAGAATCAAACTGCCGGCAGTAAGCAGAAATAGCCCGCAATTCTGCATTCTAGCCACTGCACCATCACAGCCCTACTCTAAATATAGTTTTGCTTTCATTTGAAAGTCCAGGTTCAGGCATATGATTCCAAATGACAAGGATGTCAATCTGCCCATCCTGATTTAATTTCCTCTTTAGTTTATATTTTCCATATTTATAGTATTATTGTGGATTTACTTATTATTATGGCCTCTTATTGATACTGAGGTTTTAGATTGTATTGGGGAGGCTATGCTTAATAATACATAATAAATACATAATTGGCATCAACAACTATCTGTCAGAAGCTGAGATTCAGGATTCATGCTGAATGAGCAGCATTTGACCTCTTGTTCATCTCTTTTCATAACACATGTTGCATTGACCCTGAGTTCATATATAAAATGACCAAACAGTTGGGACTGCTTTTTTAAAGTGTTTTTGTTCGCTGTTATCCCAGCAGGCAATTTTTTTAAAAAAAACTGCCATCCAACTTGTAATAAAAATTATGTTTATCCGTCAGCTATCATTTTTGCTTTGAAACAATATGTAATAAATCTGCAGCTCACCTTACATGCTACCATCTCATTTCTGGAAGTAAGAGAATCTCTGATTTTGTAGGTGTGACTCAGTCAGAGGCAAAGCTACTGATGATGTCATTTTCTATCTCTAAAGGATGCTTTTTAAAAAAGATGTGGTGTTAAGTTAACACTGAATCTACTCTCCCATCTGGAATAATGTTTCAAAAAGTGAAAGATTGTAAAAAATGCTACACAGAACTGAGAGTTTTCCCCAGTAGTTTCTCTCACAAGTAGCAGAGTGTAGCTTCCTCCTTTGTAAAGAACATTTATTCAATTATATATGTAAATGGTGTCCAAAAACTGTGCCACACCTGTTCCTTCCAGCTGTCTACTAAATAGGAACACTGGTATCTGCATGAAGCTACTGTCCATGCATTCAAATCTGCGGAAAGGTAGAACAGTAGTTTCTATTTGCAAGTAACAAGACTGTGTTTATTCAAAGTGAAATAAAATATAAAGCTATATACATTATGAATGGAATGGCTGCCATGGATTGGTGGCATTGGCAAACATTTACTATTTCAGCAGCCCTAAGAAATAATGTTTATTAAGCATTGGGTTACATCTTGCAAACTTCAAGTGGAGAAATGTTTGCGTCTCATTCTCTTCTGCCTGTTGGCAAGGGCAGCTAGGCAAAGCAAGACTCTAAATGCACATCAACCAATGTATGTGCACACATAAACACAATGCACACTTTGGACAAAAAGTTATCTAGCAATTTAAGTTCATAATAATAGAGTGGAATGGAGAAATTCTAAGGAGGCAGGACTATTGCTTTATCTTGTTATCTTGACTGACATAGACCTTTTAGCCAAAAACAGGACTGCAATGTGAAATGTATTAAATTTAGATAGTTAGTTTCCTAAGCAACCAACAATAAATATGATTTCTTCCCATCCAACAAGCTGCAACATAAGGAATTACATCCAAGGATAACAGCCTGAGAATGGCTGGATGATTGAATGGCTGGATGATAGATGGAGGATGGGTGGATGGATGGATGGATGGATGGATGGATGGATGGATGGATGGATGGACGGATGGATGGATGGATGGACAGTCAGATAGACAGACAGACAGACAGACAGACTAAATCATTGCTAGGAATATCAACTCATAGAGTGATCAGTTCCTTAAATTAGTCTGCATAATAACTTTAATCACTGCCTCATAACTTTAATCACTGTATCCAAATCAAAGTATTTATATTGTGTACTATGGGGGGAAAAGCTTTCACCGTTTAAATTAATAATAAATTCATGTTGTAAAACTTACAAAGTTTTGGCTGCTGGGTAGTACAGAAATATGTGTCATAAATAACTGAATAAAGAAAAATTTAAGTCAATTTCCCAGTGTACAAGAATGTGCGGGGAAACCCAAAATATTGAAATAACTCTTGGAGTTACATTTTAATTGATTGGGTTTATTCCGTTGAAGGAAAAGTATTGATCTTTCTGATCAATTTAGATACTGAAATATATTTTGCATGTCCTTCCATGAATGGGGTCCAGGATAGCGGTTGCTCTCCATACAACTTTCCCTCCCCCCCTCCAAAAAAAATCCTCCTGAAATTAAACCATGTAATTCAGGTGAAACACACAGACCAATAAGATCTCCTACCTGGCAAATCAATTCTTCACCATCATTTTGTAATCATTTGAAAAACAACACCTTTTTGTGACATAGGTGTGAATTTTATCATTTTTCCACTGATTCACGCATCGATCTTGATTACTTATTGATTAAGGCAACAAGAGATATATGAAAACACCCTTTCAGATCTATTCCCCTTTATCGCAACAATTTTTTTCAGTAACCCTGATTCATACATGCAGTCCATTGATCAATAAACACTAAGAAGTCAAGTAATACTTAAGTATACACGAACCATTCCATGGTTAATACTGGCAATGATTATTACCTCCCAGTTTGAATATTGGCTGACAAGCATGTATTCTGGGCAATCATCCTCGCTTAGCAACCTTTCAAAGTTATGACAGCCCCCCAAAAGGTACTTTTCAAACTTTCAAAGTTCCAGTGACACATACACACAAACACAGTCACATGACCACATTTTGGGTGCTTTGTAGCTAACTCATCATTATAGTCAGTTGCAGTGTTCTACAACCACGTAATGTGATTTACAACATTTTTGGCCAAAGCAAGACTTTTTGGCTGATTTCTGGCAGAATGTGTCCATAGGAATGCATTCACTTTACAACCACTGCAAAAAAGATTGTAAAAATGGATTGGTCATGTGGGTACCTTGTCTTACAAGTGTCATGACTTACAACAGAAATTCCAGGCTCCCTTATAGCCATAAGTCAAGGACTAGCTGAACAACACAGCGTTTCTCAACCTTGGCAACTTTAAGATGTCTAGACCTCAGCTTCCATAATTTCCCAGTCTATTTTATCTGGGGAAATTTGGGAGTCAAAGTCCTCCCAATTTACAGTTCCTAAAGTTGAGAAACACCGGCATAATAACTAATGTTGTCCTGTCAGAGTTTTTCATTTCCTTCGCCCATGCAGACAAAGATCATCTTCTCATTTTGTAAAAGAGCACTGGAGGCTCATGAGGTGTTTGTAATATTAGCTCTGATTACAAATTAGCATGCTGTGTGGTTGAAACAAGATGCTCTTTCAGAAGCCTCAAAAACAATGGTACTTGCGCAAATTCCCCAAACTATAACCACCCTCATTGTCCTTCCTTCAAAAATCTGAAGGATATGATACATTCCCAAGGTTGAAGAGAAGTGAAGGACCATTTTGCTTAGGTCCCTAGCCACTTATTAGTTGTTCCATGGTCAACCCTCTCACAGTCATCAAGACAATTGGTCACAAAACACAATTATCTAGAACAATTAACCAGACAAGCGACATAATAAATAACAAGACACATAACAACTCAGCGCATCTTGTGCTAAACACATTTTGAGGGCCATTGTTTCTCAAGGGATCTTTTCATAATCTATCATCCATTCTCATTAAGGAATAATATAAAGAACAAGGACATCTTTTAACAAAACATGATTTGAGCATGCTTTCAAGAATGGATTTAAGAGATGAAATAGTCAGCCTTAAAAACCCATTCCTGAATTAAATGTTTTTATGGGGCTTTGGGGCAAAAAGTCATTAACCCATACACACAAAAAGAAACACTGATAAGAGAAATGGCAATAATAAGAGAAAGCAGAAAATAAGTTTTTCAGCGAAAAATAATTTAATAAAGTACATCTAACATGCAGGCCTTCAGCCTGGCCCCTTCTTGCTCCCATATCATAATTCTACTCCATGCATGCAATTATGTGAATCATTTTTCCTTATTTTAATAGTGGAATGATATTGTCTGCATTTAAGAAAATACATACAGTAGCATCTAATGATATTCCTGCCATATATATCTGTCAACTGATTGTGTTTCATGAACAAATGATAAATCTGGGGTGCATAAAACAATATGTCGTAGCTGCAAAAGCTGGATTTCTCTGTGTAATCTGTACTTGTTTACTTCAGATCTGGCAGCCCTTGCTTATTAAAAGCACATTGGAACTGGTTTCATAGATCACATTATGCTATAATGTGGTTTGTTTCACTTTGATTGAGAGTAAAATGTCAACACCATAGTTGCCATTGGTAAATTGTGTTTTATAGCATAGGGTTATAGATGAACATGGCTAGCTGTGGTTTATTCAAAAAACAATTGTTAAAGAAAACAATATCATAGTACAATCAACTCAGTGTCTTTATCAAAATTACTGTATTTATGCTACAGTACTCCAGAGGATTATTAGATACTAGCAAAGAGATTAAGAGAATTCTAATTTTGCTTTATACAAAGAAGTTTGTAATCTGAGATGCTTTTTATCTACTACGGTTGGAAACTTATTTCATTAGTCTAGGCCAGGGGTGTCAAAGTGCCGGATGCGTCACCAGGAAACTGTGCCCACCCCATTGCCGGCAATGGAGAAAAAACTCTGATACGTCATGTGATGTCACATGACGTCATGAATTTGACATGTCTGGTCTAGGCCACTGTTGACAAGTCTGTCCTTTATGCCCATAGATTTACTTGCTTTACTGTAGAGTTACAAAGTAAAAGGGGCCACATTGGCTCATGTGGTTAGGATGCTGATCCAAAAGACCACTGAAAGATGGACATCTCAACAGTTCAAAACCTGAGAGCGAGCCATGTGATAGAATGAGCTCCCATCAATTTGCCCCAGCTCCTGTCCACCTAGCAGTTGGCAAGCATGCAAATGCAAGTAGATAAATAGGTACCACTTTGATGGAAAAATACCAGAGACATGAAAGGAGCCTTTTTAGGCATTCCTTGGGCAGTGGTGATGTCACCGGCTAATCCTTTCAATCCAGAAGCACCTTGGTAGGTGCTTCCAACATGAATGTAGTAGCAGTACAAAGTAAAAACTACATCTTAAAATCCTGGTTGATTGTGAATAAGGCTGTGTGGTGCTTCAGAGCTGCTTTAGAACAAGTGCTTTAAAAGATGTAGTAATAAAAACATAGCATACTGCATGTCTGTGACTTGTGAACTCCAAGATCCTAAAAAAAAAAATAGCAGTAGCTGCTTTCATAATCCATAGACAGGTAATATATTCACATTCCTTGCATCTTCCTGCTTCAGGCAACCTAAACACAGATTCTGTATTTGGACGTTACTAGATGGACATTAGAATCAAACTGACTGCATAATGACAAATAGGAGATGGAAAAGTGCAATCCCATTATCCAGGTGCAGATAATGGAATAGGCCAGACATTATTGCTATCACAGAGTATGAGTTAAATGTAGAAAATTAAAGATAGTAGCTCTGGCAGCAAGATATAATCATGAGAACATACAGTCAGAATTAAAGATCAATGTATGGAACAGTTTCAGTGTATTTATCTTATGAGAAAGAGAATCTAAAATATAAATAAAAAATAATGCTTCCAAGATGAAGGCAGCTCTTAGTGATTTTTATCAACTTGTCTATGTAAATTTTTGGCAGTGTTCTAGAAGTGGCTTGGCTTGCTTATGATATTCTATCTGTGAAGAAAACATTGCAGCGGGAGCAAAATATTTCCTTCCATAGATCTGGGAACTGATATAAATAATCTTGAGGTTGTATTTATCATTTGGAGAGAGAAGAATGTATCTTTGTGGATGGTGTCTACTTATCTCATCATACTTTTTTAAATGCTACCATAAGCTCAAGAGCAAACAGCCAGGGAAAACAGGAAGCATAAGCTTAAATCTGTTTACTAAAAAGCAGAACTCGCTAAGCATAACAGTTTTGCTCATTAAGATAAATTAATTGAAGAAAAAACTTCTTGCTTGCCTTATCAAACTGTGAGAGTTTGCTGTTGTTTTTTAATTGAGAAATTTGATAAGAAATCACTCCCACCAAACTTTTCTTTCTTCTCTTGGTCCCCTGAACTCACACAAGTTTCTCATCTTTTGTTACCAAACCATTTTCAAAGCTGACAATCTCATTGGCAGGATACAAAACTTAGCAAATCAAATTGTCAAAATGTTTATTGGTTATATCTTCTAATACTACTACAAGACCATTGTACTGTTTTTTAGCAGGATGAATTATATATATATATTCACACACACACACACACACACATATATATACACACATATATCATATGTCTTTCTCAATCTGCTCTTCAGATGTGTAGAACAGGAAGTCTTGCTTTGGTTTGGTAGCCTGAGTAATAAATGAAATTGTTCATCCAGTGTTATATGAAATGTTATTCACATTCCTCCTTCATCATTTCAGACACACTTGATGTGGAAAGGAGCATCTAAGGATTAATGCTGAAATGATTTAAGAGTTCCCATTGGCTCCGATTCATAATCCAGTGATAGAACATGGGAAAAGGGATGGACAGCAACTCTCTTGTTCTTACTCAATCCTTCCTTTAAGCTTGGCTGGGTTTTCAAACTGAAAAGCAAAATTTCAGTCCAATGAGAACAAAAATGATAAGTCACAGAAGGATGTAGGAGCCGAAATCACTGTTTCTAAGCTAAGGAACTTTGTTTTAATGTGCTGAGTCTCACATCACAGCAATGTCAAAATATGACAGAATTCAGCTTTAAGTTTGGAGAGAATTTGGCAGTTCTACCTCCTAAAGCTGTTCTAACTGAAAACCTCTAAAATACATTTTTAAACAAATACATTTAAATGTTTTAATATATTAAAATATTGATATAGGACTTGCTGATATATAACACATAAACCTGTTAAGCAGATTTAAGGTAATCTCAACTAGAGATGGGAAGGGAAATCTATTTAGCATATAAGTGACATCCTGCCATCCTCCAAAATTTTCATTTCACTAAATTTTTGCAATGTAATTCGCCAATTAAGAAAAACCCTTTTATATTTAAAAAAAAGTATGCACAAAAAATGCATACTAACAAAAATCATGTGCAAAAAACAAATCGCCATAAGGAAAAATTCATTGTAACAACCTTGTATTATTATTTTTTTAAAAATTTTTTATTAATTTAATACATAAAACAGTGCACTGTGGATAGTGCCCTCCACCAAACAAGTTACAAAAATACAAACATTAATCCCACCACCAATAGGGAAGATTCAATTTCTATTACATATATACTTCTCAACTCTGGATTACATTATTCATACTTTATAGAGTGACTGAATTTTATTCTTTATTTTTGCATCGCCTATTAAGTTTAACATATAATTTTTTACCTTTTTCCACCGCTTCATCGTTGCTACCAATTTACCTTCATTATAATTATGTAATCTAATTTCCATTATTTGATAGTGAATGTGGTCTACCATGTACTTACACCAATTTTGTATGTTCCATTTCTTCGCATCTTTCCACCCAAGCACTATAGTTGCCTGGGCGCTTTCTATTGCTGCAGTTTTAATTTCCTCGTATTCCTTTACCTCACTATTTTTTATTAATAGCGCCATCTCCTTAGTTATTCTCCAATTAATATTTAGCATCTTATTTACCTCAATTTGTATTTGCTTCCAAAATTTTTGAACTTCAGCACATTCCCAAAACATATGCATAAATACTCCCTTTTCTTTACATCCATGCCAACAATTCCCTTTCTTCTCCCTTTGGAAGTGCGCTAATTGTAATGGTGTGTAATATCATTTATGTAAAATTTTTCTTCTCATCTCTCTTATCCTTGTATTTTTAATCTTCCTGATGTCTTCTACTACGCTTTCCATTTCCCATTCATTAATTTCTAATTCGTCCTGCCAGTACCTTGTCAATCCTTTTACAACTTCCTCCTCCACTTGCAATAAAACCCTATATATATTACCTACTTGCACTTTTATACTCTTATTCTTTTCTTTTAATATCTTTTCTAAAATTGTTTCTTGTCTGAGGAATGTTTCTTTATTCTCACTTCTACTTAAATATGTACATATTGCATTAACTTGTAACCATCTTTCTTGGCCAAGACATTGCTCTAATTTACTTCTAATAATCTTTCCATCTTTTTCATATAATTGCTCAATTCTCATTATTCCTTTACTCCTTAATTCCCTTATTATCTTTGTGAGATTACCTTCCTTATTTGTGTTTATTACCTGCAGCGTCCGCTAGTTTAGAATTCGTCATTTTCAATTTACTTTGCCATTTCTTCCAACTCTCTATAACTGCCTTAGCGGGGTCTATTAAACTGTTTATATCTATCCTATTCCATTTCCTAAATAATAATTCTTCATCCTTTATATCATTAATTTCTTTTTCTAATCTTACCCAGAATTTCTCTTCAAATAGTTGTAAATCCATTAGTCTGTCTATTTGATAAGCATCCCTATAATATTCCAAGCATGGGTTTCCCCACCCCCCTTCGCTCTCCGTGGCTACTAACCACCTTTTTTTAATTCTTGGTCTCTTATTACCTTCAATCCAAAGATTCAATTTATTATCCCACTCTTTTAATTTTGCTTTAGGGAAGGTCCCTGGCATTACTTGTAATATATATAACATTTTTGGAATTATCATCATTTTTAATGCCCTAATCTTTGCCATTCTTCTCAAATTTTTATTTTTCCAGTTTTTGATCTGCTTCTGAATCTTTTTCCATACTAAATTATAATTAAACTCAGCCATTCTTTCTGGATTTTTTAGTAACCATATTCTTAGGTATTTCATCTTTTTACTTCCCAATTTTAAACCTGATACTTTGCGTATCTCAATCTGTTCTCTGGGTCCAGTATTTAAACAAATAATTTCTGGTTTTTCCATATTTACTCTTAACCCTGATTGCTCTTTAAATTCTTGAAGTAAAATAGTCATTCTATTTACCATATCTATTGGTGTTTCTGTAACTATTATGGCATCGTCGGCAAAGACATTTAATTTTAATTCTAAATTTCCAATTCGGTATCCCTTCCACGTAAGCTAGACGCTTTCTCAGAAGGGACTGTGGTATTCGCAGGGGATTTCAACATGGAAATAATGGTTAATAAGAAAGAAAAGAAACAACTGAATTTAAATAAATTAAATATGATAGATACTCATGCTGATAAACTAAATAGGGGAACGTTTTACTCTGCAAGATACAATAAGTTTAGTTGTATTGATTATATACTAGTGAATAAATTAGGAAGTATTCAAATTAAAAAAGCAGAAATAAAAGGTAATTGGATCTCAGATCATGCTCCTATAATGGCGGTCTTGAAAATACATTTTAGTAGGAAACAAAGAATTTGGAGATATAATCAGGTTGTCTCAATGAATGAAAAAAATAAAAAATACAGAAAGACATTCAGGAATTTTTTAAAACAAATGAGGATGGGGAAATAAAGCAATCAGTAATTTGGGATAAAGGCAGTTATTAGAGGAAATTGTATTAGCCTGGAGTCTTTTATTAAAAAAAGTTGGGGATGGGAAAGAGAGGAAAAAATTGGAGAGATAGAGACAATACGTGAAAGATTAAGGATAACAAGGAATAGGGAATGGAATAATTTATTAAAAATTAAGCAAAGACAATTAAAGGATATAGAAGAACAACAATGGAATAACATGAGGATGGCGGTAAAGCAGAGAATTGAAATATGGGGGGGAAGTCAGCAAAACAAATGGCAAATTATCTGAAAAGAAGGAAAGAAAAATCAATTATTAATGTTTTAAGAGACAAAAATGGTTTATTAAAATATGATAATAGAGAGTTAGAAGTTGTAATGAAAGAATTTTATGAAAAACTATATGAGAAAGAACATGTCATTGTACAAGATATAGAGGTTAATGAATAGTTAAACGAAGAAGAAAGACAACTGTTGAATGCAAATATAACAAAGGAAGAAATAATTAGAGTCATTAGAAATTTGAAACCTGGGAAGGCCCCAGGCCCTGATGGGTTTACAAGAGAATATTATAAAATGTATATGGAGGTTTTATTACCACATTTGGAGAAATTATATAATAATGTTTTATTAAACATGGATATTCCACAAATGTGGAGAAATTCTGAAATTGTAACAATCCCAAAACTAGAACGAGATTTAAAAGAACCTGGTTCCTACCGCCCAATCAGTTTGCTAAACCAAGATTATAAGATTTTTATGAAAATTCTAGCAAATAGATTAGAAAAAATATTACTCAGAATAATAGGGAAAGATCAATATGGGTTTATAAAAGGAAGAAGAATTTATGAACCAATTAGAAACATAGTGAATGTGCTACACCATGCTACAAGAACTAAACGGAAATTAGGATTGTTGAAGTTAGATGTTTATAAAGCTTTTGACAAAATAAATCATGATTATTTATTCCGACTATGTAAAACTTTAGATATGGGAAATAGGTTCATTCATATAATAAAAGAAATATATAAAAAATACAGCTTATATTAGAGTAAATGGGAATAGAACGGATGAGATAGAAATAAATAATGGAACTAAACAGGGGTGCCCCCATCTCCGATGCTCTTCATAATGGCAATTGAAACATTAGCTAATAAAATTAGAAAAGATAAACAGTAACAACCTTGTATTAGATAAAATTATTACCAAAATATGCAAATGCATATTTGTGTGTATAAGTGTGTGTGTGTGTTTTAAAAAGAAGTGTTCATATTCCTATCTACAAACATGTGAAAGAAACCAGGATTTATAACTTCACTCATTTATTAATTTGATTACTTACTCCGTATTAAGTGTTGATTTGTATATGAGGAAGAGTGATCATATATAGAATGCTGTATTATGTAACACATGCCAAATAATGTCAAACTAATTGAAAGTTTCCTGCAATGGGTCCCCTTCTATTCATAAAAAAATACTTCCATTCATTAAAAGTTACAACTGGACTAACCCTCTGCTTTCAATCAAGTGTACAAAACGTTCATGTTCACCTTAAATACACTGTCAGATGTAGCTCGTTAAAAATACAGCAGCTACTAAATATAGTGGTTTCCTTATCAAAGCCTGAAAGTCATAATCTTCTTAACTGAAGCCCAACCAAAGCTTTAGGTAAAAAAAAATCTCAAGGTAAGTCTTAAAGGTCGGCAAAAGGTCCTTGCTAATGTATTTTCCCCTGAGAGAAGAGAATAATAATCATCTTGGAAACATATGTCTACAAAACAGAAGCAGACGGGTGAAAATTAATTTGACATGATCAGAGAATTCATTGTTAAATGCATGGTATCAGACATAAGGGCAGCACCGGTTTCATAGCCATGATGGATTCTTCACCAATTTTCTGTTTGTTCATTTCTCTGATTAGAGGAGGGAGGATGAACTCAAAAAGCTTTCTGAAATCCATGAAGCATACCTCTTAGGACTTAGAATAAAGTTCAATACTTGATATCCATAAGAGCATATAATATATTTTGATAAGAGTCACCGAAAGGACTGGCACACTTAGAATGAACCCAGATAGAAATAGTTTGTATATGCTGTCTACTGCAATCAATAAACCTTAAAAATGCTTAACTATTTATAACTATAATTTTATTCTGACCTTGACAAGGAATATACAGTGACTTGGGATCTTCCAGTAACTTTCACAGTTTGACAGTGATGCAATTAGAAAGGATAAGTAATCAAAATGCCTTCATTTGTGATTACAGTTCCAACTCATGCTCTAAAAAGCACTGAAATTGCAAGCTAAGATAATCATCCCACTTTCCACACCACAAAAGCTGGGGATAAAAAAATGTTCAATTTCATATACTACTGTAGAATGGCTTCACAGATTAGGCTACATGTGTAGCCAGAGTTTGCCTTGAACTTTTAGCTTGGTATTGGGCAGGAGAAGCATAGATCCAGGAAGTTACTCTTCATCTGTAGTATCTCCAAACATTTGTCTCCAGAGTTATTTTTGATGCATCTCAACAGAGCATAAGGTTTTCTCCAGATTTCTTTATTTTATATAGTAAATGGACAGGCAGAAAGTCAACATGTCCATAGTCTATTCAGAATCCTTCTATAGATATAACTGATTTCACGAGTGAGTTTGTAATATTGGTCTGACTACAAATGTAATTCAATCCAACCACTCATTATTGCAGTAAAGTAGAAAAACAAGAGCTAGGTTGGTGTAGTGGTTAAAACACCAGGCTAGAAAACAAGAGACTGTGAATTCTAGTCTTGCCTTGGTCATGAAAGCTGGTTCAGTGACTTTGGCCAATCATTCTCTCTCAGTCCTAGGAAGGAGGTGATGGCAAACCACTTCCAAAACCTGGCCAAGAAAACTGCAGGGACCAATCCAGACAGTCACAAAAAGTCAACACACAACAGGCAGGGAGTAGCCCAAGGAGTCACAAAAAAAAGTCAACACACAACACTGACGTGAACACACCATACACACCAGAAAAAGTACAACAAAGCTCTTTGTAATTGAGCTTCACAAAAGCAAATCTATACTGCTATACCTTCACAATTAAATCTATATTGCTTGCCTATAAGAAAGGCAAATTCACTCAGTTTCCACGATCTGATTACAACTAGAGTTACTGAATATACAGCACAAGTGAAAGTCACATATTCTGTTGCCTAATTATCCCAACCGATACATTTAGAAAAGAAATCTATGAATTAGGAATCGTATTTACAAAAGAGAGTCAGAACATAATTCTACACAATTTTTTTACTCAGAAATTCTAGTGAATTGAACTATTTATTTCCAGGTATGTAAAAGTAGGATTGCAACTTTGGGAACTATGTACTATATACCTGAATTTAAAAAGTTGTGGGTGGCGCACAGCTGGAAATTGCAATTCAAAGAGAAATATTCAGTTTAAAATACTGTTAGTTTCCAATTTCACTTTATCAAAATCTATACCATTGGACTGAGGAAGTCTCAGAAGTGCTTTCTGCTTTATGTGTGAAAATGGCCAGGACAATTTTGACAGTTCCAACAAAATCTGAAAGTATAAAACGAGTTTCCCTCTGGGTTTTTTTTTTAAAATGAAGGTTGTGGGATTATTCACTTGTCCGGCAAAATAAATTTAAATGAAAAATAAATGAAATCTCAAATACACTTCTGCAAAAATATGGCCAGATTGTTGTACTCACTTTTGCCTTTTTCACTGGTGCTACCCTGCTACTATCACTTGTAACATCTGTGAATATGGGCTTTGAGAGCCAATGTGGTGCAGTGGTTAATGTGTTTGATTGACATCACGAAGGTTCAGGGGTCTAGTCTTATCCTCAGCCACAGAGGTATTCTGGGTGATTTGGGGTTAATAATTCTCAGCTCAACCTATCTCATGGGGGGTGGGGGGGAGTGTCTGGGAAAAATAGGAGGGAACATGGTCTACATCTCCATGATCACATGAACGTAAAGAAGCAAACAAACAAAATAATATTAGAAAAGCAATAGCAAATTTTAATCAATACAATTTGATTTGATTTGATTCTGGCCAATCAAGCCAATGTCAACTCTTACTTGACCACATAAAATTGGATAATTATTGTATTATTATTTATTTATTTAATGTATGGCATACATTGTGCTAGATACAATGCAGTCCTGATGGCCTAGATTACTAGTTAATTCTGTTCAGCACTCGCATGCCTATCTTTGGTGCACCATAGGGGTCAAAACTAGCTTACACCAGCTGACTAGTGGCGCTCGAGTTGCTGGCTCTTCTGGGTTTCTCCGCCTCCCTTCGTGTTGCATTGCCTTGCATCTGGCCAGGTCCTGAGCTGGCTTCCACTCTCCGCACATACAAATACAGTTAGGTTTTTCCCACTGAAGTGGTACCCATTTATCTACTTACAATATTGCATGCTTTCAAACTGCTGGGTGGGCAAGAGCAGGGGAGCCAGTGGTGGAAGCTCATCCCTTCTCACAGAACCAGACTCCAACCACTGGAGTGTAAACTATTTCTGACTGGCAGTTTCAGCCTCATTAAGCCACTGCACCATCACATCCCCCCAATCATTATATTAAAGTATTGACTACAAAACCTAATTGATATTATTCAGTGATTAACTCTATGTACCCAAATTCTACCTTTGTTCTGTTCTTCCTGACTATAAAAACAAAAGCACTTTGCATAATAACATTAAAGAAATAAGGAAGAGACTGGAGAAAAAGTGCAAGCCATCAGCAGCAATGGAATTAAATCAAAGGAAGATATAAAAATACATTCTTCTTTGACTTGAACTCCAATCTCATGACTTCATTAACATATTCATGTACATTTTTTTGGCATAAGTGCAGATCACCTTGCCTAATTACCTCTTTTCTCAAAACAAAGGTTTTTTTGCACATAGTCATACTTCTTTCTTTACTTGTTAGAAAATATATTTAATAGCACTTAATTTCTGCAAAGCAGACTGGATCATGACACTGAAATGCAATTTTAATATTAAGTAAAATAAAGACACCAACTTTCATGGAGGGGAAATTCTAACACAAGTCTATAATTGCCTTAGGATACTCTTAAGGCTTATATTTAAATTGTATATCTTGAAAAAGTTTCATAACAATTAGGAAAACCATAAGGTTTAGAAAAAAATCCATTCAAGGCTAAATTTTAATACATAATATTGGATTTGGGTACATCATGTTTACATGAAATGACTGGAAAAGACTTAATTAAAAGAATTAATTAATTCAGTGGCACGATTCGCTTCACAATCTGTCTTAGTTGCTTATGCCATTCAAACCCCACCCACTATTCACATTTTCTTTATCATTAAGATCATGCATCTTTCAAAATTCATTATATTGTTGCCAAGAATGGCAAACAGCAGTATAATTCTTCATTCACGTCAGAGGCCATACAGAATCGAGCAATGACTGCGAAATATAATCCTCTTAGATCAGGGACATCAAACTGCCGGCCCTTGGGTCAGACGCATCATGCGGAAGCTGCACCCACCCCATGGCAAATGGCAAAACAGTCCCGATACATTGCGTGTGTGACATCGCGAGTTTGACATGTCTGTCTTAGATGGAACATGTAGTATCTTATCATTTTGCGTAGTAGGATGGACAGGATACTACTTTCTTTAAAAACTAATTTTGAGGACGGGGACATATTTTAAATTAAGCATAAAATAAAAAAATCTGTCTCCATGAAGCATACATCATCTTTTGCAGATTTATAGGCATCAGATCTGAAAATAAGAAGTGCTGGAGATAATCGCCCTAAAGCAGGGGTCCCTAACCAGTGGGCCACAGCCCAATACCAGGCTGTGGCCTCCTGGCCACCGGACTGCGGGATAGGCTGGCTAGTGTGCACACTCACCCGCACTTGCGCTAATGCTGCTGCCGCGCTGTGAAAACAGGGCGCAATGCAGCCTAAATGGGGTGTCATGCGGTGAAAATGGGGCAGCACTAGCGTCTGTGCTGTGAAAACAGGGCAGGGCACTAGCATCGCCCCATTTGCATCATGTGGGCACTAGCACCGCCCTGTTTGCATCACGTGCATGCTCCCAGCCCTGTTTGCACATGCATGCATAAAATACTTCCCCTTCCTTTCCCTCTGGTCCACCAACTGAGAAAGGTTGGGGACCTCTGCCCTAAAGCACATATATCATGATCCTTTGATATATAAAATGACATGAATCAAGAAACACGCGTGTAGGCATACATAAAATGGCATGAATTTCTTCACTATATAAAATCATTCTGCGTAGTCTATTATAGGGATGTTTCTCAACTTCAGCAACTTTAAGATGTGTAGACTTCTGATCCCAGAGTTCCCCAGCCTGCATATTGGCTGGGGAATTTGGGAATTGAAGTCTACTCATCTTAAAGCTCCTGAAGTTGAGTAACACTGCTGTGTAATGAATAGGCAGGCAGTGCTCTCCCTTACCCATGGATTTCACAGTGCTCCAAGATCTAACAGTTCCAAACCCAGACAGTTCCAGTACACGAAATCCTCAAATAAGTTCTTCCTAAATGTTACATATTCTGCTCACATAAGCAGGCAGAAATTTCCTCAAACCCCTGCCTCTTCAGGGCCTTTGCCTTTGTTCCAAAATTAACCAGTAACTAATTAACCAGTAATGAATATGTTCCACAATTAAACAGCGGAACGGCTTGCCTTCAGAAGCTGTGGGTGCTCCATTACTGGAGGCTTTTAAGAGGAGGCTGCACAGTCATTTGTCTAAAACAGTGTTTCTCAACCTTGACAATTTTAAGGCATGTGGACTTCAACTCCCAGAATTCCACAGCCAGCATTGCTGGCTGTGGAATTCTGGGAGTTGAAGTCCACATGCCTTAAAATTGTCAAGGTTGAGAAACACTGGTCTAAAATGATATAAGGTTTCCTGCTTGAGCAGGGGGTTGACCCTCCAAAGTCCTTTCCAACTCTTCTGTTCTGTTCTGTAAGACTGAAGGTAGAACTCCAAAAGTTGATGGAGAATAGGTTGGAATTCCTAGCCTCAGGTTTCTGCCTGGAATCTCCAAAAGTCCCAAAATCAAGTTGAATTATTCTGTTCCCAGCACTGTGTCATAGGTTCTGGATTTCTTTGGACTGGAGATATGTATACTTTGTTCCAAGACGGTATAAAACAGTCACAGAATCACATAATATGAGACTATAATCAGATAATATATATTATATTATAATATAATATAACCCAATGCAGCGAAGAATATTAACACAGTACAGTGATTAAAATATTCAAGAATAAGACAAAGAGAGAGAGAGAGAGTTCTTATGGCCCTTCTGCCAGTCAGAGAGCCCCAGAGAGATGATTGTGAATGAACCCTTCAAAGTCAGCAAAGATGTGGCACCTTCCAGTTAGGTCTGCATCAAAGTTACATTCTAGGGGAGTTTTTGACTAGCTCAGGGGTCTTCAAACTTGGCCCTTTTATGACTTGTGGACTTCTACTCTCAGAATTCCTCAGCCAGCGTGCCTGGCTGAGGAATTCTGGGAGTTGAAGTCCACAAGTCATAAAAGGGCCAAGTTCGAAGACCCCTGGGCTAGCTTATATAGGTTCCAAACCCGAATTAAGCACATCTGCTTTTCAGTGGTCTCATCTCACTAGGTTTTCCAAGGACAAGGAGGACAATCCTATCTTAATGCTCTATCTTCTGCCAAGAGTGAAACCCTCAAGGATCAAGGTTCAGAGTTTTGCCAAAAATGAGACCATCGGTGCTGAGAAGCCTTTCTTTATAACAGATGGTGATGAGACCATCTCAAAGTTAATCAAGGTTAATTGGATTGAAGATTGAAAAGAGCATCCTACCCTACAGAGGTGTCTCCCCAAAGGACAGGGCAAAACTAAATATTTCCGATATCTGACCATTTGTTGAGTAAAAGAAATGCTTGCTCAGTTCTGCACTATTTACTGAACCATCATATGAACATATAGAATTGTATAGAATTCTATGTTTCATGCACCCAAGGGAAAGAGGTACACAATTCTTCCTTATCAGTCTTCCAATAAAAACACCAGCACTACACAATTACAGGTAATACTAAATCAGAAAAGAATTCTTAAGTTAAGGAAATGTTTCTTGGGTAGCAATAGGTAAATAGCCACTTGTTTATGAGATGGGCAGCTATATAAATTTGATAAATAAATGTCAGGTTAGCACTGTATGAAGGTTAGTGTTTTTACTCTATTTGAATGTTTTTATTTAAGGTTAATTTATTGTCTTAATATAGCTTATGTTTTCATCTTAGTTCGTCTGTGATCTATGTATGCAAAATGGCACCTTTTTACATCAGAGAGCTCTCAAACAGGAGCAAGTCAGGATCATCCTAGGTGTGTGTGTGTTTGTGTGAATGTTTGTATTTATGGGAGATCTTTTGTAAAAAAAATGCAATCTGTGATTGTGAATACAACTCAATTTTTATTTCTCTCAGTAGTTCTTTTTTTTTGGCAGGGGACTATTAACAATTAAAAAGGAAGTTTCATCTGATTTTTTTCTTATATTTTTATACAGCAGATTACAAACTCCACCTTGTGCTAGTAATCCACCTCTCCAAAGAAGTGGGAGCTGCTTTTCCTACAAGGATGAGATAGTGTTGCTATAGAAGTTATGTCTTACTTTCATCTTTTTTTTCTTTTTATTTCAAATTAAGGCTACAGGCGATCTCTGTCACATGCCAGATAAAGTCATCCTCCAAGGGCGATAGATAGCAGCATTTATAATTTACAAGGAAGGCAGGGGGACCAATTTTTCAAAAAAAAAACCAGGAGGATTTCTGGGAGAAGAAAGTTAAGACCACAACACTATGTCCTAAACTTAAAATACTTTTGGCCTTTTCCAAGCTTGCAGCAATAAATCCCCTAAACAAAAATCCTGCAAAGCTTGCTGACTATTTCATGACTTTTTAATTAAGCAAAACCAAACAAAACCATTGCCCCGTTCATGTTCTTAACTTTTTCTTTAATTGACCAATGTGACTGGGAAACATTTTACGAATAGACGTATTGCTCTAAATTTTTAATTTGTAGGCAGGCTGGTAGATTTATTTATACATGATGACAGAAAAGCCTCACTTTTGTCAGAACTATATCCTGCAATCAAGTTTGGCCTCTGTTAATAGCTAGCTTTATGTTTCTATTTGCAGCTTAACAACATATCAATCAACTCGACTTTTTTATTTAATTAATGTGCTGATCCAATTGCTGATCAGGTCCTTGCAATGTTGCTTGGACTGTTATTTGATTGGCTATTGTTTCAGTTTAAGGCTTGGACTGCTTTTGCTTGGGGCGGCTCATATTTTATTTGCAACTTCCTGGCAATAAATGTTTACTCAGAAGTCGTTCCAGCTGTGCTCAATATAAAATAAACCCTCACATCAAACTCAACCTTTGGTGACTTCAGAGTCATGTCTATGTAATTTTCTTGGCCAAGGTATGTATGTAATTTGCCAAGATTTATCTTCCAAGATGAATTTTTGGCTTCCTAGTTCATCCTACTGCTTTGGATGTACTAGCTATTTCACTATCCAAGTGCTATTTTGACTCTTTTTTTTTTTTGTAGCTTTTCAAGATCAGCTATCACATGCTACAGGGGACTGCTAAGTGGGTGCGTTATCCGTTTAAGTATGAATAAATTTGCATGTAACCAAAGCAACTGCATAGGCAAGTGAAGGAAACAAGAAATGGAAATTTATATAACTTGGGCAAACTACTGTTCTCCATTAAAGGCATTAATGGGTTTTTTTTATTTTTGCATTCTCCATAATAGCAACTGCAGAGGGTTAATATCATGTATGATCATTTATATGTGATATGAGTAGAAGTTTGTGAATAAAAGAGTAAGCACACAGATACGTGATGACCTTGGAGAGAAAAGAGATAGATAACAGAAACCAGACCTTGGCCTTCCCTTGGTCTCCAATTGCTTCAATTCCTTATCTAGGTGGATATTTTCCTTACCATATTCATGCAGGAAAGAAAATAATTTAAAGGGAAGTAATTTATGGACATAATAAATTTCATTGTTTATGGTACGAGGGTGGGAGAAGAGTCCTGTAAGTAGAGCGGAATCACTGTATACTGTCAATCAGATGCTACATTCTAGCTCTAAAGGTTATTGTAGGGTTTACAGTATTTTATCATTCCTATATAACAGAGGTATATAACCTGTAACCTTGCTTTGTTTAGGGCTCTTTTCTATTCTTTTGGCCAGGAAGCCAGTATGGATTGTGATTGTGCAGGCCAATAAAGGATTTCATCTATCTCCAATTGATTATGCTCCAAGAGCATAGTCATACTCCACTCAGTATCAAGGATGTAGCTGTAGAGGTGGTCAACAGTATTAAGTATCTGGGGGTGCAGATAACTAACAATCTGAATTGGTCTCTCCACACGTCATCCTTAGTGAAGCATGCAAACCAGCATCTGCATTTCCTGCAACAGATGAGGAGAGCACATCTTCTTCCTTCTGTCCTGGCCCCTTTTTACAGAGGCACGATTGAAAGCATTTTAACAAACTGCATCACTGTCTGGTTTGGTGGCAGCAGTGCCTCAGATAAAAAAATCCATACAGAAAATGGTAAGGATAGCCGAGAAGATCATAGGAAGCTCGCTTCTTGGTATTCAGGATGCTGCTTATAAGCACTATGTGCTTAGAGCTCAAAGCATTGTTAGAGACCCACACACCCACTTTGCGGTCTGTTTCTGTTGCTCCCCCCTGGGAAGAGGTTTCAAAGTATTTCTAGCAGGACTACCCGATTCTGTAATAGCTTTGTTCCCTGTGCCATCTGTCTGGTAAATTCGCAAGATTCATTTTTCTCGCCATGCACATGTATACATAACCCGAACTAGACTGTGTTGTTTCTCTGTGTCATATAATATGTGGGTATATGCATAATTCTATATTTATTTATTTATTTATTTTGTCATATTTATGTAGTGTATATCGGAGGTGGAGACCCTTTGAGAGCTGTATGCAATGAAATTTCATTTTAATGTATGCCAATTAATGTGCACTCAAAGTGACAATAAAGTTATTATTCTATTCTATTATTCTATTCTATTCCATTCTTTTTTTTTGGAGGGGGGGATATGTGGATATTTTCCCTACCACATTCTGTAACACTCCTGAAAGAAAACAATTTCATACACATCAAAATAGCCTAGCAAAATATCCAATCAATCTATGGTCTTTTGAAATCATCCCAGCAATGAATCAATTAAACTTTTATCTGATTGGTTTACTTAAAATGATTATAGTCCAAAAGCTAATTTTCTTTCATTATCCTGCATATACAACAAAAAGTACTTCTTAGCGATGGTTAAGAGGTTTAAAAATCCATTCCATTTCAACTAAACACCTTTTGCAGTCCAAATAACTTAGAAGATGGAGGGGGGTGGAGAGAGAGACAGAGAGACAGAGAGAGAGACAGAGAGAGAGACAGAGAGAGATGTATTTGCTGTGAACAGCTAATTTTAGGTGTGAACTGTTCTGAAAATGAGATGTAAAAAAGGAGCTTTATCCCCTATCTGTGGGTTGTATTTAGCATTGTAGTAGCTCTGCTGTGTTCTTTTCCCATTAAAATTATCATCGACATGGTTTGCACACTATACTAAGTTGTGGTATGCTGAGTAAAAAAAAACCTTTTGGTAGCATTTGATCAATAGGTTAAGCCATAAAGCAGGACTGCACACCTTTTGTGGGGGGGAAGGGAGTTGGGGTCTACACTCCCCAAAAATAGTTGACGCAAAAGAGAAATTAAAGTTAATTTTAACTCAAATTACACCAAGTGAATTAAATGCAAGTTTAGCTAGTCCTTGACTTACAACCGGTTGCTTAGCAACCATTCAAAATTACCCTGGGGTTATTTATAACACAAATTCAAAGTTCCAGCAGTAGCCCCCACCCCACCCCCACTCTCCTGGCTGAAGTTCAACACTCAAAAACAGGGCTGCATTTACAGCCATTTGCAGCACCTCGAAGTCACATGACCACATTTTTTGATGGTTTTTGCCAAATACCAGTATTTACTTCCAATTTTCGGCAAAACCATCCCCACAGCAAACCATTGTTTTGCTTCACAACCACCACAAAAAAGCTATAACATTAGGTTGGTCACATGTTCCCTCTGTTTGACAAACATCATGACTGTAAGTCAGGCTCCCTTGTGGTCATAGGCTATCTGTAATGTCCTCACTCCAATATTTTTCTTACAGGCAATTGGTGGCTAGATTTTTGCAAGGATTCTCAGAACTGCCATTAGCGTTTCAACACTGGAGCATCAGTTGCACAGTACTGCCAAAAATCTTGACTTGCAAGGCTCAATACAGGTGGTAATAATAATAATAATGATGATGATGATGATGATGATGATGATGATGATGATGATAATAATAATAATAATAATAATAATAATGTTGGAAGGGACCTTGGAGGTCATCTAGTCCAACCCTCTGCTCGGGCAGGAAACCCTATACCATTTCAGACAAATGGCTGTCCAGTCTCTTCTTTAAAACCTCCAGTGTTGGAGCATTCACCGCTTCTGGAGGCAGGTTGTTCCACTGGTTAATTGTTCTAACTGTCAGGAAATTTCTCCTTGGTTCTAGGTTGCTTCTCTCTTTGGTGAGTTTCCATCCGTTGCTTCTTGTCCTGCCTTCAAGTGCTTCAGGGAGTAGCTTGACTCCCTCTTCTTTGTGGCAGCCCCTGAGATATTGGAACACTGCTATCATATCATCATATCATCCCATCTAGTTCATTAAACTAGACATACCCAATTCCAGCTGCCGTTCCTTGTATGTTTTAGCCTCCAGTCCCCTAATCATCTTTGTTGCTCTTCTCTGTACTCTTCCTAGAGTCTCAACATACTTTTTACATCGTGATAACCAAAACTGGATGCAATATTCCAAGTATGGCCTTACCAAGGCATTGTAAAGTGGTATTAACATTTCACGTGATTCTATCCCTCTGTTAATGCAACCTAGCACTGTGTTGGCTTTTTTGGCAGCTGCAGCACACTGCTGGCTCACTAGTCCTCACTTACTGACCGCAACTGGGACTGGTAATTCTGTTCCCCAGCAATATGGTCATAAAGTGAAAAATCAGGTGGACTGTGCTTGACTTACAACAGCAGTTTACCAGCTCCGCTGTGATTGTTAAGCAAATCACCACAGATGGTTAAATGTGACATCATATGTCACATTTAACCATCTGTGTATGAACTGGGTATGGCCAGTCTAGAGAAAAGAAGGACTAGAGGAGACAGGATAGCAGTATTCCAGTATTTATTTGAGGGACTGCCCCAAAGTAGAGGGGGTTCAACCTACTTTTTAAAGAACCAGAAGGCAACATAAGAAACAACGGATGGAAATTAATCAAGGAGAGAAGCAACCTAGAATTAAGAAGAAACTTCCTAACATAACATTTTTAAGAAGAGACTGGACAGCCACTTGTCTGAAAAGGTATAGGGTCTCCTGGTTGAGCAGGGGGTTGGACTAGAAAACCTCCAAGGTCCCTTTCATCTCTACTCTGATTTGATATGACCATGACTTATGACTTTCTGCCAGCTTCCTCATTGACTTTGCATGTCAGAAGCTACATGAAGATTGTGAAAGGTGAATATATGACTACAGGATGCGATGACTATTTTTAAAGGCTCTGAAGACTTGGTTTTGCCAGAAGACCTGGGGAACCCAGAGTGGGATTAAACCCAACAAATGGCTTATCTGATTGTTATCACCAGGAGGTTGGGAATTATTGTTTTTATTATTTGTATATTGGATTTTTACTTTTTGTAAATTGCCTAGAGTCATTGAGTGGGTAGCTATATAAATTCGAATGAATGAATGAATGAATGAAATATGAGTGTTGTGATGCACCCTAGCAAGTCGCCATGAGACTTGGAACAAAGGGCCAAAGACTGCCATGTGGCTTGGAACAAAGGAACAAAGGCCATGTGGCTTGACCATGCGGCCTTGAAACAACAGGAAAGAAGGAGGGGCTGGTGGGTGGATGGACGTTGTACCAAGATTTGAATCCATTGGCCACAGGGGTGGCTTTGCCAGTGTAGTCTTGTCATTGGCTGCAGGTATAACATTGTCATTGGCTGTTTGTAACCATGTGATGCATTGTGTAACCGCCCACTGTAACAGGTAATAAAAGAGGAGGCAGCCTTTTGTCTGTTGTTGCTTCACCCAGAGAAATGTGCTTGGTAGCATGTGTCTCTCTTTTAATTCGGCTATCATGAAGGACCCGCCATTGATTGGGGCACAATGAGGTGCCCCAAATCGGAATTGAAGAAGCCTCAGAGAGGTCTGTCTTCAAGTGGTGACCCCGACGTGATGCAAAGTCACGTCCTTCTGACAACCCACTGCTTACTTCGTCTGGAATAGACTATCGTGCACGCTTTACGTAAGTATGGGACAGAAATTATGCAAAACCCGGGCTGTGTATCTGGAAAAATTGCTTAGTTTAGTCAGGAGAGCAAATTATATTCAGAAACTTAATAATTAGACTGTTTTCCCTGTCACTCAGAAAGATTTATATCTTTTATTGGCTTTTTTTGAAAAAAAATTATCACTCCTAACTGGAGGAGGGGCAATTAGACCTCGCCACATAGAGACGCATAGGCCCCTGGCTCCAAACACCGTCAAAAGCTCCGCCAGGTGTCCTAGCCCTATGTAAGGCTGTAATGTCCATGCTGGCATTACACTATGCAAAAACAAAACAAGCTAATTTGCCTATCCTCAGGCTTTAAAAACAAGCCCTGAGACAACAAAAAATGTAACAATCTGACTCTAAATTTACCCCATCTGATGAACCACCAAGGACCTACCCTCATGGCGTCTTCAGCAAGGATCTGCCCCCCCCCCGTGAGTATGTGGGTGGAATTCTCCAAGGACCAAAGGGGAGGGCTTGGTGTAATTGTCAGGACCTCAATTATGCAACAAAAAAATTCACAAATTGCCTTCACGTAAGGAGTTAAAAGAATTGTTAATGTTTATTTGGCATTGTCCCTCATACTCCTTAAAGGGACCATTAAAAATTGCTGATTGGATTAAACTTGGCTTATGTGAGGAGTCTTCTGCTCCTCCCCAAATCCTCCTTACGTGGAAGAATTGTTTGCAGGTCTAATCTTAAGTCTGTTGTTTCTTTCAAGATTTACCTCCTCCTTTACCCCCCCTACTTCTCCTTCTGACTCAGAACATGCTTTTCTGTCCTCATTTCCTCCCTATTCAACCTCTATGACTCCCAAAGCCCCCTGCAGTTCTTCTTCTGATGTTTCTGTTTCTTCTGCCCTGTTACCTTTTAACTTGCTAAAAAATCTTAAGTCTGTTGTTCCTATTTCTTATAATTGGAAAAGGAGAAATTATCTCCTGGCCTTCCATTGATTCAGAACTGCCTCAGTGATGCTTTGTTTGCTATTAACTTTTCTTAACTTGTGACAGACTCCCCTGAGAAGAGCCTGAAGCAGAGAGCCATTTCCTCCCCCCTCTTCTCTCCCCCCCTTTTTTCTTTTGCAGCAGAGCCATTTCCCCCCCTCTTCTTTTGAAATTGCAGGTTTATTATCGCTGGTTGCCAGATCTGAAGAGTTTGTTTGTTGCAATGAAGACCAACTAGGACAGTTTAAAACCAGCTAAACCAGCCAGGCTGCTTTCCCCTTTCCAAGTAACAAAAGGATGGCTGTAAAGAGATCCAATCTACATATGACGGCATTTTGTTTCTGTTTCTCAATTTACATATGAATCTGTGTTCCCTTCTCTCTCATACACCCCCCCTCCCTGGTTGTTTTGTTTAATAAACCATGGCCCCTTCCCTTTCTTATTTCTCTTTGCCAATTTTGCTTTTCTTATTTCTCTTTGCCTATTTTGAATTTATGTTTTCTAGTCTTGTTACCTCCCTTTCTTATTTCTCTTTGCCAATTTTGCTTTTCTTATTTCTCTTTGCCTATTTTAAATTTATGTTTTGTAGTCTTGTTAATGATTTTATTTTTGTGACAAATCTTTGCTGTTTTGTATTTTATGTCTCTCACCATGCTATATTGCTGAATGCATCCAATTGTTGGATTCAATGTATACATGCCAGCACAGAACAAACATGCTTTCCCCTTCATGGTATGCCTTATGAGTTTGCCTTGCCTCACAATTTTTTCCTTAATACGTTCACATGGATAAATGAAATCTCTCTCTCTTTCACTTTGAATCCTTCCTTACAGTTCTCTCTTGTGTTACCCTGCTCAAGTATGTATTAATCACACAGCTTCATCAGTTAGTAACAAGACCTTTCTAGGTATTTGGCAATCTTGTAAAAAAAATTATCCCTTGGCAGCTAGACAATAAAGCTAAATATTATAATGAGACAAACAATGACAACAAGAAAGCATGTGCTGATTGTGTTCCCTTGTTTGATTTTGGTGAAATTTTTGAAACCTTGTACAACTTCTCTAAAGACAATGTAGTTCTTATGTGGAAAAAAATGCATATTGGTCAATACCCCAGAATTGGTCTGGTACATTTACATTTCTGACAACACACCCAATATTACTGCCACAGTCGCTCACATGGAAAGTATGGTACAAGACAATCCCTTATCACAAGAAACTGATGCCTTGTTTGATTGGGAGTTTATTTTCCTGACTACCTAATGCTGGGTGGCTCAAAAAAATGATTTTTTGTATTATAATGTTTGTAGTCTTCTGTGTAACAATCTGTTGCTGTGTACAATGTATTCCTTCCCTGTTGAACCTGTGTAGGCCTCCCTCTTCTATCCATGTCCTGGATAAAGAACTAAGAACCCACTACAGCCTCTGATGACTGGACAGAGATGATGGCCTATGCCCTAGGATCGTGTAGGAGCTGCACGGTGCATAGGTGGAACAATGGACAGTTGCTAAAAAAAATAAAAACACAGGATATGTTGTGATGCACCCTAGCAAGTCGCCATGAGGCTTGGAACAAAGGGACAAAGACTGCCATGTGGCCTGGAACAAAGGAACAAAGGCCATGTGGCTTGACCATGCGGCCTTGAAACAACAGGAAATAAGGAGGGGCTGGTGGGTGGATGGACATTGTACCAAGATTTGAATCCATTGGCCACAGGGGTGGCTTTGCCAGTGTAGCCTTATCATTGGCTGCAGGTATAACATTGTCATTGGCTGTTTGTAACCATGTGATGCATTGTGTAACCGCCCACTGTAACAGGTAATAAAAGAGGAGGCAGCCTTTTGTCTGTTGTTGCTTCACCCAGAGAAATGTGCTTGGTAGCATGTGTCTCTCTTTTAATTCGGCTATCGTGAAGGACCCGCCATTGATTGGGGCACAATGAGGTGCCCCAAATTGGAATTGAAGAAGCCTCAGAGAGGGCTGTCTTCATATGAGCACCAGTTGTCAAGCACCCAAATTGTGATCACATGATTGTGGAGATGTTGCAGTGGCCATAACTTTGAGGACCAGTTTAACTCTCCTTATTCAGTACTGTCATAACTTCAAATGATTGTTGAACAAATGATCAGTAAGGGAGCACAACCTGTAGTTGGGTTCCTGAAAGACACTACTTGAAAATGAAATGGATTACACCCAGGGGTGTCAAACTCGATCGTGTCACGTGACGTATCGTGACTTTTTTGCCTTTGTAGGAGCCAGGGTGGGCGTGGCCTGTGCATGACGCATTGGCCCATAGGTCGCCAGTTTGACACCCCTGGATTACATTATGGCTTAGTGCAGGGCTTCTCAACCTTGACAATTTTAAGACTTAACGTTTGCTGGCTGAGGAATTGTGGGAGATGAAGTCCACAAGTCTTAAAGTTGCCAAGGTTGAGGACCCCTGGCTTAATGCATCAAATGAACCCAACCATTACCTCAAACTGGGATTGTGACTAGCGATACAAGCTTGGCCTGCAAAATGATACCATTTTGTTTGTCCACATCCAAAATGTCAGAATAAGAGATTCACAAAAGATAGAGGTTCTGCCTTTCTCTGTTGTCCTTGCTCTTCATGGCACTAAGGTGCCAAGCCCATGTATTCCTAACTGTAAAATTGCCTTCAATAACAGGACTCATAAATAAGGAAGGTCTTTGCATATAGAATGCTTTCTGCAAAGAATACCTACCAATGGACAGGCCTGCTTTGCTTCATATGCCTCAGACCCAATATTTTTATATAGCACTTTCTGTCCCACTTTTCAGATTTTGAGAGGGAACTTATTTCATTGCTTGATTTTTATTGCACCTTTCTACAATGACTTTTTTTTTTTTTGCTGGAACCTAATTGCCAATCTTGCATTTGCATTAGAAATAGCTTATATAACTATTCTACGTGGTTGCAGGTGACTCAAATTAAGTCCGTTTCTGTCATCCTATTACTAAGATGACAGATAACTGAGAGAGAAGGCTGGGAACTCTTATTTGTAAATAAGACCAACAGCCCCTGAAAGAATATGAAATATATCTCATTTCAGAACTCAAGGTTATTTTTTTTTCTGAGTTGTGTAAAATCAGACTGCTCTGTATTTTGCCGCAGGAGGTCTCCCAATTGTTAAAAAAAAACAACAAGAACAACAAAAGGACCTTGAACTGGATTGCTAGATTTCACTTGACTAAAGGTCTGGCAAAAGGAAAAAAAAAAGGGTAAAAATTTAGCCCAGGGTTGTATATAAGAATAAAACGGATTAAAACATTTAACAATACAGGAAAGAAAGCGTCATGATCTGTTCCCTGCTGGCCTTTAGATTTCTGGATTTAGGGAAATGAACAGATGTTATATCCTTGAAATGCACTTTCTGTTGGGTTAAGAAGCTTAAGTTCTTTATTAGCTATTTGAAAGTTCCTGAAACTAGTGGTTAATTGTTAATTAATTTTACTTGTTTTATTAGTTTTAATTGTATTTTAACTGTTTTTAATGTCATGATTTAAAGCTTGTTTTGATTATAAACTCCCAAATAACTTTGGTGGTCAGCAGTTATGAAATGTACCCTTCAAAACCTGACTTTCAAAACTTACTAGCCAGACAAGCTCATTCAAAACACATTTTCTTCCAAACTCAGGTTTCTGCACATACACAAAAGGAAGAATTGCCTTTTGATTTTTATCTTTATATTTCAGTATATGCTTAAGTCCAATTTTCCCCCCTGTGGTTAGTGTAAGAAATTGAACGTTGGTTGTGAATATTTTTTCCAGTAACATGTTTTTAATCAAATAATATTCAATAATAATATTGCAAAAGGGAGCTTTACTTGGAACTGCTTACATCCTGCGACAATGTAACCTTTAACACCATCAAACAACAACATCTGCCTATCCCAGGTCCTTGGGAACAAAAATGCCACACCTGATCTAAATATTAGGCTGACTGTACAAGTATACATAACAACGTAGCCATGTATCATAGACCAGCACCCTCTTGTGCAGTTTTAGGTTTTTCAGTTTAACCAGTTTGCCAGCTGCTGTATAGTGTAATTGGGAACTGTTTAAGCTATCTCCTGCAGCCCTGCGTATTTACAACTTTAATATTGTTCAAAGGTGTTTTTAACAACTTTCTATTTTATAATATGGTTTTTAATTTTTAAAATATATATTTTAGTAAAGTTTTATTTTTCTTTACCTCTTGTGAGATTGATCTATTGCCAGAGTAAGGGGGAGTGGGGAAGACTGATATAGCTGGTCCATGCCTCAGTGCTATGTGGCCAGGAAGCGGTACAGTCGTAATTATTTTACTTTATTCACTTTTAACCCAGTTACTGCCAGAAGGAGTTGGAACCCTAACTCTCCCAAATAACAGGATTGTGGCACACCTTAGAAGATGGATGGCAGTAGAGAAAACTGGAAACAGAAAATGGGACTTTAGTGTCTTCAGCAAGAAAGCTTCTAAAAGAAAAAGTTTTAATGCTCTACCCTATAGGGTCCACGCACCACAACATAAATAAAATATTAGGGTGGAATCATCTGAGCTATGATAATTAAGTGAATCACTGAAGTTTTAAGTTAGTAACACAGTTGTTAAGTGAATCTGGCTTCCCCATTGACTTTGCTTGTCAAAGACTGCAGAAGGTGATCCCATGGCCCTGGGACACTGCCACCGTCATAAATATGAGTCAGTTGCCAAGCATCTGGATTTTGATCACGTGACCATGGGAATGCTGCAATGGTCATAAGTGTGAAAAATGGTCATAAGTCATTCTTTTCAGGGCCATGAAGGGTCACTACACAAACTGCTGTAAGCCTTCGAGTTTTTCAAAATATGTTTCTAAGAACTCACCAAAACAGGGAGTAATTTTTTTCTTTAAGGATTTTTTTTTTAAAAAGAAACAATATAATGACATCTCATCCCTAAAATAGACCGGTAAATTTCTCTTTGGATTGCTAAGAGCATAAATCAAAAGTTCTGTCACACTTTTCACAGTTGACTTGAGTTTATTTGAATGGAAATGGAGTGACACTAATGATCTGCTGTAAATTATGACAGCCTCTCTTTAATTCAGAGCATTGTGGGAGCTGATCTGCCTTTCAAGCCTCTATCAGTTTTGTAGTAGTTTAAATGTCACAGCATCCCACAAAGAGGCACATGAATCGTAAGTATGCAATAATCCTAAGAAATAACTGTTATAAAATCCCTGCTCTTTATTCAGCACAATCCTTTCCGATTCCCTTGGGACATGGAATGACTATTCAGCCAGTTTAAATCTATAATGTGATTGTTCCCAGAAACAGTCTGTAATATTTGCTGGGTTTGTGTGCTCTATATTTTACTGAGTTTGGGAATAAGGAAGAAGGAGGAATAAGGAAGAAGAGGAGGAGGAAGCCTGTGACATTATACATCACATTATACATTGCATTATGTGTAGTCCTCAACTTACTATGACAATTGGGCCCAAACGTTCTGTTGCTGAGACATTTGTTAAGTGAGTTTTGCCCCGTTTTATGACCTTTCCTGCCACAGTTGTTAGGTGAATCGCTGCAGTTGTTGAGTCAGCAACATGGTTCTTAAGTGAATCTGGCTTCCCCATTGACTTTACTTGTCAGGTTACAAAACGTGATCACATGACTCTGCAAACTCCGTCATAACTACAAGTCAATTGCCAAGCATCTGAATTTTGATCATGTTACCATGACGTTGCTGCAACGGTTGTAAATGTGAAAAATGGTCATAAGTCACTTTTTTCAGTGCCGTTGTAACTTCAGACCGTCAGTAAATGCACTGTTATAAGTCAAGGACTGCCAGCATATATTATTTCCAGACAAGTAGCAATAGAGCTCTCAAGATATCCCATTTTATCATGGTTTTGTCTAACAAATACGTTGCATTTCCTTTTTTCCCCTCTTCCCTTTTAAAGCCACCCTTGTTTTTTCCTACTTTAAAATGTGCTATTAGACATTTGTACAGAGAAGCCCAACTGATGCCCAGAAGTGGAATTTGAGGATGATGAAAATAATGACTTGAATGTTTTATTGGGGATAATAAACTCTTATCTGTGGTTGGTTTTCCAGTTTCCTTCCTTTTCTCCCTTGGCCTTTCATAGAATCTCATCAAGTTCCTGTGGAGCCGTAGGATTCTGCTGAACACATTTTGAAAAACCATCTCTTGAATAGCCTATCAAGAGAAGCTATTCCCCTTTACTGCTTTTGAATCAGCACCCAATTGTTTGACTTACTAAAGGGAACACAAAAAGATCTGTGTTGTGCTCAAAGTTAAATAATTGCTATGTTAAATTTTATGTAGACTTATCTCTGTGATTTTTTTTTATTTGTTCAGGTGTTAGTGTTGTATCTGGCCCTTCTCAGCTTAGTAAAGTCCACAGAAATATTTCTTTAAGAGTTTTATTTAACATAGTTCAAGAGATTCACTTCAAAGAAGCTGCTGGCATTTTGTTTGCGGAACGGCCAAATCTGACTTATTTACATTCAGCTTAAACATGCTCTCCCCCCTTCCAATTAACTCACTCTTTATCTCTCAGGTTGTCCAAGATCTCATTAATCTTCCGTACATTCCAAAAACACCAGAAAACTGAGTTCAAACGAACTTCTCAAGGTATCAGGCTACTCCTTGATATTAACGTTGCTCGTGACAAAGAATTAGTCCCACCTTCACCTTCTAATATAGTTTCCGATACGTCACTTCCCCCGTGGCTTCCTTTTTCCACGTAACTGAAACCTCCTCCTATCAAACCTTCAGAATCTCGGATCAAGCCATATATTTTCCTGTTCCAAGTCTGACTCTCCGCTTTGAGAGTCTGACCCAGACTGCATGCAAATGTCCTCCCTGTCTGTCTCTGCTGCCGGGAGGGGAAAGCACCCAGAGGGGCCTGGTTGCTCCTCCTCGTCTTCTGACATTTCCCAAGCTGGTCTAGAGACACCCACAACAGTTAGTATCTAAAGAAGAATCTTGTTAAAGTTTCATCTAACCATCCTTGATAAGCGGTAACTTGGATGTGAAGGCAATACCAATTCTTCTGCAGTTATTTCCGGTCTACTAGCGCCTGTCTCAATGCTGTGCACAAAGCAATCGCTTTTTAAACATATGGATATTGTTTAATTAGATCATGATCAGGGTCTACAACAACTTATCATGGCCAACGCACCACGGCCAATTTGCCACGGGACAACCCGCTGCAGGACAAGAGTTATGCTAATATTGAAGAAATAGTGGAATAGAATCATAAAAAAAAGGATGCCAAAGGAGGGACAACATGAAATGTGAATGACAAAAATTAAAATAATTTTTGAACTATTTTAAATAACTGAACTGAATTGTTGAATTGTCCCACAGCAAGTTGTCCTGTGGCAAGTTGGCCATGGTGAGTTGTCCTGCCACGAATTGGCCACGGCAAGTTGGCTCGGTGAATTGACCCAATCCATCATAATCAGTCCAGCAATGGTATTCTCTGTAACATTCATTGGAAGAGAAAGTTGGACTGTGAAGAAGCAGAATAGCAAGAGCTTTGATGCTTTTGAACCCTGGTATTAGAAAATACTCCTACGAATATCACAGACAGCCAAGAAAACAAACAAATGGATCGGATGTCCCAGAATTCTCACCAGACACCCAAATGACCAGGTTTAAATTATCCTATTTCATACACATTATGTGAAAAGCCGGCTCTCTGGAGAAGGCTCTAATTCAGGGGTCTTCAAACTTGGCCCTTTTATGACTTGTGGACTTCAACTCCCAGAATTCCTTAGCCAGTGTGCCTGGCTGAAGAATTCTGGGAGTTGAAGTCCACAAGTCATAAAAGGGCCAAGTTTGAAGACCCCTGGCTCTAATGATACAAAAGGTGAAGGAAAGAGAAGTAGAGGACAACCAGCATCATGGTGAACTGACTACATTATAGCAGTGATTGGAACACCATTGGATGATCTAAAAGAGAAGACTAGAGACGGATATGCTGGAAAAAAAGTCTATGGGGTTGCTAAGAATCAGTACCAGCTTGATGGCACATAATCAGTCAATATTGTTTAATTGTACTTTAAGCCATTTTTGCAGCTTTTTAATGAGTGGATTATAAATATTAGAACAATTAGGATAAATCAGTTTGTTGCATAAAGCTACCCTAATTTTACAGCTATTTGCAATTTCTCCCCTTAAAGGCTAGTATCACCAGAGAAGAACCAAATTCATTACCTTTCTTCTTGGTTCCAGGATAATAGGGAAGACTGCAAACAGATAACAGGTGTTTCTATCTAATGTGTGGTCCAGGTGCTAACTATCAATAAATAATTTCAAAGTCTCTACACTTTTTTCTTAGAACTTAAAAAAAAGGAGAACACATAAGGAAAGGGGGCTAAAGAAGCCACGGGGGGGGGCAGGGAGCTTTGGGACCAACTGGAATGAGAAAAGATCAGACAGCAAAATGGATAATAATGTAGCAAGGGATAATTAACATGGAAGAGTTTCATGTGTCTCCGTTGTCCTGCACCTTGTTAGAAATGGCCACCGCTAGATGGCAGCTAAGAGAAGATTAGAAACAGCTGAATCTTAACCAAAGTAATAGAATAATATTGTTTCTCAGAAATATGAATACTGAGAGAACAAACAGCTCCTGATCTTCCAGCACGAGTAATGAAAAAATCTTCTTTCTCTTTTGCTGTTCGCTAAGCCGATGGAACAGGTTTATTTGCATAATTTTTAAAAAAGTATATCCTGTATGCTAAATTATGCATATTTTAGTCCTAGAGGGCATTTCTCTATGTGGAGCTGTTATCTCCATAGCTGTGTCTAGAAGTATTTTTAATAGATGCTTCAATTATGAGTGAAAATCCACCGGAATTCCAAATTGGCCTCATCTTAGGAAAGGCATATGTTAATTTAACACATGACTGTGGCTAAATGTACCAAGTATTACACCAGATCCATCTATCTATAGAAGCATGTCTAACATGAAAATGTATGCTCCTTCCTTGGTTTCTTTTCAATTCGTTCTGCATCTGTGGGGTTTATATTACCCTGCAGCACATAGCTGCTTTAAAACCTACAAATAATCTTTATTTGCATTTGTAGAACAAATGACAAGTGTCCACTGATCAGGAAGACAGAGGAAGTCCATCTAATATGGCAAAAAGAAACTAAGATGACTGTAGTCCTTTTGTGGCTTCTTTTATTACAGTTGGCGCAAAAGAAAACCAACAAAGTAAACATTATCCCCAGCTATTATCATACAAAAATGGTAACGCTGGTAAAGAAATGGTTCAAAAGCTGATACCTTAGGGCAACAGCTCCCAATCTTTTCTATACCCCGCACCCCTAGAACGCTTCTGATATATTCTTGCACCCCTTACAAAAGTTTGAAATAACGGCAACGAATTATGCATATATGCTATAATTTTGAAAACCCAAGTTTTTGCACACACACACACACACACACACACACACACACATGGGAATATCGTCTCACACCCCTAGGGGGTGCGAGCACCTCCAGTTGGGAGCCCCTGCCTTAGGGCAAGAGACCAGATCTATGAACAAAATCGTGGTTAAATGGGCCTTCAGATTTCAGGTTTGGGATAGTCAGTGCTTAAATCCAGTAAACACACACACACACACACACACACACACACACACACACACACACCTGTAAAAAAATAAATTATTGCTAATTAATTCAAGATACCTGGGACTAAGAGAGATCAGTTCAATGTATTGGATCTGTTGGTATTTATATTTACCTTAATTCCAGCAGCTAGTTGGCTATCCTTCCATTATTTTCCTCATGAAAAAACTATGCAAGTAGGATAGGGAAAGAGAGTTGAGGCAAGATAATCAATGAACTACATAGTTTAGTTGGAATGTCAACATAAGCTTCCTTAGTCCTTGTCTAAAACTCTTAATTTATTCATTTTATGGCCTTTTTCTTCATCCCTCAACATATGGAAGCATTTAAAAAGTAGAGAACATAACAAATGTGAGCCTGACATTAATTTTCCTTTCTATGCCAATGATTAATTTATGGAATAAGGAAATAGAGGTTCAAAAGAACACTTTTTGATTGTTTTCCAAACTCTTTGCTTACAGATGCGTGACTCACTCCCAAATTTTCCCAGCAAACATTATTCTGTGAAATACTTTGCCTTCTTGTTCAGGTTCCTTCTGTTTGCTGTGTTGTTGTTAACTTACAGGAGATTAATATTAACATCTTCCTGCAATACAGAACACTTTTGGCTCAGTATTCCAACAAGAAAGGAATAGCAGATTGGATGTAGATGTGGTTCTGCCATAATAACCCTTCAGTTCCATGTCAGTGGAGAATTCCCTTTTGTTTGACTAGTTTCAGTGGACTCCATTGTTTCAAAGGGATAGCTCAGTCAGACTTACAAAGCCTCAGATGGCAATTATGAACAGTGTCCTACCTTCAGCATCATGGTTTTCTTTGATACTGCAGTTGGTGGGAGAGTGTCAAATATTGGGAAGGTTCTTGCTACTCTGCTCTATTTATAGAGATTTACCTGACCTCATGGAGCCTGAAGGAGATAGACACCTCTTTGGCTGATGAATGGGAAGGTGCTTCAGAGAGGATCATGTTCTTCTCCCAGTTGTTGGTGTTGACCCTCCCCACTTCTGCCTCCATCATCCTTCCCTTCCCCATGCCTTGATGAAGCGCTTAAAAAGCAAAAGAGCAGATGGATCACTTTGACTGGTCTTGTTGAATGTCTTCTTCTCATCATGCGGTTGTGAAAAGAAAATGAATCAGGGGGAAAGGGACATGCCTTGTTGAAGGATATATGTTTGGAGCAATACATAAAATGTTTGGGGATGTATTTTTGCTCTATCCTTAAAAGGGGGGAGGAGGAGAATTTGAGAGTAGAATTTTCTTAACTGCGTCCTCTTTCCCCTTCAGACACTAGACAGTTCCCAGTGGGGAAAGACCTCTTAAAACATGTCTCCACTAATACACTAAACATGAATTTCAGCAAAGCATTTGGGAAAAGCCCCGGCGCCAGGGAGGCTTCCAACAGTCCGGCTAGAATGACTACAACTCCCAGTGTCCCTCGCGGGGCGTTTGTCCCGCTCAGAGCGCTACCTGTTCGCCTTTCCAAAGCCGCCTTGGCAGGCAGGCAGTGGGTGTTCAGCTAGCCAAGCGATCGACTGGAGCTCCTTCGGACGAGGAAGAACCGTTCCCGCTACTTGCTTACCCTCCTGCTTAGCAACTTTGGGTTTCCCTTTGACGAGAGCTTTCGAAACAAACTGCAAAGGGAAGACAGAGGACTGGAAAAGAGGCGAAGGACGGAGTGGGGGGGGGAGAGAAGCGGCGAGAAGACGGGGGAAGTGGCCCAAGGGAGATGAGGCATCTCTGGAGGGTGGGTTCCTGCCTCTTGCTGTCCTCAGAGGCGTCTGGAAATCTGGATCTCCGAGTCGGTTCTTCTGGTGGATTCGACCCATGGAGATCCAGCAGATTGCCCCGAAGGGTTGCGACGACCCTCCAGGGGTAGAATGGAATGGCTCTTAATCCTTAGAGCCCAATCTGGGGAGGCGGCCACTGGGAGAAGTCTGGGGGACTTCCTGGAGCAGGGATTCCCGTGGGAGGAAATCGGTTGTGTAGGTTTTGGGAGCCTCCGAGGCGCCTGAATTACCCCGCAACTTGTATGGCTGGCGGTGGGAGAGCGGCTGGGAGAGAAGCGCCTAGCATCGGTGGAGGGGGAGGTGGCTGAGGTGGGAAGGCAGAGAGGGAGAAGGGGGGTTTCTCCTAACGTGCCGGGCATTTGGCTCTCCAGTGATGTGGAGACTGAGTGTTTGGTGGCTCCTGAGCAGAGTCTGTCTGCTGTTCCCGCCGCCCTGTGCCCTCGTGTTGGCCGGGGTGCCCCTCTCTTCTTGCCACCCGCAGCCTTGCCGGATCCTGAAACGGATCGGGCATACGATAAGGATCGGGGCGGCGCACCTGCAACCTTGGGCTACCTCCCAAGGCGGGGCAGGAGGCTGGAGAGCTCACAATGACATCCCGCTTCGAAGCGACTCTGCCGGGGAAGAATCTGGGTGGCAGGACTCCGGGACTCCGGAGAGGTGGAAAACTGGGACCAGTGTGAGAAGGAGAGCGCACCTGGGCACCGAGAACCTGATCGACAAAGAGAGTCCGGACCAGGTGCCACAAGCGCCTCTAATACCGAGGGAGGCGCTCCTGTTGGCGGTGGAGAACCTCAACCGCGTCAAGGGGCTTCTGCCCTACAACCTTTCTCTGGAAGTGGTGATGGCTATCGAGGCGGGCCTGGGCGATCTACCTCTTTTCCCCTTTTCTTCGCCCAGCGCCTCCTCCTGGAGCAACGACCCGGTCTCCTTCTTGCAGAGCATCTGCCACACTGTGGTGGTACAAGGGGTCTCGGCCATCCTTGCCTTTCCGCAGAGCAGAAGCGAGATCTTACAGATGGACTTCGTCGCCACCGCTTTGCACATTCCAGTGATCAGCATCGTACTCAATGAGTTTCCTCGAAAGAGTCAGGTAAAGGGTGGCGGTGGATCGGAGCGGGAAGAGGGAGAGAGACCTGGGGTCTTGCCTCTGTGGATGTGCGCGGGAAAGTGGCGGCAGGGAGAGGACCCACGCTCCCGGACCCGCGATAAATATTTAAGATCTTCGGCAAGAATGCCGGGAGGAGGGCGGTTCCTGTTGCCTTTACTTTACAAAAGCTGATTTAGGAATTCAGTACCGTGGACAGCGTAACGCTTCCCAGGCAGCCAATTCAGGAGCTGCAGCGGGACAGACACGAGTCCCACATTCTCTCATCGATCCCCCCCCCCCACACACACGCACAAACATACATCCTTTCGGTTAAAGCTGCTCTTTCTGTGTTATTGCTTGCGATGCTGAATTTTTACTTGGACTAGGGTTGTTTTTCCCCCTCTGAGATAGAAAGGTAGTCTTTGCTCCGCGAGGTGAAGTTTGCTGGAGATTTAAAGCAGCCTTTGTGCTCAGACTGTTTCCACGGTCTAAGAGAAATATATGTGCATGTTTGCCTGTCTCTGTGTGTGTGTGTGTGTGTTCAACCCTATTTAACTCTGAAATCAGAGACTTTGCTTCTTCTCAGAGAATTCAGGTGGAGAGCCACTCAATCCAAATAAATGAAACAAACCCTATTTTACTTTTCTTTTGTTGTGCAAACATAGTGGATGATTGCAAAATAGATTAAACATCTCAAGCTGCTTTTGTTTCCCTTGTTCCATGTTTCTGAGATCATTTAATGTACTGATAAAGGAAAGAGAGCTACATTCTAGCAGAGAGAGAGGGGGAGAGAGGGAGGGAGGGAGGGAGAGAGGGAGGGAGGGAGGGAGGGGGAGAGAGAGAGAGAGAGAGAGAGAGAGAGAGAGAGAGAGAGAGAGAGAGAGAGAGAGAGAGGTATTAATTCCTTGGTTTGTGTATAAACCACATACAATGAAACAAATTATTTTATTTATTTATTTAATTTATATAGCCACATCTTACAGGCAAAGTGGCTCTGGGCAGTGTACAACAAAACTGAAATGTTATATTTGAGATGCTTGGCTATTAATCACTGTTAATAATAGAAGCCAGAATTCACATTTTCAACATTACTTCTGCATATTCAAGGCACTGCACAAGTCTTAAGCAACTGAAGCTGAGCAACTTCAAATATCTGTTAAAAAGGAAACATTATATTTAGAATCTAGGATCAGTCACCAGAGATCAGTGATTTGATATCTAGCTTTTGAGAAAAGGCAATATTATACAAGTTGGTAGCCTATTATAACCTGTGAAAACTTTCTTTTCTCTCTTCATTAAGCCCAATTTACATTATTTTCTTAGAATTAAAAAGTCAGTTCAAAGTTTGAAAAGTGTTTCCTTCTTCTCCAATGCAAAGAACTGAAGAACTGGGAAGATTAAGATTACAAACCTGATTATTTAGATTGGAATAATCCTTATTTAACTCAATGGGATTTGCTTCCATTATAAAGATAAATAAGATTTGGATGATATAACAAACTGTAATGTACCTATTCATGCAAAGAGGGAATGTGAGAATGTACTAAGGATAATGTCGTAAATATATTGACAATCAAGTCTTATGCAATACAGAGATTTGTAATGTTGCTGTAAAACTGTAAGATGTATAATTATGATATTACAGAATTACCTCTAAATTTTAAATATTTTATAGATAGCAAAAACCCCAAAATTTTCTAAGGCAGTATATGTTCCATTCCAGTTTGTACTTTCATTCATTGAAGAATGTGTATGTGTAATTTGAAACATTTAATTCAAATCCTACCATCAGAAACATTAGAATATGTGATTGTCCTTAATTTTAAAAATTGGGCTCCTCTTCCTCTGCATCTAAGGTCTTCCCCTACTTTCATAGAATTTGGTCTTTACATTATTTTTATAGCCTTTCTTCAATATGTCAATAATCCTTTTCAAGTATATGGCCTAAAATTGGACAAAAAAATTCTAGTGCAACCAGGATTAAAGCAGAACAAAATTGGAGCACTCATTCTCCTAATCTAAAGAACGCACTGTATTTCTAGAGTGGAAATGAAAATTGCATTGCCACATTTATTTACTTGGTATTCCAAACATCATCACTGATTCATATTTAGCTTCTCCTCTACTAACTTCTCTAGTTTCTTTGCAGACATAGTGCTTCTGAATTCACTAAATCACATTGAGTATTTAAGAGTAAATTTAACTCTAAAACCGCATGTTCTGAATTTTGACCTAGTGCTCCAAAGCATGCGATATAATGGTTAAAGTCATAAACTCAGATCAGAAAACCCCAAGATTCAAGCAATTCCTTAATCATCAATCTCACTGGATGATTTTGGGCCAGGCATTACCTCTCCCTCTACCATCAAAGAGTCATTTATCAAAGATAAAATAAAGGGAGATCCTTTGTGTCCAAACTGGAGTTTCCTGGGGGGGAAGATGAGATGCAATTGTAAAAGTTAAAGATTTATTTTTAAAAAAATAAGATTATATTTCTATGTCCTAAAATGAGAGCTACTTCTTCTAAATTGCAGGACCTTTTTAATCCTTTAGTCAACATATTTAGTCAATTATATGTAGAGTACTGTTAAATCAGTTTTGGATTCTTTCAACTCAATTATGTTTATTCCATAGACAAGCGCAATGTATATAATTTTATTTATGTATTTATTGCTAGACTTATACCCTGGGTCTCCTTGGCCCTAACATCTTTGTAGTGACGCCATTCTGGTATCCAGGGTAATTACTGCTAGAAATCAGTCTGTCATGTGAGTATCCAGCTATGTCATCCTTTAGTTTCCATGAGGTGCTCATGTTTCAAGCCAACCATAACCATAGCAATCTGCATTAGTAGGTTCAGTAGTTCTGTTCTTGGATGTTGTGTTAGTGTATCTGTCCTACAAGAGTGGCTCTTTATACTATGGAGTTCTAATCAAGGAACTCACAACACAAGAGTAGGACTACAAGAGGTGCTCAAAATGGCAGGAAAGCATCAAGGAAGAAGCCAACATCAAGTCCATGCCTCAGAAATACAGACAGTACCATACAATTAGAACAACCTACTTGGGTAGGAATACTCAAGCAATAATCTGAGCTCCTAAAGTCCAAGTAAGAAAGTTTGGGCACATACTGCATACACCTTCCTTTTTAAAGACAAGGAAAAGTTATAGCCAGAATTCTATCCAACATTTGATTGCCTTTTGCCCAAAGCTGTCCATGCATAAATAACAGAAGATTCTATACAAGCTTAGTCCAGGCTTGAAGACGCAATAGTACTTCCATTCTTATAGATTAGGAGTTGTGGGTTTTTTCAAGAACTGGTGCTGAGATACACATTCCTGGCTAATTCTGAGATATCAGGAGAAAGGCCCCTTCTCTCCATGGGTCGGTCAATCAGCCTTTCTTCCTCCTGTTATTCTGATGAGGATTCATCAGGAAGGGTAATAAGCCAGGATTTGGAAACTAGTAGCCTTCCAAAGTTTGTTGAAGGTAGCTCCATCAACACAAATTGTGAGAAATGATGTTGGAAATGAATGGTCGCAAATATCCTACCCACGTTTTCTGTTAACAGTCAGATGAATTTCTTCCCAATGATAACGATGCCACTGAAAGTATGTATCTATATGTATATTTGTATATTTGTGATGGATAGATTAACATCCTGTTCTTCAACCATCAGGTGGTCCTCATTATTTTTTATTTATAATACAGTTTGAAATTCTGTTACATTGCCATTACACTATGTACCTTTAGCCTTGATAATGGGGCCACAATTCGACTATAGCACATTCTATTCTAAAACCTCACAGTGTGTCTTTCCTCTTGCTTGGTGTCAATTTTTTGTTTTAAGCTGCTTCGTTTAGCTCCAAAGCATGATTTCCTAGCATAGTTGTTTTTGTCCAGAATGATCAACAACTTTGCTGAACATTTTCTGATGACTTTGTAAAGGGACTCATCCTCCAGGACTGTAAAGCAACTTTATACCTCGGGAACAGTGCCAATAATATTACTTGGAATTACTATAAACTACAAAATTAGCCTGGTCATATTTAATAATGAAAGTTATTAGCCTGTGCATGCAATTCTACATGTGCTAGTAGTATATAGCTAATCTAGAAGAATGAGCACAGACGCTGATAAAGTACAGCTTCATTTGCACTGAGCTTGCCTACAAAGCAGTTTAATGAGGTTACTGTTTGCTCTTCTGTCTCTTGATTCTCTATAGGCTATTTAAGGGAATGGGTTATGGGATATTTGGCATATTTTGTGTCCTAACCTCCAGAGCAAAGGGCTAAAACTGTACCATTAGAATCCTTGGACCCTGAAGAAGTTAGCCTCCAAAGCATAATTTCTGTGGTTCAGTTGAGATAAAATAATCAGCTTGCTTGTAATGATTCAGAAGTAGAAACTGGGAAAACATATGCACCTTCTGGCACAAATAGGTTAAACAGTAATGGGAACTGAGGATAGAAACTAAATTGCTGAGCAAGGCCAGTGTCAGAGAAAAAAGGAACATCTTCAATCTACAGCATAAGCAAGCATCTTCTATTTGGGCCAACTGCTCTTTTGGCCAAGTTTATTCTACCTGGATTCACTCCAGTTCTTCATGGCATTCTTTCCTAAGCTTCAGCCTTCAAGGTGCTTCTCAACGCCAGACCTGCTAGGAAATTATCCCGGGATTGTTATTATATGGGACAGCTCTTCTGTCACTGAGCTAAGAGGCCACCTTTTTCAGAGTTCAAAGCTCAGAAAAATATACCAAATTAATATATTTATAAGACTGGAGTGAAAGATTTCTGGGATGTTTGGGTAGAAGGTTACAGGCTTGTACGTGAAATAGTTTAAAGTCTTGTTTTTCAGGAGGAGAGTTTTATGCCAGTTAATTTAACGGGAGCTAATTTCAGTGGGAATGTGAAAGTATTTAGGCATATACTCCAGACAAAAGCACAGGTAGTCCTCGACTTGCGAACACAACTGAGCCCAAAATTTCTGTTGTTAAGTGAGACTTTTGTTAAGTGAGCTTTGCCCCATGTTATGACCTGTCTTGCCATAGCTGTTAAGTGAATCACTGTAGTCAATAAGTTGGTAACGTGGTTGTTAAGTGAATTTGGCTTCCCCGTTGACTTTGCTTGTCAGAAGAGCACAGAAGATGATCACACGACCTGGGGACACTGCAATGGTCATAAATCTGAGTTGGTTGCCAAGTATCTGAATTTCGATGACATGACGATGGGGATGCTGCAAAGGTCATAAGTGTGAAAAACGTTCACCGGTCACTTTTTCCATTGCCGTTGTGACTTTGAATAGTCATTAAATTGAGGACTACCTGTAGTCTTGCTCCCTGCTTTCCATTATGACAGCTTGACTCTTGTCTAGGTAAACAGTGGCCAAGCTTTACATGATATGAAATAAAGCCTAATGCTATTTTTCACAGGAGAAAATGTTAGGAAAGATAGAAGGCACCGTTTTCATTCTTCAGCTCTTCCACTCACTCTCGTTAAGCTACTTTTTTTTTTAAATTCAGGAAAACATAATATCCATGGGATATTATTTTGCAAACTGTACCGAAGTGTTCTTAGTAAATGAAGATGATATCAGCAAAAAAATATCATTATGTCAGACAACATAAGAGGAATCCAAATGCATTAAAATTGTGTTCAATCTAGGCTGAAATAAGAATTTATACAAGTCTTACAGTGAAATAGGATATTCCATGGATAAATATTGCATATGTATAATTGATTTTCATTTACTCCATGGTATGTGAAGCATTAAGATAGTATCAATAAAATAAGAATGTGCTTGACCATTGATACAAAATCCTCGGTGAGAAATATATACTGGTAAGATACAAGGAGATAAGAAAGAAGTAAACCTACAAATTTTCCTTTGACATACAAATGATTTCTGGTAAGTGACAAAGTGTGTCATGGAAATCTGTAGCCTAAAATAATTTTTTTCTCTATTGCCACTAATCAGTAATATATAATCAGCAGGCTCCTGGCTAACTCACCATTTCAGAAAAGAAATGAAAGATGGAATAAGCGCAGGATCAGTGCTGATTTGTGCAAATAGAATTCCTTGAACATAAAAAATTGCCACCTATGGGAAAAGATTCTGGATTAATCTCACACCCTGTACTATATTATATTATAGTATACTTTAATGTTTTTAAAGTAGAAAAGCACCAATTCATTCTCTGTGATCTGAATTAGTAAGTCAAAAATCAGTAGCACAATAATATGCAGATTAGCTCATTCAGAGCAAACCTCCTTTCAACTAAGTGATGGATCTAGCATCCAATCTTCCAAAAAAGCCCAACCTCAAAGGTTTCTATGGGGACTTGAAGAGTAATTTCCTGTCAGATTACCCATTGCCTTCTGCTCTAAGGATTCGCTTCCTCTTTGCTCTTTTGGGGAACTGCCAGTAGTTCTATAAGATTCTTCTAGATACCCCTTTTCATCCTTAATTAAGAGATATTTGTTTTCTTCAGTTTGTAGCCATTAATTTATACAGTTTCTTTCTTTCTTTCTTTCTTTCTTTCTTTCTTCCTTCCTTCCTTCTTTCCTTCCTTCCTTCCTTCCTTCCTTCCTTCTTTCTTTCTTTCTTTCTTTCTTTCTTTCTTTCTTTCTTTCTTTCTTTCTTTCTTTCTTTCTTTCTTTCTGGAAGAGAGCCAGTTGGGGTAGTGGTTAAGGTGTCAGGCTAGAAACTGGTACACTGGGAGTTCTAGTTCTGCCATAAGCACAAAAGTAGCAGAGTGGGCCAGTCCCTGTCTCAACCCTGGGAAGAAAGCCAGGGCAAACCACTTCCCAAAAAGAACCTTGCCAGAAGTACAGGGACTTGTCCAGGCAATCAGCAGGAGTTAACGTGAAGGCATCTATCTATCTATCTATCTATCTATCTATCTATCTATCTATCTATCTATCTATCTATCTATCTATCTATCTATCTATCCATCATCTATCTATTTATCTATCATCTATTGATCATCTGTCTATCTATCATCTATCTATCATCTATCTATCTATTATCTATCTATCTATCTATCTATCTATCTATCTATCCATCATCTATCTATTTATCTATCATCTATTGATCATCTGTCTATATCATCTATCTATCATCTCTCTATCTATTATCTATCTATTATCTATCTATCTATCTATCTATCCATCATCTATCTATTTATCTATCATCTATTGATCATCTGTCTATCATCTATCTATCATCTATCATCTATCTATTATCTATCTATCTATCTATTATCTATCTATTATCTATTTATCTATCTATCTATCATCTATCTATCTATCTATCATCTATCTATTATCTATCTATATCCATCTATCATCTATCTATCTATCATCTATCTATCTATCTATCATCTATCTATCATCTATCTATCATCTATCTATCATCTATCTATCTATCTATTATCTATCTATCTATCTATCTATCTATCTATCTATCTACCTATCTATCCATCATCTGTTTCCGAAATTCCGGGTTGCGAGTCCATCCTTATGACGCTGGACCTAGGGGTCCAGGTGGGCTTATTGCTTATGTACCTGCCTCCCAGCTGCGTGGCATCAGCCCTGCCTGTGCTACTCGAGGAGGTTGCTGGGCTGGCGGTGGAGTTCCCCAGGCTTATAGTCCTGGGGGACTTCAATCTGCCGTCGCTTGGCGAATCCTCGGGATTGGCACAGGAGTTCATGGCCGCCATGACAACCATGGACCTGACCCAAGTAGTGCAGGGCCCGACGCATGAGGGTGGACACGCCCCAGATATGATTTTCTTTTCGGAGCAGTTGGGTAATGATCTGGTTTTAAGGGGCTTAGATATCATGCCTTTGTCATGGACTGATCATTTTCTGCTTCGACTGAATTTTACGGCCCCAATCCTTCCCTGCAGGGAGGCAGAACCGATTAGGTGGTTCCGCCCCAGACGCCTGATGGATCCAATTGGCTTTCAGACGGCGCTTGGGGAATTACCGAGCTCCCTCATTCACAGTCCGGCGGAGTCCCTGGTAGCGGCATGGAATACGGCCGCGAAGGGGGCTATTGACCGGATTGCGCCTTTGCGACCTCTCCGTGGTGCTGGCCCCAGGAGGTCTCCTTGGTTTACTGAGGAGCTCAGGGGGATGAAGCGCCATAAGAGACGTCTAGAGAAGCGATGGAGACAAAGTAAGTCCGGATCTGACCGAACCAGATTGAGCTTATTTATTAAAGCCTATCTGAAGGCGATTAAGGCGGCAAGATCTTTGTATCTTTCTGCTTTGATCGCGTCTGCGGAATCTCGTCCGGCCGCCCTGTTTAGGGTGACCCGATCCCTTATTAACCCAAGGGGTCCGGGGCCTCCCTTGCAGGGTAGTGCCGAGGACTTTAATAACTGTTTCGCAGACAAAGTGGCTCAGATCCGGGCTGACCTAGACTCCAATTGTGTAGCAGAGTCGACTGATAATGATTCAGTTGAGGGGACAGGGGCATGTTCTTGTCCGGTCATCTGGGGAGAGTTTGAGGCTGTTACTCCTGAGGAAGTGGACAGGGCCATTGGATCTGTATGTTCTGCCACCTGTTTGTTGGACCCGTGTCCCTCCTGGCTGGTTTCGGCCAGTAGGGTGGTGACACGTTCCTGGATCCAGGAGATTGTCAACGCTTCTTTGAGGGAGGGGTCCTTTCCGGCTCCCTTAAAGGAGGCACTTGTGCGCCCCCTCCTCAAGAAGCCTTCCCTGGATCCAGAAATTTTGACCAACTATCGTCCGGTCTCCAACCTTCCCTTTGTGGGGAAGGTTGTCGAAAAGGTGGTGGCGCATCAGCTCCAGCGGTCTCTGGAGGAAGCCGATTATCTGGGTCCTCTGCAGTCGGGATTCAGGCCCGGCTACAGCACCGAAACTGCTTTGGTCGCTCTAATGGATGATCTCTGGCGAGCCCGGGATAGAGGCCAGTCCTCTGTCCTGGTGCTTCTTGACCTCTCAGCGGCGTTCGATACCATTGACCACAGTATCCTTCTGTGCCGGCTGGAGGGATTGGGAGTGGGGGACACCGTATTGCGGTGGTTCTCCTCCTATCTCACTGGTCGGTCGCAGTCGGTGTTTGTGGGGGATCGAAGGTCCACCTCTAGGTTACTCCCATGTGGGGTGCCTCAGGGGTCGGTTCTCTCCCCCCTACTTTTTAACATTTACATGAAGCCACTGGGTGAGATCATCCACTGCCACGGAGTGAGATACCATCAGTACGCTGATGATACTCAGCTGTACATTTCCACTCCTGGCCATATCAGTGAAGCGGTTGAGGTGATGTGCTGGTGTCTGGAGGCTGTGAGGGTCTGGATGGGTGTTAACAGATTAAGGCTCAACCCCGATAAGACAGAGTGGCTGTGGGTGATGCCTCCCAAGGACACTTCTATCTGTCCTTCGATTACCCTGGGGGGTGAATATATAAACCCCTCAGAGAAGGTTCGCAACTTGGGAGTCCTCCTTGATCCACAGCTGACATCAGTCATTTGTCGGCAGTGGCGAGGGGGGCATTTGCCCAGGTTCGCCTGGTGCACCAGTTGCGTCCTTACTTGGATCGGGAGTCACTCCTCACAGTCACACATGCCCTTGTCACCTCGAGGATCGACTACTGCAACGCTCTCTACATGGGGCTACCCTTGAAGAGTGTTCGGAGACTACAATTAGTGCAAAATGCAGCTGCGCGAGCAGTTGTGGGTCTTCCTCGTTGTGCCCACATTTCATCAACTCTCCGCACGCTGCATTGGTTGCCTATTGGTCTCCGAGCCCAATTCAAGGTGTTGGTTATTACCTATAAAGCCCTTCATGGCTTGAGACCAGGATACTTACGGGACCGCCTTCTGCCACATACTTCTCTACGACCGGTGAGAGCGCACAGGGTCGGCCTCCTCCAGGTCCCGTCAACGAAACAATGTCGTCTGGCGGGCCCTAGGGGGAGGGCTTTCTCTGTTGCGGCGCCCACCCTCTGGAACCAACTACCTCCTGAAGTCCGCGTTTCTCCGACCCTCCTGGCCTTCCGAAAGAATTTAAAAACCTACCTCTGCCGGCAGGCCTGGGGATGATTGTTGATTGTGGTGTGATTGATGAGTATGTATGGGGTTTGTATTTTTAATGTTGTTCGGATTTGTTCAATTGTTTATATATATATGTTGTAAGCCGCTCCGAGTCTTCGGAGAGGAGCGGCATACAAATCCGAATAAAATAAAATAAAATAAAAATCTATCTATTTATCATCTATTGATCATCTGTCTATCATCTATCTATCTATCTATCTATCTATATCTATCTATCTATCTATTGTTACATGTTGTTTGCTTTAATATTGATAAAGCGGATTGAATTTCTATCTCAGGTTATGAAACTTCTACCTCAGGATCTTTGGTTAGGGACTATAAAAGATTGCACTATTACTGAGACGAAGTCAATTCAGAAACGTGAATGAACAATATGTGATAGACTAGATATAGTAGATAAACCATATACAAGATTTACCTCAGGTTATTAAACTTTTACCTCAGGATTTTTGGTTAGGGACCATAAAAGATTGTACTAATACTGAGATGAATAATATGTGATAGACTAGAAACTGTGGATAGACTATAGAAAAGAAAAACAGCAATCAAATAAATTGTAACAGGCGTCTAGTTGAGGCTTGATGTGAGGAGTGAAAAATGTTTACCAAACCAGACGTTTATAAAGATTAATACTTAGTGATGTATATCAGGTGCTATGATGATTGATGCATACTATGATTTTATGTTCAATGCTGATTGTATGAATGTAGATAGACCATATACAAGAGATGTATTTTCGGGTCTTATGAGGACAGTTTATTAATATGAACCCAGATTTAATGTTGATTGCTTTAATATTGGGAAAGCGTACTGAATTTCTACCTCAGGATACTGAATTTCTACCTCAGGATTTTTGGTTAGGGATCATAAAAGATTGTACTAATACTGAGATGAATACTATGTGATAGACTAGGAACTGTGGATAGACTATAGAAAAGAGAAACACCAAGCAAATAAATTGTAACAGGCATTTAGTTGAGGCTTGATGTGCGGAGTGAAAAATGTTTACCAAACCAGACGATTATAAAGATTAATACTTAGTGATGTATATCAGGTGCTATGATGATTGATGCATACTATGATTTTTTGTTCAATGCTGATTGTTTTAATAAAAGAATTTTTTCATTAAAAAAAATCTTCTATGTCACCAATCTAGTCAATATCGATCTTTCAGCTCTCCCATGGAAAAGATGCTCATCTCCAAGGATAACAGAAACTATTGCTGCAACTCTCACATTAAAAGATGGCTTCAAACTGCAAGGACATTTTTTTAAAAGAGGCTTAGCTTCCAGTTTGACTCAGTGTACATCCCTGCCTTGATGCCATGCAAGCACCAAAGAAGCTTAGATTGTGCTACTGGAATCATCTTCCCAGAAATCTGTTTGGGAATGCTTTCTGTTTTATTTAAACAATTTCCTAGGTATTAAGGAACCAATGTAAACAGCAGCTATTGAATCTCAGAGGCAGAATAGACGACATGAGGGCAACCAATTGACAGAAGGGTAAGAGCTTTTTTTTTTTTTTTTTTTGCTCTCCAAGGACTGGAATAACCTATCGTAGCAAATCTGTACGCAGTACTTTATTGTAGCCCAACAATGATTGCTCTGGGTCAACTCTACCCTTCCAGGACTTTGCAAGGTGAAATGTTGCTACATAACCAAGTCTTTAATACTCAGTGTCTTACACTCAGTCTGTTAGTGCTCAGTTCAGACAAAGTCTCAAAGTCCACAAAGTAGCATTCAACCTTTGCCTTTCTCCAAAAGGTCTTGTACTAGTTGGGATGGGGGGCTGTTTCAGCGCGGTTGCCTCTTCTAGGTGCTGCTGAGCTCCAGGCCAAGCTCCAAGCTCTGCTTTTAAGCAGTGTTGCTTTTCAGCTCTCCAGCTAAGCTCCCAAGCCAAGCTCCAAGCGAGGAATCCCACCAGGACCATAGCTTGTGGTCCTTGCAATTGACTGATAGTCTAGCCCAGAGGTCTCCAACCTTGGCAACTTTAAGACTTGTGGACTTCAACTCCCAGAATTTCTCAACCAGCCAAGTTGGCTGAGGAATTCTGGGAGTTGAAGTCCACAAGTCTTAAAGTTGCCAAGGTTGGGGACCTCTGATCTAGCCTGCCTGTAATAGTTCTCTGCCTCCAGATATTGCCTCTCGCTGCCTCTTCTGTAGGCTGTCTGCGGTCTCCTTTTTCTCCTAAACACACACAACATTCTGTTTTAGCGTTTGCTTTTGTAAGCTAAGGGTCTGGGTGAGATGAGGCTGCCTCTGGACACCAGGATATGATTCAATTAGTCAGGTAGCTGGAATGCCAGCTTGTGAATAAATGAATGCATGCACAAACATATTTCTCAGGTTTCTAGGGCCATAAACTTTTATATCCTTTTGAGAAAAAACACGAACTTTGCTGAGCCTTGGGAAGGCGGGTGGGAAACATTTCTGTCTGAGTGCAGCTGCTTTTCCCAAGCACAGACAAGCAATTCCATCTTTACTTCCCCACAATCTCTTCCTCGTATCTCTTTTTTATTTGCGGGAAGAGACAGAGGGGTTTAAAATCAGAGCCATAGATATTATAATATGTTGACCGCAGCAAGATTATTTTATACACAAAAATGGAAGAACACTTTGGTTCCCAAAATGGATGAATAGGAGCAAATGTTGGTGGACTTAGCAGACATGGCTAAGTTGACTGTTTTGATTAAAGGGGGAAAAAAAAACCCCAATTACTTTTGTTTCTACTTGCAAACCGCTTCTGGACTTTGCACTTAAGGTGGAAAAAAATGAAACTTTGATTTGGGGTTTTACCGATTAGATGGGAATTGTTGTTATAGGAATGGCCAGTTTATACTCCTATGTAAAAGTAAAAAGTTGAGGTTTAATGCTATTGTCTTATTCTATTGCACCTAGGGGAGTCGGGAGTCAATGCCTTTTCTTTCTTTTTTGCCTCTTCCCTACACTTTTTCCTTCCCTTCCCCTTCCCTAATTTTCCTACTATTTTCTTTTGTATTTTTGTATTTTGTATTATAAACTAACAAAATAAATCAACAAAATCAGAGCCATGGTGCATCCCACATCTGCAAGTGGGATTTTCCCCAATGCATTGATTCCCCCAATTTCGTACAGAGAAAATATAAAGAGTTCTATGACTTTTTTTTTCTTGGAGAAGCCTGAGCAATTAAAATTGGAAACATGCTTGGCCTCCCAGCATTGTAGCCCCATCTTCCAGGCAGCTGATAATTGATATTCTTACTTACAGAGAAATTCCCCTGCAATTTTTCCTACCACTTCTCATTTCAGTTTGAGGGAAGGGAATTGAGTTTCAAAGCACATTGAAAGGAGTGAAGAAAATCTCAGGGGTGGCTTGTGATATTTGGGTGGCATTTCATTCTGAGATTGTTAAGGAGCTGTTGTAACGTCCTGTTTTTCTCTGCACTGTACCCTCCCTATCAGTCTGCGGCTTCCAGTTTCTTGCAGTTCAGTTAAATCCCAAGAGAAAACATGAGGAAGAAAATATCCCCCTATTCATTATTTCTGGCAGTAATGGTGCTATCGCCATTGCCCTTGAAAAATGATGGGAGAATTTCTCCCTCCTCTGGAGAAATTGAGAGATAACGACTGGCCAGGCTCTCTGCCCAAAAATGCAGTGGTAATCTAGAAAGAAAAATTGTGGTTATCTAACTCACTGGAGAAGGGCCTAATGCTGGGAAAGATTAAGGGCAATAGAAGAAGGGGACGACAGAGAATGTGGTGGCTGGATGGAGTCACTGAAGCAGTAGGCGTGAACTTAAATGGACTCCAGAAGATGGTAGAGGACAGGAAGACCTGGAGGAACGTTGTCCATGGGGTCGTGATGGGTCGGACACGACTTCGCAATTAATAACAACAAACTAATTATACAATTTAGACCAGCCATATGCTACTTTCGATTAGGACAGTGATGATGAACCTTTTAGAGACTGAGTGCCACAAAAACTAGCCTGCCCTGCTTCCCCACCTGTCCCTGCTCTGCCCTCATCCTGCCTGCTCCGCCCTCATCCTGCCCCCTGCCCCGCCCACCCGCAGGGGTACTCACCGCCTCCATGGCCCGCCACAGATTGCCCAGGTGGCCCAGTAGTGCCATGGCAGCCATACCCTCTGCCCACATCCCATAGCATCAACTGCACATGACGGGACACGAGAGCGGAGTCTTGTCCCTGCTGCCTGGCTGCCATGTCCTTGGCTACGCTGCTCCGTGTGGGCCGCACTTTGGGGGACTCTCCTCCGGGGGCTGCTGGTGAGGAGGAGGCTGCAGGGGGAGGTGGAGCTGGAGCAATGGCGCACATGCCCAGAGAGTGCTCTGAGTGCCACCTCTGGCACACTTGCCATAGGTTCGCCACCACTGGACTTGGAGGTAGTACCCAGCTGCCTCTGGCCGATCCTGAACTTGCATATGGATAAGAGACCACCAGAAGATCCCAGAACTGCAAGCTACATTGAAACATTGTAAAAAAAAGGTAGTAGCAAATCATTTTATTCATTTATTTTAAACTTATTAGCCATCCAATTCCAATGTACAGGCAGTCCTCGACTTACAACAGTTCATTTAGTGACCATTTGAAGTCACAACAGCACTGAAAAAAGTGTCTTATGACTATTTTTCACACTTACAACCATTGCAGCATCCACAGTCACGTGATCAAAATACAGACACTTGGCAACTGGCATGTATAGATGACAGTTGTAGTATCCCGGGGTCATGTGATCACCTTTTGCAACCTTCTGAACAGCCAAGTCAATGGGAAGGGGCGTTGTCTTACCTGAACGCTTTTTCCCAGCATGATGATGTAGAATCCACCGATGGGTAATTTCAGCCTTCCTGCTCAGATGAGACTAAGTCAGAACTTTAGCCACAGCTCCCTCTGGGTGTGTCTTCCCAGTTTTTGATGAGGCAAAGTATCCATGACGAAGTCCGGCACAATGGCTCCTATAACCAAGACACTTGCCTAGACTGCCCTAATGGGAGGGTGTGGATTCTACATCATCATGCTTAGAATAGGCATTCAGGTAAGACAACGCCCCTTCTCCAGCATGATGAGTGTAGAATCCACTGATGGGACATACCAAAGCCGCTCATGTCCCTACGGAGAGGGAAAAGTCTAGGCTTGTGTCCCCTGAGAAGAAACAACCTGCTGTAGAGCCCATCTACCAAACACAGCGTCCGCCGCTGCAAACTTATCAATCTTGCAATGTGTGACAAATGAGGATGGGGATGACCACGTCGCTGCCTTACAGATCTCCTCGACTGAAGCCTGGGTGGACCAGGCCGCTGATGCCGCTGCGCTACGCGTCGAGTGAGCTGTGATGTGTGTAGGAACTGGAAGTGACTGAGAGAGCTAGGCCTGAGCAATGCAAGCTCTAATCCACCTACCAATGGTTGAAGAGGAGACTTTCCGACCCATGGCAGAGGGCTGAAAGGACACAAACAAGGCCTCTGACTTGTGAAAGGCCGATGTTCGCTTGATATAGTAGCGCAGAGTCCTGCGTACATCCAACTTATGCCACTGCCTTTCCAGACGATGTGAAGGGTTAGGACAGAAGTTTGGAAGAACCAGATCCTGGGACCTGTGAAACCATGTATTAATCTTTGGAATGAAGGAGGGGTCCAATCTAAGGACCACCCTATCCTTTAAAAAAGTACATAGATCACTCCTGACTGAGAGTGCAGCTAATTCTGAAATCCTCCTGGCCGACATGATAGCTACTAGGAATGCCACTTTCAAAGAAAGAAAATGAAGAGAACAAGACCTGAGAGTTTCGAATGGCGGAGAGGTTAAAGCCTGTAAAACCCTAGGCAAATCCCAAGATGGGTAGCGATGCACCGTAGGAGGGCTAGCGTTAACCGCCCCTTTCAGAAAGGCGCTAACTGCCGGGTGTTGTGATAGTGGAACCAAGTTGTCACAGGTAAGAACCGTTGACAAGGCCGCAACCTGCCTGCGGATGGTGCTAGTGATAAACCTTTATTTAAACCTTTCAGCAGATATTCCAATATGTTGGGAATGGTGACTGAAAGCGGCCTGAGCTGATGCTTAGTGCACCATGTACAGAAGTTCCTCCATGTGGCATCATAAATCCTATTAGTCGAGGGGCGCCTTGAGGTTTGAATCATCAAGATCACCCTGGATGAATAGGATTGTTTAGTTAAACTCTCCCGCTCAAGTGCCAAGCGGCCAACTGGAGACACTGTGGATCTGGATGTTGAAGATTCCCTTGGCTGAGAGCCACTTGGTCCGGGGGAATCCTCCACAGAGGCGAGAGCGACCAATCCACGAGGTCGGCAAACCACGGACGTCGTGGCCAATGTGGAGCAATTAAGACTAACTCCGCCTGTTCCTGAATCAGTTTGCGGATGGTTCCTGTAACAACGGAAAGGGAGGAAAGGCATAAAGCAGACCCCCCCGGCCACTTGCACTGGAAAGCCAGGTTCACTTAACAGTCATGTTACTAACTGAACAACTGCAGTGATCCACTTAACAACTGTGGCAAGAAAGGTCACAAAATGTGGTAAAATTCACTTAATTTTCTCACTTAGCAGCAGAAATGTGGGGCTCAACTGTGGTCGTAAGTGGAGGACTAGCTGTACTACTTAGTTATTTCTTAGCCACCCAACTCCAATGAATTATTTATTTATTCAAGGTCTCCCAAATCTAATGGACTCCACGGATATTGACAATCAAACCATGTGGGCTTGTAATGACCAGGACCTGAATTTAGCTCAAGGGAATCTTTGCTTTATGTCTAAAGTCAGAGGGAGATCTCAGACGCCCAAATTAAGAGAACTGAATATTCCACATATGCCTGTATTTCATATAAAAAACAGAGAGGGGATGCGTAACATGAGATGTGTTGAAAAATTGTGAAGTTATTATTTTTTTTTAGAATATGCAAGACACGCATTGTATTACCAATGTTTGATATTATGATATTCTTTCATGCTAAGCTATGAAAGAATGCTTCACCGAGCATTATAGCTCAAGAGAAGAAGCCGTCTTCAAAGCAGTTGTGTCCTCTGAAAGGTTTGGAAAAGCTGCTTTGAGACCCTTCCGCTGTTGTGTAGGCCCAGGCTAAATAGCCATTGGAACTTTATACTAGTTCACTGGTAAATTTCACAAAATGAAATTTAATGTAGAGAAGAGCAAGATTTTACACTTAGGCAAGAAAAATCAAAAGTACAGGTACAGACTAGGTGAAAACCTGACTCAAGCTAATAACTGCAAGAGGGATCTTGGAGTCCTAGTGAACAATCCTCTAAACATGAGTCTACAGTGTACAGCATCCGCCAAAAAAGCCAGTGCAATCCTGGGTTGCATTAACAAAGGGATAGAATCAAGACCACATGAAGTACTAGCACTGCTCTACAAAGCCTTATTCTAATACCACAATACAAACAAAAAAATGTTGAGATTTTGGAAAGAGGTCAGAGAAGAGCAACAAAAATTATTAGGGCCCTAGAAGCTAAAATATATGAAGAACAATTGCAGGAACTGGATATACCTAGTTTAATGAAAAGAGGGACCAGGGCGTACATGGATAGCAGTCTTCCAATACTTGAAGGGCTGCCACAAAGAAGAGAGGGGCAACTTATTTGCCAAACTACCTGTAGCCAGAGCAAGAAACAATGGATGGAAACTAACCAAGTAGAGAAGCAACCTAGGACTAAGGAGAAAATTCCTAATAGTGAGAGCAATTAACCAGTGGAACAAATTGCCCTCGGACGTTGTGGGTGCCCCATCATGGGAGGCTTTTAAGAAGAGATTGGATAGCCATTTATCAGAAATAGCAGAGGCCTCCTGCAAGAGCAGGGGGTTGGACTACATGACCTCCAAAGTCTCTTCCAATTCTGTTTCTGTTACAAAGCAAAGCAGCTCATGCATGCAGAAACCATCTGGAGAAACTGTTTACTGAACCTTCAACATTGCACTTGCGAAAGTTCCTTTCAAAGGCTTTGTTGAATCCTATTTTACAACACAGTGGTGTTAGCAATTTTCTTTTTTTAATCATTCGAAATTACATGGGTCAAAAGAAGACGGTTGTTTAAAACGTCAACAATAAATCCTGTCCACAGGTCAAAGCAATGATTCGGGGATCCAGAGCATAGAGATCCCATCATTTCCTTACAAAAACAAGCAGGAGAATTTGTGCAAAAAAGAGTAAAATGTATGGGTGTCTTTGCTTTATACAATTTTATACTCCTTACAGAATTAGGTTTCTATTCATTTATTTCCTTGCTTGTCTGCCTGCCTGCTTGGCTACAGTGCAAAACCTTGGCTTTAATCCTTTTTCAAGGGACCATGGTGGAACTATGCCAACTAACTGCAAATAGCCCTGATCTTGCCAAAATTCTTCCTGATGCTTAACTTGAGTATAATTGAGTCAAAATGGGATTTTGCTGGTTTATATTTTACAGCAATCTTTGCAAACCGATATTTATGCCTTAATGTGTTCTGCAAAGGCGTGAATTATTGTGTTATTTAATAAACCATAGTTAAGCAACTCTGTGGTATATGCCCACAGAGTTTCCTGTTGAATCAGAAAGCCCACTCTTATCTGTAAGCAAATACCTTTACCTCAAGAGCAGACTTGGGCATTTAATGGCCCTTGAGCCACCTCCGATCCTTTGGCTGTCCTTGTCTGGCCTGCAGCATCGATGGCAGGGAACGGGATGACAGAAGGCATGTTCGGAGACTTCAGGTAATGCAGAATGCAGCCGCGCGAGCAGTGTTGGGCTTGCCCAGAAATGCCCACATTTCGGCATCACTCCACGAGCTGCATTGGCTGCCAATTGGTCTCCGAACCCAATTCAAAGTGTTGGTTATGACCTATAAAGCCCTACATGGCATCGGACCAGGTTACTTACGGGACCGTCTGCTGCCGCATGAAACCCAGCGACCGGTTAGGGCCCACAGAGTCGGCCTTCTCCAGGTCCCGTCAGCCAGACAGTGTCGCCTGGCGGGGCCTAGGGGAAGAGCCTTCTCTGTTGCGGCCCCGGCCCTCTGGAACCAACTTCCCCCGGAGATCCGTGTCGCCCCCACCCTCTCCGCCTTTCGTAAACTGCTTAAAACATACCTTTGCTGGCAGGCTTGGGGCAGCTAACATCTTGCCCCTAGCCAGTGTATGTTTGTGTGTATGTTTGTGGAATGATTGTTTTTTTTTTCTTTTTTAACTTAGGGGTTTTTATATTCTTGTATTTATTGGTGATTTCTATTATGTTGTGAGCCGCCCTGAGTTCTCCGGAATAGGGCAGCATAGAAGTCAAATTAAATAAATAAATAGATAGATAAATAAATAAATAAATAAATAAATAAGGCGGGGCAGTGCTGGTAGAAGCCGAGCCATGGCAGGGAGGGGCAAGTCCATGGTAGTGGCCCTCCACAACAGTCCCAGTTTCTCATGTGATCCCCCCCCCTTGGGAAAATGAATTGCCCACCTTGCTCTAGAGGGAACTCAAAGGACATTTGGCTTGAAGGAAACATTTATATTGTTAAGTGAATTTTGCCCCATTTTACGACTTTTCTCACCACATTGGTTAAGTGAATCACTGCACTGTTCTTCAATTTAGTAGCACAGTTGTTAAGTGAATCTGGTTTCCCCCTTGACTTTGCTTGTCAAAAGTTCAAAAAGGGGAACATATGGCTTTGGGACACTGCAACCGTCATAAATGTGAGTCATTTGTCAAGCGTCTGAATGTAGGTCACCTGACCATGGGGATGCAGCAACAGTCATAAGTGTGAAGAATGGTCATAAGTCACTTTTTTCAATGCCATTGTAACTTCGAACGGTCACTAAATGAACTGTTGCAAAACGAGGATTGCCTTACAATTCCTTTACAAAGATAACTCCTCTCTCCTCCTCTTTAAGGTTAAACTAGCCATAGAGAGTTTTACTACAGGCTTTTTATATTAGAGTCTTCTGGAATGGAGGGAGGAGAAGCATGACAGAGCCTGCATCAGATTACATGGACTAAGAAACTTTTGGGATTTATGGAAGAATCAAGTGTATGCAGGCTTTTAGCATTAGTAAATTAGACCATCTTTCTTGGCATTTTTTTATTTTACAGTCCATGTCCATTATTCATGGATTCTGTATTTGCAAATTCGCCTACTTGTTAAATTTATTCGTAACTGCAAAATCAAATCAATACTCAGGGTGCTTTCACGGTCATTCATGGACATGCAGAATGGCAAAAAAAAAATGAATCACCTGTACTCGTGTTCCATCTGAGGTTTCAGTATTCAGTGTTTGCAGTGACCTTATGGAATGTAACTACCATGAAAAGGGGGAATCAATGTATCTGAGATGTGCTCAATTCCTTATCTCATTCCTTTCACAGCTACAGTATTTCCCCATGATGCTGAGCCTCCAGGGGGATGAACTTAACCTCCCGTTTCCTTGCTTAGTCCTGTTCCTTGAATCTACTCATTTTTCTCTAAGTTTCTACCCATATCCGTCTTTCTGTTGAGCATTTTCTAAGTTTTTTTAAAAAAATAAATAGCTAATATTTTAAAAAGAGATTTATGGTACTAATTTGTTTCTTTGGGGATGAAAACCAGAAGCACATTTCAGATGGCCTAGGCTTCTGCAAACTGATTACAGGCAGTCCCCAGGTTAAGAACAAGTACTGTTCCTTAATCCGAATTAGTATTTAAATCAGAACTCATACTTACAAAGAGACTGTCATGGTTCCGACAGATGAAACTCTTCAAAGAACTCCAAGGCATTGTTTACCTTAAAGAATCTTTATTCAAGTAGCATAGCATCAGCACATACATAGGCAAAGCCAAAATCTGATTTCCCCTTCCCTAAGCACATAGTGTCAAAGCACAATTCCCTCCTCTAATTAACAGTCATAAATCACGTTCTCCAATTAGTTTGAAATGCAGGCTTTCCCTCCAGTTCTTCAACCTGCCATTTCTTATCAGCTCTTATTTCAAAAAAAACCTTGGTTCTCACACTACAATATTGTTATGTCTAATTAAACTCCCATGCACATTCCTCCTCCTCCCCCCCCCAGTATCATCTAATTCTAACTTTAATTCTAAGAGTAAAACATAAGAAGGAAAATGGCTGCATCTCCATATGTTGTCAAAGCAAGAACATCTGATGTTAGCAGCGTTGACAGAGACTGCATATTATTCAAAATGGCCAATGCTTTTAGGAACCAGTGCAAAACCACTAAAAACAGGCTGTACAGGTAGTCCTCAACTTAAGGTCACAACTGAGTCCAAAATTTATGTTGCTAAATGAAACATTTGTTAAGTGAGTTTTGCCCCATTTTATGACCTTTCTTGCCACAGTTGTTAAGTTAATCACTTTAGTTGTTAAGTTAGTAGCATGGTTGTTAAGTGAATCTGGCTTCTCCATTGACTTTGCTTGTCAAAAGGTCACAAAAGATGATCACATGACCCCCAGGACACTACAACTGTCATACATATGAGTCCGTTGACAAGCATCTGAATTTTGGGCACGGGGATGCTGCAATGGTCAAAAATTTGAAAAACAGTCATAAGCCATGTTTTTTCAGTGCCATTGTAACTTCAAACAGTCACTAAACAAATGGCTATAAATCAAGGACTACCTTGATTTGTGTAGCTTCAGTAGTTCCAGAAAGCATTGCGCAACTTCAGTGCATCATCAACTCAAGGAAGGAGAATGCTATCCACCGTTTTTAATAATAGGCACTCTGTTCATAATTAATAAGGGTTGTTCTTAAGTCAGATGTTCTTGCCTGTACAGGTGCTGGGTTTAAACTGCTCTGCTAATTCTTCTATTAACAGGCCTTGCTCCTAGCTCTGGGGGTCTGGGGATGGGGGAGCAGAGAAAGAAAGTGGGAGCAACAAACGCCGATAAAATTGATATATTTACATTGGGCTGTCCTCGGTCTGGGCAGGCCTGGTTATGAGGCAGGACCCTTTCACAGTGGCAGCAGCATGGGAGTTTTCTGATTATTAGCATCACAAATTGCATCGTGTAACTCTTGTGTCTGAAGCACCAAATTGAAAAGCTTAGCCAGTGACATCACTGTTGCCCAGGAGACACCCAGTAGGGGACTCCTTTCATGTCTCCTGCAGGAACTGGAGCAAAGGACGGGAGCTCACCCTGCCCCATGGCAGCACTCAAGTCTTGATCACAGGATTGCTAATCTCCAACCCAGTGCCCTAAACACCTGAGCCACTGAGCTCTTTAGCATCGCAAATGACTCATTGTGCTAAAGCAAAATGTTTGCAATCTGTGGTTTGGTTAGAGCAGGGATTCCCAAACTGTAAGCTGTCCCTCCCTTGGAAAGGTGGAGACAGAGGCCCAGGGAGGTGCGAAGAACCTTTTAGTTACATTGCTACCATAAATCCACCTTTCCCAAAGTTTTGACCTATTGTTTTCAGTGTTCATTTGTGTTCATTTTGGTATTTGGGTTTTTAGGAGAGGTGTATATATCTAGATTTCCCTAAAGGGAAGTGTGTCCTGAGCCTGCAAAAGCAGGCTCGGGACGTTGCACTGGTCGCAGGAATTCCAAAAGCTGCCCAGGGACCAGACAGAGTGGCGCTGGCCTTGTGCGCATGCGCAAGGAGCGAAAACGCTCTGTTCCTATTGGTTGACACTGTCCGGGCTTCTGGCTATATAAAAAGGCCTGCGTGCCTTTTGCTTTTGCTTGGTTGTTGTAGAAGGTGAATAAAGTGTTTGTTCAGCATTGCCATGTGTCTTCATCATTCGCACACGAACGAAGTACACAACACTGGCAACGAGGATGGGATCCTTTGCAAGCTGGAACAAAAGATTTGAGGACTTACCCAGGAAGTCCTGAAGAGGGGAAGACGGCATTTGAATCAGTGTCCCAGCCTACCAGTACAGCATCGCTGGAGGTTGAGCTCAGCTAAAGGACCCTTTCCCCAACAGCAGCTTGTAGAGGAAGCGAGTGGTGAAGGTCGTAAAGCTTACGATGTTGAAGATTGGCTGATTGACTAATTTCGATGTCTCCCACCCAGAGAGATGGAATTCCTATGTAGCACGGGTGGAGAATTACTTCTGAATAAATCAGATTAGAGAAGAACAGCCTGAAAGCAGCAACTTTTTTGTGTGCCTGTGGACAAGAAGCTTTTGACATCGCAAAAAATCTGGTGATCCCTGCACCTCTGGAGTCAGTAACATATGCTGACTTGAAGAAAATGTTGAAGGAACATTTCCAGCCAAAGTTATCCATCATTGCTTGGAGGCACGTGTTTGAGCAGAGAGACCAGAGGCCGGGTGAATCTGCTGCAGATTTTATTGCGGCCTTCAAGGTCAAGAGATGTAATTTGGGGTAAATGTAGCCCCTGGCATATTCCAAAGTGTCATGGAGAGCACACTTTGAGGTATTCCTGGGGTCTGTCCCTACTTCGAGGATGTCCTCATTGCTGGGGAGTCATCTCAAAATTTAGCAGAGAGGTTAAGGGCTATCTTGCTTCGTTTTCGAAAAGCAGACCTTAAACTAAAGAAGGATAAATGTAAGACAGGAATAACTTCTACTGACTTCTTAGGATTCAGGATTGATACTCAAGGCATTCACCCTGCTGAAACTAAATTGCAAGCTATCCAGCAGGCCCCAAGCCCTAAGTCTAAGAGTGAGCTGCAAGCCTTCTTGGGGGTATTAAATTTTTACCATGCATTTCTCCCACATAAAGCTGCAGTGGCAGAGCCATTACACAGGCTCTTAGACAAGCAGGCTCCTTGGTAGTGGACTAAAGTCCATGACAAGAGTTTCAATGAGGTTAAGGCCTTGCTCACTTCTAATGCTGTTTTAGTGCATTTCAATGAGCAACTGCCTGTTTGCATCGCATGCGATGCATCTCCTTATGGGGTGGGAGCTGTACTTAGCCATCTGAAGGCTGATGGGACACAAGTCCCTGTGGCCTATTATTCAAGGACTCTGTCTTCTGCAGAGCAGAATTACGCTCAAATTGACAGAGAAGCCTTGGCCATAGTGGCTGGCATTAAGAAATTTCATGATTTCTTATATGGCCACCATTTCACGGTCTATACTGACCATAAGCCTCTGCTGGGTTTGTTTACCACAGCGGTTCTCAACCTTTTTCAGGCCGAGACCCCGACCTGCGCCGCCCATGCGCGGTGTGACCCCGACCTGTGCCACGCATGCATGGTGCGACGGCCCGCATCACGCATGCGTGGCACGACGGCCCAAACCGCACATGCACGGCACACATGGCGGCCCACATCGCGCATGTGCAACGCGACAGCCCAAACCGTGCGTGCGCCGCGCACGCACGATGCCCCAAACCACGCATGCATGGTGCACGCGTGATGGCCCAAACCGTGCATGCGCTGCGTGATGGCCCACATCACGCATGCGCGGCGGGACGACCCGAACCACGCATGCACGGCGCACGCACGACGGCCCAAACCACACATGCGCGGCACACGCAACGGCCCGAATCGCGCATGTGTGGCGCGCGCACGACAGCCCGAACCACGCATGCGCGATGCGACGGCCTGAACCACGCATGCACGGCGCGCGCACAACAGCTGAGGGAAAATGGGGGGAAAATGGCAGACTGCGGTGTTTGGCGACCCCCGTGAAACGGTTGTTCGACCCCAAATGGGGTCACGACCCACAGGTTGAGAACTGCTGGTTTACCACTAACAAACAGACCCCACATATCATTTCTCCTCGTATATTGAGATGGTCCATTTTCCTGTCAGCATATGACTATACATTAGTTCACAAACCAGGAAAAGAAATGGGTCATGTAGATGGCCTGAGCAGATTACCCCTGAACCAAGTAGAGCCAGATCCTGCTCCAGCCATTAATATTCTTTCCATTCAGGAGTTGCCTGAGTCTCCCCTCAATGCTAGGGATGTGGCTGCAGAAACTGCCACTGATCACACGCTTACAAGCATGCTGACATGGGTATTGTCAGGATGGCCTGACAAGTGTCCAGATACTGAGTTCCAAAGCTTCTGGCACAAGAAGCATGAGTTTTCCACTTTCAAGGGTTGCCTATTATGGGGTAGCAGGGTAGTGATTCCAGCCTCATTGAGGTCTAGAATCTTGATTTCTCTGCATGAGGGACATCCTGGTATAGTCAGGATGAAAGTGCTTGCGCGCAGCCATCTTTGGTGGCCTGGGCTCGATAAAGCCATCAAGGCCCAGGTGCACGGGTGCCAAGTGTGCCAACAGTCTCGGCCTTAAATGCCTCAGGCCCCAGTACATAGGTGGGAGGAAACTCAAACCCCATGATCTAGGGTGCATAGAGATTATGCTGGGCCCTTTCAGGGGCAATTCTTCCTGGTTGTTGTTGATAGCCATTCCAAGTGGCTAGAGGTTGTTCCTGTTTCCTCCACTACTACTGCCAGGACCATCCAGGTGCTAAGAGGAATTTTTGCATCACATGGTCTTCCAAATGTCCTGGTTTCAGATAATGGCCCTCAATTTACATCTTCTGAGTTCCAGGCTTTTCTTCAGGCCAGCCTGATCCAGCATGCACCATCGGCTCCCTTCCATCCATCCTCCAATGGACTGGCAGAGAGAATGGTGCGCACCACCAAAGATGCCCTCAAGAAACTGACTTACGGTAACTGGCCTCACAGGTTAGCAGATTTCCTTCTTGCACACCACACCACACCATGCACAGCCACAGGGAAGAGCCCTGCTGAACTCCGCTGGGGTTGCCGCCTCATTACTAAACTGGACAGGCTGCACCCTGATCGGGTGGCTTCACAGGTGTCACAACCGTGGGCACCTAGGAGACTCCAGGTGGGAGATCCAGTTTGGGCAAGAAATTATGGGCCTGGACATCTCTGGGTCACAGCTGTGGTCTGCAAGGTCTTGGGGTCGTTGTCATACGAAGTTGCCTTGTGTGATGGCCGCATTCTTTGCAGACACATAGACCAACTGCGTTGGAGACTGGACTCGCACCCTTCCACTCCTGGCTCTGCTCTGGGGGGGAGGACCATAAATATGCATTCTGGGTCACAGTTTCCCAGGACTAACAGGCCCTCACTAGCTGCTACTGAGGCTGTTTGGGATTCATCCCAAGGTTCCGCAAGTGCTCCTAACAGGAATTCACTGGATAGGGGGTCATCCCACACATCCATAATTACCCCAGACAGGGAGTCACACTGGGGTTATCCACAGTATTCACATATGTCAGATAGTGCTCCAGACAGGGAGACTGACCGGGGGTATCCACACAAATCACAAGCAGCAAGAGAAAAGGAATTCCATCAGGGGCGCTTGCCTCATTCCGCAATTGGTCCCAAAAAGAGGTCACCAGCAAAGGGGGTTGCCATGGAGGTGACTCCTGACTCTGGCACCTCAGGCAAGTGCTTGGGGGCCACAGAGTACTGGCGTACTTCTGCTACCCAGCCCTCTCCATCTGCTGGCCTTGGGCTCGAGGGACAGTGTTCCCAAGAGAGGTGCATTGTGGACTCGGGGACTTCCACCCCTCCAAGGTATGCTGGCTTGGACTTAGAGGGTCCAGCCAGCCAGCAGCGGGGTGGGTCAACTGGGTATTTGGGGCAGCAAAGTCCTGGCCTGCCTAACCTGGTAGATGAGCAGGTAGGCCAGGCACCCTCACCAGGGTCACCTGGGGATTTAGGGCAGCAACGCCCTGGCCTGCCTAGCCTGGTAGGCGAAAAGGTGGGCCAGGCAGTCTCTCCGGGCCTTAAAAGGTCACAGCGGGCCAAGTGCCCACCCAAACATCTGAGAGACTTTGTGAAGTTGCTGTCAAATCATGAGGGACCTGTTCATGAGGCCCCTGAATAACGGGAGTAACTCACGGGTAGATCATTTTGAATTTTTTTTTTATTTGATTTCGGATACATTTATTGTATTAATCAATATTGAAGAGGGCTTGCCTGAGGGCAGACTCAAGTGGTCCACACTCCTTGCATTTGAATAATGCAACTGTATGCCACTCTTCCCAATGCATGACGTACATGAGTGTACGCGAAGTATGTTCCATCTAGGGGAAGGGCTGTTGTGTCCTGAGCCTGCAAAAGCAGGCTCGGGACGTTGCATTGGTCCCGGGCATTCCAAAAGCTACCCAGGGACCAGACAGAGCGGTGCCGGCCTTGTGCACATGCGCAAGGCACAAAAACGCTCTGTTCCTATTGGTTGACACTGTCCAGGTTTCTGGCCATGTAAAAAGGCCTGCGTGCCTTTTGCTTTTGCTTGGTTGTTATAGTAGGTGAATAAAGTGTTTGTTCAGCATCGCTATGTGTCTTCATCATTCGCACGCGAACGAAGTACACAACAGGAAGTGTGATGGCAAAATGTTTAGGAACACTTAGTTTAGAGCTTTATTTAAGCAAAGCCATCCAGTAATTTATTTAATAAATTTATGTAAGCAAAGCTTGCAAGGATTATATCGGCATGCCTGAAACTGTGTCCCTCCAAACTTTGAATAAGCCTACATATAGGGTTGCACTGAAAGTTAGGAAAGGAGGTAGTCAACCAGGAAGAGAAAATTCCCTTACATTTTTTAGCAAAAGAAAAAGCAATCAGGAGTTCAGTAACAAACACACAAAAGCATCCGGGGGAACTAGTAGGGAACAATCTGATATAATTGCCTCATTTTTTTTCTACCCCTTCCTCCAAAAAAAATTCATCGGATAATGTCTACTGACATAAATCCAAGAACTGCTATTACCAAGCAAGGCTGCTTATGTTCTGGTATCTATTTGCAAATAATAAATACTAATGCTGTAGAAATGCTGCAATCTGAAGCAATCAGTTTAGTGAAGGCAGTCAGAATTTTCTTTGAAAGCAGCACTCACCAGTTTGAAGTTCCGAGAAGTAATTGTTTGGTGAGAGGAGAGACTGCAGTGCACATGAAGAAAAAACAATTTCCAAGGTCTCTTTACAAATATGCTCACACTCTGATCTTGACAGCATTAGCTGTCTTGGTTGGTTAACTGTATACATCTGTATAGAGAGTTATCAAGAGAAAGCCATTTTACCTTTCCACTTTCTACCCAGCATGCCTTGCAGATGCCTGGGAGGTTCTCCAAGTCAGTATGCTGTCAGCATGCTACACATACTCTATTGCTTTGGGTAGAGCTATTGTGTCTCTACAGAAGTCTCTAACTGTCTGTTTTATTGTCTGACAGAAGAACAGAGTTAGAAGGGACCTTGGAGGTCTTCTAGTCCAACCCCTGCTTTATGATCACAGGATAGTAGGAAAGAGTTCACCATACTGTTTATTGCCATCCAGCAGTTGTACAAAATTGTTCAGCTCATATATGAGCCACAGCTCTAAGTCATGTTCCGTAAAATGTCAGGAAAAGAATCAAGATAATCAAGACAGAGCAGATAATAAAACAGCCAATAGTCTCCTAGAGCAGAGCAGATAGACCAAGGGCAAACTTTAAAAATTATGGAGTGTCCATAATAATTATGGTCACCTGCCTACCTTATAGCCTATCAGTGTGCTAATGTTTCTCCCACACCTTTGCTTATGTATAAATATATATTTTATGTATCTATGTTTACTTTGAGAGAAAGTTATTCTGTTGATTATTTTGAGCACATTTAATGTTTCTTATATGATTATCTATTTTTTTTCCAAAAATATGTGTGTATCTTTATTCCTAATGTGTAATGTAATTGTTTGACTTGTAAAAAAAAGTCTCCATGTCTAATCTGTCTGTAATTCTTGGCTCTCTTTTTGTTATCTCTTTTATTCCTCTCTTTGAAAATACTGCCTATTTTCTGCTAGTTCTCTATTATGTTCAGCCTTGTACTAAATAAGTCTTTTTCACAGTGTGAATGGATTTCACTCTGTTAGATTATTGCTGTTGGTCTACAATTCAAACTAACCTATTTCATAATGTATTATATACACAATAGTGAAAACACACACAGTGCCCAGATTTATCGCTAAGATGTGTCATACAAGTAATATATAATGCATCGTTCTTAGAAAAGACTAACCTTGCCAATAAGACATGGCAACAAGTCAAACAAATAAAAAAAGCAAGTGGTCAGAAAGTTTGTAAATACTTCAGTTTCTAGTGGGGACATTAAGGTCTATTTTTAAATTGGACAATTTGACGGCCATTGTGCCTTCAGGAGGCATCATATTCATGAAAGGGCTTATTTCTAGGATAAGACTTGGAGAAATTTGGTTTGTGAGTTGATGGGATTTTCTTGGCTTCCCTCCATCTTTCCCTTTGAATGGGTTCTAGTTGTTTTCAGGTTGCTTCTATTAAGATTATCTAAATAAAGACCAAATAACAAAATGTGCATTTTCTACAATGGACTAACTAACCCATAATCGTGGGTCTTATGATTATGGCAGGCAAGCTCTTTGTCATCCTTGTTATTACACAGACTCCATTTGCCAACCACACCTCAATTTATTACTATAGGCTGGTTGGTTACACCGTCAGCCAGATGCTTAGACTGGGTTGGCATTTTTATCCATCTATCAAGTCCTTCCTAAGGACCTGGGATAGGCAGATGTTGCTGCTTAATAATATTAAAAGTATTGTTGCAGGATGTAAACCATTCCAAGTAAATCTGCCTTTTACAATTGACTGATGGGGATTTTGTCAATGCTGATGGTGTTCAAGTGGTGCTCCAGATGTTTTGAAATTGCTGCCAAGGCACTTATTACTATAGTACTTTGCTTTGTTTTGCCACAGTCAGGCTACTTCTATTTGCAGGTCTTTACATTTTGTGTATTACTATTATTATGAATTGGCAAATAAATTAATTTAGAAAATTGCACCTTTTTGGCAGTAGAAGAATATACTTGTATTCTGAATCATCTATTATCAAAAGCAGGCAATAAGGTTTGATCCACATGTAATCCAGTACTTTAGAACCCCATGTCATATTAATGTTTCAAGTCTCTACTATATCACCTGTGCAAACATATTTCCCTTATCTGTTATAGCTCTTAGCTATGCCTAGCTATGTCTAGAAGCCTTATTCCCCTATCTCCAATACACTTTTGAAACTGTGTCCAGAATTCTGTTCTAATATATAGTATTTTACATTGCAGTTCCTAGAATATAAACATATGACATTGACTTTTCCTTCTCCTTCACATGTTTAATTAAAAAATAAATATTCATTTTATTTTGAAAATCCCATGCACATACAGCCACAAATAGAAATAGGAACCCAGCACAATTATTAAGAGCAGAAAAGGAATGTTTTAGATTAACAGCAGTTACTATATCACTGATGGTTAACTTTGGACAGTAAAAGTCAAAAGATTAATGAGAATCTATCAACAGTTGAGAGAATTTTCTTGGGTAAGTTAGAATATTAAGAAAGAGCACTTCGTCAAAGGTGATGGTGGAATCAACAACCCCAGAAGAACCCCAGAAGAAAAAAAAAACAGGAGTCATCTACAACATACAATGTAAAAACTGCAACAGAAGACCGGCAGAACATATCCATGAACATCAACTGGCAGTCAAAAGGCATGATGAAAACTCTTTAATTTCACAACATATCGACAGATTTAACCACATTTTCAATTGGGAAAATCCTAGACCAGGCCAAATCCAAAAATGCCAAGGAATTTCTAGAAGCCTGGCATTCTGACAAATCAGCCATCAATAGACACATAGACTTTAACAACATCTCCAGACTATGCAAAAGAGACAGTCAACCAGCCCAAAAGAGAAAAAGACTCCAGCACCTCTCCACCAGTAATCAGCACTCAGATCAGCATAGATTAAGGTTAATTTCAGACCAACAATCAAGTAAGCAATACCCCAATCAAGAAACTGCCAAAGAGCCAGTAATAAACAACCCAACCAAAGAATCCCTAAGGCCGCCCCCACCCAATCAGACAGGCAGGATACCAGAATATAAACTGACAATAAACAGCACTCCTTACTAGCACTGATGATGTTACCTAGTTAGATAATGAAACATCTGCAAGGAAGTAAGCTCAGAGAGCACCAAGGATCCCTCATTTCAACCCTGAGCTACAAATATTCTTCATTGGTATGGTGGAATCTCCATCACCACCACCACCACATTTAAGGCAGCCATTATGATCCCCTCCACCAAAGAAGCACTGGCCATTTCCCCGATCAGGCTATTCATTTCTTCCCTTCAGCCTTCCGAAAAATCCAGAACCTCAAATGACAATACAAGGTATATTATATTTTTTGTCATAAATGTATATATTCACATGGTTGTTCTGAGGGTGGAAATACTAGAGGAGCCATACCTATATTACTGGGTGCAGGTGGGCAGGCACATTAAACTGCTAGAAAATACACGTAGTGTGCCTAAGTTGAGCTAATTGTTGTTAATCATTCCTGAAAACCCTGTCAGGGTTCTGATCTCTATGTTCCATTTCTGTTAGAGCTACAATTCCATTTAAATCACTCATTGAGAAATGAAAGTGCAAAGCCTTTAATTTTTTTTTCCCTGCTGCTCTTCCACCACTGAAATGGTTGGTCAGTTCCTGAATAAAACCGCTGGATCCTAGGATGCTTGTTTAAGATTCAGTGACACCAATTCCTTGAAACACATAGAACATGGTTTTGAAAAATGCAGCTGTTTTTGTATTTCCACAAACTCTTCTAAGAAATCAACCACAAATTCTGTTGTACCAGAATAGGTTAAAATATCTTGGGGTTTACAGATTTTCCATAATCTTACATTTGTTTGAGCTGAACAGGTCTTGATCACCAATGTCTTACACCCTTTTTCTCCAAAGAATGACACTAAATAGCCTTGGGGTACATTTGTTCATTCCAAATCTGGCTGTTCAGAAATAACTGCTACATGCCAGAAATCCTATGGAATGATTTACTCTATCAAGTCCCTATTTTATAGCCCCAGTTAAAAATAATACTGCCAAAATAAGAGCTTGCATCATGATGCAATATGTCTCTTATTCAAACAGGAACTAAGGAAATCTTCTAGCATCTTTTCTGGAAAGACGAAAAGGATTTGCTTGCTGGTTGCTGCTCTTTACAATCCAACCTTCAGCAGCAAGATAGGCAGGATTTATAGTTGATTAAAAGTGCTGGTAGAAAGCAATGGAAAGCATCTGTGAAGCTGGAGTGATCTACCAAGGAGGAGATGGTGAATTAACACCATCAAAATCAGCAGGAATAAAATACTGCAATCCATTCCCAAAGCAGCAGTTTTCAGGAATTTGCTTCTTGCAACACCAACATTGTCCCCCTCCAATATCATAAGAATAAGCTAGATCATAAGAATCTGGATAATTGTTATGATATCAGGCTGAAAGATTCCACACTGAACATTTAAAAGAACAGAACAAGATAATATTACCAGATTTTATGAGCATGGAAATGGTCAGATCTAGAAAAATTGAAATGGATTATTTGAAATGGAAACCCTGTCAATACGCCACAAGTAGACCTGCGCTCATGCAATGCAATAATTCTTTTGCTTTCTGTGTCATTCTGTTTCAGCTCAAATGGGGAAAAGCTATCATAGTTTGGTTCTCTCCAAAGTTCCTACTCAAACCATTCCTGTTATTTATACACTCCTGTCCTGGCCGACACCTCTCTCCTTGTTCCCCATTAGCTAAGGTACTATGAGATCACAATCTCTCCAATGGCCTTCTACATATTTCCTGAGACTCTCCCCAAACATACTAAATCATACATCACATGTGTCTTATAATTAGCAGTCAATATATGCAAGGTGTGTCAGATAATATTTACTAGCCTATTAGGCATGCTCAGTTATCTACTATACTTGTCCTTGTGGTTAAACTATAGGTTCTTACAACTGCAGGTATTTTCCTATTATTCTATCTATTTACTTTTGCGATTAAACTAGCTATTTCCTCATGAATTTTGGTATTTTCCAAAGACCTTGGAACTCTACATACTTTCTGAAGACCTTTCATTCATATTCTCTATCACCCATTTTCATAAGTCAGGCAGGCAGGCATTCTTTCATTCATTCATTTTTTATGGTTTCCCATCTGAAGTGACTTTAGATGACATCCAACCATTAAAATAAACAAACAATGAGTATATAAAAACAATTCTTAAAAGTAATTATTAAAAAAAACCCAGTAGAGACAGTAGATTAAACAGAATGCTAGATTGATCATAAGATATCCCTGGTCCCTTGGGATGACAGTGCCAGGTCTTGAGAGACTTGAGAAGCATTAAAGGGGACATTAAAATATCCCAGTAGTATTACTAAGAGTCAAGTTTAACATTCCTAACATATTTAAATAATGTTGCAACGTGGACTTTGCCATTTGGAACTGCTTCTTTAGGCTTTAATAGCATAAGAAGATGGAAGAGGCCATTATTTTAATCATATCATCTATGGCCATAGATGTGACCTGAGATTCCACTAGGCATCCAAGAGGAATCCTTATAAAAAGCAGGCAAATTCCAAAGGATCTGTCTTTAATGTAGCACTGGTGCTAAAAAGCATGCTGATCCCCTGACCAAAGGACAGGGCAATACAGATAAAGAATGTGCAGTGTGCCATTCAGGAGAAATAGCTTTTCCCGGCTTGTTGTTGTTGTTTTTTAATCCAGATCCTCTTTGCCAAGCAGTTTAGGCCTTCTCTGCAATAAAGAATGCTTCCAAAAAACAACCTCTTTCTTTTCTTTTGTTTTTTTTAAATTAATCCTTTTATTACAGGAGCCCTGTGCTCTGATGATTTGTACATTATCCAGTTCTAATAGCTCTTACCCTGTTTTCAGCTTCAGGTTTTGCTGCCAGTCATTCTCTAAGGAAACAAATTAATTATTTCTTTCTCCAAAAGGCTATGTGAGTCCACAGCAATATATATTCATAAATTCCAATAGCAATATTATCCCTTGCTACAGCAGCCCATGTGGAGATATAAATCCCTTTCATCAGACTTACAGGTTTTCTCCATATTTGCAAAGAGCGCGCTGTCGTTTTTTTTTTTTTTTGAAATGACTTTTAATTTAAACAGGAAAAAGAACCAAGAAAAAGACCAAAGCTATAGAAGACAGAGGCCTCAAGCTGCATGCAATCCAATCACAGCTGGACACAAAAGTTGACAGTTCCAACTGATCACTATTTAAAGTGCTATTTAAATTTAAATGTAGTACTGTTTAAAAATATTTAAAGTGGCCATAGATCCCCACTAGGGGTTAGGCTCTAATTAGAATAATTATGGATCTATCATAAAGTCCCTTTAAAAGTTTTACAACAATAAAAGACAAATACAGAAATATATAAAGACAAGAAAGAGAAAGTGCAAAAAGCAGAAGAATCAAACAATAAAAAAGACAAAAAGATAACTAAAGAAACAAGAATTAGAAAAGTAAGCAATTTCCAACTTTCTTGTCAACAGTCATAAAGAAAGTCCATAAAGGGTGTCCAGGGTTTTCTAAAAGTATTTATTGTTTTGCCCTGACCAGATAGGTCAGTTTTGACATGTCTGCCATTTTCACAATCCCATTCCTCCATTGTGGATATTTCAGTATTTCTCTATTGTTGTGCATATAATAAACTTTCCGCACAGGACTTGAAGTCCCCAACATATAACCTCCTCATGATAATGTACATTGGAATTGCTTTTCTAATTTAATCGCCTGTTTTGTTCAGCTGTTGAAGCCAAGGGAGTACGATTTCAGTCTAGTTCAGCACCCTCATCCAAGAATCAGTCAAGACTGTGATGTTTTGGTTTATATGTTCAAGCAATTCAGTCACCCCTCCACATCAATTTTTTTAACGAAGCATTCCCAACCAAACCAACATGATCCAGCAAACTGAATCAGTTGCTGCCACATCAGTTCAGTGATTCAGTAGGCATTTGCACATACTGTACACACACACACACACACACACATACACACACACACCTTTGATCAAATTCAATTCACACTATATTGTCTGGACTCTAGTATTTTTGAGTGAATACTTTGAATCCGACCTTGGATGAGCTGCAATCATATCCATCCCCAGATGTGAACATAAACATTCTTTGAAAATAAAAATATTTGGTGCATCTGACCTTTCTGCTTTGTCTATGATTTATTTATGTGTTTGTTTTTATTTATTTATGTTTTTTATCCTGTCTTAATGATCAGTTTTCTCAAGAAAAAAGGGCAATAAACACCCTAGACATCTTACAGAATTGTTGCCAAACATCTGTCTTGGGTTTCCCAAAAACTTTTTTCTTCTTCCATTCTTACAACTTTTTTCCACTGCTCCACAGTGCCAAGATCACTTGCTTCTAATAACCTTATTAACTATTTTTATTTTTCCTCTCCTATGTGGACAGTATTGCTGCTTGTTATTTTGGTAGATTGTACTCAGCCATCCTATATTGTGTATTTAAAGAATAAGTCTAAAGGGGTACAATGCAGCTTATTCCAATGTAAAGGAGTATAGTATTGCCTAGTTAAAAAACATATTCTGCAAGTATTCTTCTGTAAAACCTTTAAACTAGCCATTAAGCATTTTTCAGAGATACCTGTCATGTCAAAACAAATGACAGTTGGTGCAGGCCTTTCAATTTTTTTTTCCTGAGAAGAGTCAAGAGATTCTTGCATTTTTTTTTTTAACTGGCGAGTGGGCAAGATTCTGGAATTGGAATCGTTATTGCTATTGATTAATGCCACAAAGAAAAGGGCAAGGAAAGCCACAAAGTAAAGAATATTCCCCAGTGCATTTCTCAAGTAACGTTGCACGGAAAGAAAATGGAATGTGCTCATTTCTCTCCATCGTTTGTTTGCTGAAATAATGCCACTCAGGAGGATTTTGATATGATAAGGAATCACTTAAGGAATTTTCTTGGACTGATAGTGATTATTGTGGTGGTGGTGGTGGTGGTGATGATGATGATGATGATGATGATGATGATGATGATGGAGGAAGAGGCAGGAGGGGAAGGAGGAGGAGGAGGAGGAGGAGGAGGAGGAGGAGGAAAAGAAGAAGAAGAAGAAGAAGAAGAAGAAGAAGAAGAAGAAGAAGAAGAAGAAGAAGAAGAAGAAGAAGAAGAAGAAGAAGAAGAAGAAGAAGAAGAAGAAGAAGAAGAAGAAGAAGAAGAAGAAGAAGAAGAAGAAGAAGAAGAAGAAGAAGAAGAAGAAGAAGAAGAAGAAGATTCTTCAAGGTCTTCTAAGGAGGAGAAGTCAAAATGGAATTATTTTGCCTTAGGAAGTGAATTTGTTTCTCTCCTTCTTTGCAATGCATCTTATACATGGTTTCTTGGCAAGTTCAAACTCACGCATCTCTATTCAATATCCCTTTCGTGTGGTCCTCCCACTGAGATAAGATTATTACAGTGAAAGATTGCCAGATCTTGGCTATTTGCCAAGATTTCAAATCCAAGAGAGTCCCACTGCTTTAACAGTATTATTGTGCTCAATGCATTCCAGTCAATCAAAAGCAGCTTAAAATAATTCACGGTTTGCAAATTTCATCACTTTCAAGCGAACACCTTTTGCTGCCTTCTAGACTGTGAGCCCTACATCCCCCAGAACCAATACTGATGGCAACCTTTTAGTGACTTTGACATTTTCTACCTCCCTCTGTCAATGGTTCATGGCTACCTGCTGGTCAGATAAGGGAGAAATTCAGGATGAATAAAAGGAAGAACTTACAGTAAGGGCAATTATATATCTGTTATTGGAAGGGGAGAATGCTGCACTATATTCAGAAGAGAAGTTCCTAATTTTCTTTTGATCCCATGAATTACTTTATCACCTATCCTCCTTCCTCAAAAAGCTAAACTCACTATTTAAAGAAACTTCTTTGACACTTTCTTGTTTGAGTCCGTGAAAGTGGCAAGTTTCTTTTTTAATCAGAGGGAGAAAGATAGACAAATCAAAAGCAACTTGAATTTCTTCCTAATTGCCTAGCAAATTCACAGCTCTTCAAGAAATAGCATCTCAGCATGTGTATGAAACTGATTTTCCAGAAGGAAACTCTTCTAGTAGTTTATCATTTCTTTCCATGCCGCTATAGTAATTAAACCTAAATTGATAGAGGTTAAATAAAAGTTATCAAATTAAGTGGCACTCTTGAAACTGACTTACCTGAAAATTAATGTCACAGAAGACCAAGGAATCTGGTTGTAAGTGCACCTGATTTGAAATTCTCAATATGGTTTCTCAAAAGAAAACTTCCTTGATTTCAACAGGCCTTATTGGCAAGAAATGTGCAATCTAAAACTAGTTTTGAAAGCGTTAAAAATAAAACACACCTTTCTTCTTGTGGAGTAATGCTGCCTCCTGCATTTAGAGTTGTGTTTTATTGCTAATGGACTGTGTTTTCTGCTCAACTTTGGTTCAAGTTTTAAGTGCACTTTTAAAGTCCCAAACCTTAGACGGCTTCAAACATCATGCTTTTTTATAATACCTTATTTAATCTATAGTAAATGGCACATTTGAAATAGCAAGATTTCAAGTGAGTTAACCTTGTTTTCCCAAAATACGCCCCCAATAAATTTGCATGCATCATTTCTGCCATCTTCAAGTAATATCCAGATACAAGATTTACATAAGAAGAAAAGAGTAAGAATATATACCTAAACCAGGGATAGACTGTTGGATGTTTTGAACTACAGTTCTCATAGTCACATTCTATCTGGGGATAATAGGAGTTTTCATCTAAAATAACTGAGAGGTGTCCCATTGCCTACCCCCAGCATATATTGCTGGTCAGGCATTACTGATATATAGGCATTCAACACAATGTTTAATTACTATTATATATTTTGACCAGGACCACTACTCAATTATGGACTCTGTTAGCATGGGATGCTTGTAAGCAAGGGGGAATACCTTAGTTAATTTTGCACAAATGGACATATCTTGCTAGGTGGGACTAATTGTATATGAAAAAAATAAAGTTGAACCAGTAAGGTATTCCTTATCATCTTCTTTCTCCTATACATGTTTCTTGTGTATGATGCCAAAACCTCAATTGGACACATGTTTTCACATCTGATCACCATTTCATTTTCTTGGTCCAACTGCCATTCAGCCTTTCATCCATTCATTTAAAATGCAGTTGCACATATCTTACATATTAGCTTGGGAATAATCCAGTATAAGAGTATGCCATTAAGAAAAGACTATGTGATCTTCAAGCCATAACTTAAAATTCTTTCACCCCTAAAATAACCCCCAATCACACTGCTAATATTCAGGCACAAAATGGTCAATTTTCAGCAGTACAATTTTTCCATGATGTATTTCCACATTTAAAACTTTCCCAAAAAATAAATGATGCAGGCCAACAAATTTTCCTATTCCAGCACTGGGCCAGAATATTATATAAGCAATTACTATGCTATTTGAGTTATTGTCCCTGACACTATATATATCTATGCTGATTCTTATGTATTTGGATGCTTTTAACCCTTATTAGCTGCATAAGTTAGCTGCCCAGTCACTTGGTGAGTTGGCAGTCATATCAATTGGATGAATGAATAACATTGCATGATATATCCAAATCTTCTAACTTCCCCGAATTTGAAAAAAAAAATGCCTACTCTGCATTAGGATGAACAAGAATTTTGCCATGAATTCTCTTGAGAAAAACTTTTGAGTGTTTAGCTATATTTTAGGGTGACATCCAGCATTAAAAAAAAAAAGCCAACTTAGGGTGTAGCTTTTCATTGATCAAAACTCTGCAAAAGAGGAAATAACCCGAAAGGTATGTTGCTGAATGAATGTCCCCAGTCACCTACCCTTATTATAATTAAGTCTTCCTAATCTGTCTACTACAGCAACTGAAGAGAGCAAGCTATGCAGATATATTCCGGGCAAACTGGAAAGGTGCTGCAGTCATTAATTCACAGTAATAAAAGTGGTGGCAGATATTCTATAGTAGCAAATGGCTTTTCACTAAGTCTTCTGCTCATCCAACCATTTGGTCAGGTTAGTTTCCAATATTATGAGAATGTATACATATGTGTGTGTGTGTGTGTGTATTATATATATATAATACACACATATACATATACATATACATATACATATACATACATATACATATACATATACATATACATATACATATACATATACATATACATATACATATACATATACATATACATATACATATACATATACATATACATATACATATACATATACATATACATATACATATATATATATATATATATATATATATATATATATATATATATATATATATATATATATATATATACATACATACACACACACATTCAACTTGGGCATTGATTTAAAATTATACAGCAGCATCTATTTAGTGACATTTTCCCTTTTTCGGTATAATTTTTGAACAAATTTTTAACAAGATAAAACAATACTAATATTAGGGGGGAAAATAAGATGAATAAGTAAGAAATAAAATAGAAAACAAATGTGAAAGAAAAGGGTGTAAACAAATAAAAAAGCAGCTTCCAATCTGTTTGACAGCAGTTCTAAATACATTTATATTTTGCCCTCCTCTTTTAAAGGAACATAATAATTTCCTTCTTTCCATAAGCTACCCTTTTCAATCCTCAAACCCGTAAATCACAAGTTCATTTTCTCTTCTTTTCAGCAATACATCCATAAAGGGTTTCCAGTCATTGATCTTTCTATAATTAAACAAGTTAATTTTGCCATCTCTACTTCATCTTCACCAACCATTCCTCCATTGTGGATATTTCGGTCTTTCAGCATAATCACACTGTATATACAAAAAAACCAAAAATTCCATGGGTCTTTTCTAATTGGCTGCCCACTAATCCAGAAAATAAAATTCTGATTTCAGTTGAATGTTGATTTTTAAAATCCTTTGTTTCACATACTGTATATTTGAACCCAGAAATGTCTGACTTTTTTGCAATTCCATCAGGCACAAGAAAATGACCCTTTGTGTTTTTCACATTTCCAACATACATTTGAATTTTCTTTATATATTCTAGATATTTTTTTCTGGAGTCGTATACCAATGGTACAATGGTACATTGTTTTATAAAAATTCTCTTTTAGGATTACCACAATGTATATTTCAGTCCTTTTAATCACATATTTTCCTATTGTTCCATCAGTATAATGTCTCCACATTTCCTAGACCATTTTATCATGCAGTCTTTCAGTTGTTCTTTCAATTTATTCAACTTGAATAAAAGTTTATACATTTTGACAGTTACACATTCATCATTTGTATATAGCTCAACTTCAAATTCTGACTTCTGCTGCTGAATTCCAAACGTCCTATTATCTACCTTAAGACTTAATTTGCATGCAAAAAATCTAAAACCAAATCCCTCTGCTCTTTTGATTCAGTTAACCTTTTTGTAAAAGAAAGGAGGGGGGGGAATGTATGCAACCTTTTCACGCAGGAAATACCTGTTAAAGCAAAACTATTGATATGCTTTTAGTTTAAATAAATTAATAACAGGCATATTCATCAGGTTAAAAGCCTGTGTTTAAGCACTAAAACTGGTGGCCTACAAAGGTGAAGAATATTTACTTCATTTATAGAAGCATTATAAATCACATCTCACCCCCTCTAAAAGCCTCCAAAGTAGTTTCCAATAATAAAACACAAACCTGACCAGACAAGAATGAAACAGAATAAAAGCCCACACCATTAAAACTCACAAGCACACAACATAATAAAGCAGCTGAATTTTGTACCTACAAGCCAATAGTAATGGTGAGGATCACAAGATCTGAACTACGAAAGTCCAGGTGGGTTCTGGACAGCAGAAAGAGACACAAAATGTTCTAAGTCATTACTTTCATGTGTTGCTTTGGCAAAATGTGGATTTCTGAGCCCATACTTGGTGAGGATTTGGTTGAACCTTTGGGAGAAGAGACTTCCATAAATAAGATGCCACCACCAAAAAGATCTTGTTTTGTATTTATGTCAGCTACTCCTCTCTTGCTGATAAAGCACAGGGCATCAGATGATGACAATAAATCTGGAGTATGGTGCCTGTGACCAGATGTTGCCGAACTATAACTCCCAACCAAAGATGCGTGCTTCCTGACATAAAGAATGACCAGAATCTTGCAGGAAAACATGCAGATGTCCTTATCCCATATTATTTAGAGCAGGGGTGTCCAACCTTAGCAACCTTAAGACTTGAGGACTTCAACTCCCAGAATTCTGGGAGTTGAAGTATGCAAGTCTTAAAGTTGCCAAGGTCAGACATTCCTGATTTAGAACTAGATAAACAAACCTTGAATGCAGCCCCAAAATGAACTGGAGATCTGAGTAAGATTTTGATGTGATGTCATTTAAAAACCCAGCAAATAAATGGCTGCTGCATTTTTCATTCACTGCAGTTTGTGAACATGTTGAAAAGGCATGCCTGGATAGATCTTGTTACTGGAATCAAGTTTCACAACTCTGACAGGTCATGCTAATGCACCTTACCAAGACTCAGAGCAAAAGGACCATCTTGCTGGAGCCAGTTACAAGGCATCTATTTGACAATGGATTGGAAAGACTGGACCTGCAACGTGTTGGTCAGTAAAGGTTTTTGAAGTACAGTAATTGACGGCAATTTTCTGGCTTCAGTCCTTGAGAAATGAAGAGAACATAAGGTTAATCATTTGACTGCTAGAATGACACTGTGAGGCCAAAATGTCAGGACTTCCCAGCCAAACACCCTTTTCTTCTCAGGCACAGAATGTTACCTGTCAACATTCTTCAGAATTGAAGAAGCTTTTGGGATGAGAAGTGAAATGTCTTTAAAGAAAAACAAAGAAAGTCCTGTTGCCTTTTGAAAAAGAACATTTGGGACATAAGTTGAGATGACAAAGACTCATTGAGAATAGAAATTGGCTGCCAGACTCTTTCTGTAAAAATAAGAGTATTTTCCCCAGGGTAGACTAAATCCATATTTTTTTTTTGTACTTCAGAACCCTGAAAAATATTTTGCACATGCTTGGTAATCTGACATCACTGAAATAACTTCTTTCGGCATAAGGAAAGGGTTGGGAAAACCAAATCATTTTCAGGTTGTTCAGACAGTATTTTAGAATCAATAAAATGGGAGGAAAATTATCATCAGAAGCAGCCTGCTCTTCTCACAAATGCTTGCTCTACTGCATTTGCAGAAGATATCCGTCATATTGTTGATGACCGAAGCATCCTGGTTTCAGAGTGAAGATTTACAACCTGCTAAATGTTATCTGATTCGCAAAACAAATATCACTTGCTCCAGTTTGGACAATCTTTCTGAACAATAAAATGACCAGGTAGAAATGTTCTTGGCCATTCAATAGCTGAACAGGCTTACATATATACATACATATACTTATAATTGCTGAATGTATTGCATGTAATACAGCCCTTTCTCTGAACAAAACAGTACAATTGAGAACTGCATAGGTGGATCTGATTGGGATAAAATATAGGGGTGACACAAAAATATAATTTGCATTTCCTTTTAGTTTTGCCTTTTATTCTGTTTTGTTACATGTGGTCCTATTATGGCTCTGCTCTATTTTTTTCTTCTGATATAGCCTAATAGCTAATCAATAAAGTATTATAGGAGACTGGAATGCTAAAGTTGCAAATAAAATAGTATCTGGAATAATAGGGAAAAAACTGAAGAAGGTATTCCAATGCCAGAAAGGGACAGTTCTAAATAATTCTCAAAGAACATATAACTGCCCTTCTTTCATATTACAGTAAGACAACTCATAAGATTTTGCAATCAACTATGCACGTTATAAGACCTGCCAGACAGCAGGCTGAATTCAGAAATGGTATCTATGATCTCATTGCTCACATCTGATGAATGATGAAAATCAAAAAGGAGTATTAAAGAAAACTTCTGTTTTTCCTTTGTTTATTATACCAAGCAATGTAAGTCTGACTTTGTATAGCACAACAAATTATGGATAGCTCTTAAATCATGGGTATATCAGGCCACCTTGTCTGATTACTGAAGAATTTGTATGACAGCCAGCAATCTAGAATGAAAGATGAAACAAACAAACAATTCAAAGCGGAGAAAAAAGGGCACTGAAGTTATATACAGCCATCTTATTTCATTAATTGACATTCAGAACATATTGTGATAAATGTTGGACTTGAGGAAATTGAAATTAAAATGTCTGGGAGTAACAGCTCTGATATGTTGTTGATATTGTTTTGATGGCTGGGAGCAAGTAAGGCTTAAGGAATCTCTTACTGACAATGAAAGAAGACAGCTTAAAACCCAGCCTCCTACTCAATAAAAAAAGCAACTAAACTCATGTCAATAGGCAATGCCAACCTAGTGCAAATCAAGGAAGAAGCTGAATGAGGAACAGACTTTATATTATTTCTAGCCTCCAAAATTCACTGGTATTCTGAACTGGAGTCATGAAATAAACAGCTGCTATTTTTGGGGAAAGACTGTGACAATTCTAGACAAAATAAAAAAAAGCACAGATATCAAAATAACAATATATAATATAATACATAAAATATAATACAAAATAATAATATAATTTGATATAGTAAATATTATTGTATTATATTGTATTGTTTCATATTGTGTTATATTACATTACAATACACTAGGATATGATACGACACGATATGATACAATATGATACATTACATTACATTATATACAATGCTTGACTATGCTAGGCTATGCTACATTACGCTATGCTATGCTATATTGCATTATATTATATTAATCCAGGGGATTTTAGTAGTTTTCCCAGTTGTAACATGTCCTATGAGAGCTTGGACCATCAGAAAAGCTACTGTACATGAGGATACATGAATGGCTTTGAATTGTGATGCTGTATAAAATTATGTAGAATACTTTGGACCTTCCTAATCTGAATTATGCTCTGATTTCCAATCTCTTTGGAATTTGTAGAGGAGCTGCAAAGGTGGAGAGAAACTGTGCTTTGTGTTATAAATTCCACAATTTTGGAATTGGGATGAATTCTGATTTTAAACTAGTGACCGGAACATCTGTGGAAATCAACTTGCTGACTAGTTAAGCAGCAGTCACCTTCTTTCTGCTTCTCTCTCCAAAGAAAACTACTAAGTTGAAAACTTTGGTTTTTCGATCTGAATCGGAAATGATATTCGTACTTGTATTATGTGGCCAGGTAGAGTATGCTCAAGTAAAGAAAAAATATAGTGTATATATAGTATAATATGCAGGCAACTGGGTATTGTCTCTATATACTAACTAATTTGAATAGCACTGTGCATAAACATTATCTTGCTTCTTTCAGTTAACTCTCAGTGAATCTGATGAAACGGATTTGGCTTTTCATGCTCTTTTTTTCATTTGAGAAGCGAAAGATGGAGAAATGTTAATGACCCAAGTATGGAAATCTGGCTTTTAATTAAGTAGAGCCTTTCATGATCCAGTCTCTCTCAATTGTCTGCAGCCTCCCTTGCTTCCCACTACTTCCAGAGGAAACCAACTGGTTCTTTTTTTTTCCTTCCAAACCTGATATGGGGGCACATATGAAGGCTTTAGAGTTTAGAGCAGGGGTGTCAAACTGCCAGCCTGCGGGCCAAAACCGCACCCACCCCAGCTCTGGCAACGGGAAAAAAAGTTGCAATATGTCACGACACCCCTGCTTTAGAGTTTAGAGCAGGGGGTCAAACTGCCGGCCAGTGGGCCGGATACGTCACACAGAAGCCATGCCCACCCCAGCTCCAGCAAGGGGGAAAAAAGTCATGAGACCTCAGATGATGTGGCAAGTTTGACACCCCTGGTTTAGAGCATTTATTTATTTATTTATTTATTTTATTTTGACTTATATGCCGCCCTTCTCCCCAGACTCAGGGCGGCTTACAGCAAAAATACAAGTACAAAAATATAAATCAATTAAAATAGTAATATACAATATAAAAACTATATAACTATTACCACTCATACAACATACAGTCCCAATCAAAGGCCAAGGGGCAGAGCGCAGCTCACACGCCCCAAGCCTGACTGCATAAATGTGTTTTTAAGAGTTTTCGGAAAGCTAGGAGGGAGGGAGCAGTACGAACCTCTGAGGGAAGTTGGTTCCAGAGGGCTGGGGCAGCAACAGAGAAGGCCCTAACCCTAGGTCCCGCCAGACAGCACTGTCTAACAGACGGGACCCGTAGGAGGCCAACCCTATGTGCCCTAACCGGTCGCTGGGATTCATGGGGCAGAAGACGGTCCCGCAAGTATTACAGAAAATAATTACATTACAGAAAATCACACCTAAGCCCTCCTCTAACTATAAAGGAAGCTCAAAAGCACCACCAAGAGAAATATGGACAACACTCTTGAGTATCCGGAAGAAGAAAAGAAGCCTTTTCACCCAAGAAGAAAATTTCAGAGAAAGATCATTTTTGGCACACCATTAATACATCATTAGAATGTACACAATTCTGTGAGGGTTGGCTGGTATTTTTTTCAGATCTATATTTACTTTTTTTTTTAATGCTTTCCCAGAAACTGTCCTTTTGAGAATCCATATCACGTCAGGTACATAGAGGTAATAATGGCACAGGCAACGATTCGGGGGCGGGGGAAAACAAAATGAAAGAGGAAACACAGTTGAAGGCTTTCCAACTGGAGAAAGCACTGAGGGATCTTTCAACCTTCCTGCTTTATTGGCCAGGTAGAAGCCAGACTCGGAGTGGTCCAAGGTCATTCATTCCATGGTCAGTGACAAAGAGGAAATATTTCAAAACATTCTACTGCATGCCTTAGTAGCACACTGCCTATAAAACTGTTATCTTCCCTGATAAAGCTGGAGATTCAACCGCCTACAGCATGTTTTCATGATGATTAGTGCAAATAAGGAAGGCTAGTTAAAGCAAAGGTGGAGAAGATGCTTAGCCCCTGTGACTAATACCTGCTGTCAGCACCTGGATACAATAATGGACTGTCTGTGCACACTCAAGTGGATGTGGTACATTATAAAGCCAATGTACCAGACTAAAATACATACCTTCTTTTAGCTCTTCTAATGGGGATGTTCTGTCTCTGATAATGATTTTAATAATTGCAAGACCATTCTGTGGAGCAAAACAGGATTTGCAGTTTCTAGGTGAGGCAGGAGAAATGCATTAAGTGCTGCTTCTTTATACAGAGAGTTTTTTAAACACCTTTTTTTTTGCAAGTAATGTATAGCAAGGGATTTTTTTTTAATGCCACCTTTCTTTTAGTCAAAACTGAAAGAAGACTTCTTTACCAGACCTCATACTGCATCACAAGGAGGGATGAATTTATAGCTATTGTATGGGGGTCTCAGCTACTAACCCAGTCAGATCAGTCCATGATTGCACCTGGAGGCATTCTTGTCTTCACTTTTTTTGCCTCTCTAAATTGTGGCTGTAAAAGCTGTACAGTATTGTCTGACTACATTAAGCTGCAAAAGCAAGGCTAACAAAACGTTCCCGGTTTGTCAAATGAAAAGAAAAACATAAGGGAAATTGAGTTTCAGCCCCAAAGCAGAGACTACATCAGTGGTTCTTAATCTATTTAACTTAATTACATCTTTTCCTGATCTCAAATATCATTAACACCACAAAAATATCTAGACTCTGCTGTATTACAAGCATTTTAACAGTGGCAATCCCAAACCTTGATTTACAAGCTAGCATTGTGGATCCTCAATGCACAAACATTGTGGATCCTCCATCCATAAACAAGCATTGCTCCGTTATCCCTAGGATATATCCAAACTACCCCATTAGGGATAATTACCCAGTGTAAGGATCACTAGGCTAGGCCATTTGAGGCATCTGAACAAAATTCAGTCCCCAAGACTAACTGGACCCAAAATATCTCAAGACATACCACAACAAATAGAAAAATGGGTGATTTTAGGGCTTATAGAGAAAAGACTAAATTCAGGAAGGCAGTGTCAACAATAAAATAATGAGCAAAATTGGAGACAGAGCTTCTGTGAAAATACTGGTGAAAGGACTCAGGCAAGGCTTTGACTACCTCTCTCCTGCTTTCAAAAAAGTCAACTTACACTCGAAGCTAGATTTCCTTTCCTTGCATCTAGAAGTCAGTTTGTGATTGGTTCTTTCTTATTTGAACCTGGGAAGACTTCATTTGGTCTTAGAGTGCTCTCTCTCTCTCTCTCTCTCTCTCTCTCTCTCTCTCTCTCTCTCTCTCTCTCTCTCTCTCTCTCTCTCTCTCTCTCTCTCCTAGCAAACTCTTTCCTAGCTAGTTAACCTCAAGGAGACATTTGTATGCATGTAAACATTTAATAATATTTCTCTCCTGGGTGTGTTGACATTTTGACTAGAGATAAATCAAATCTTTAATTAATGGCAAAGACCAAATGTGTATCTGTGCGTTTGTGTGTGTGCAGGTGTGTGTGTTCTGAACAAGCAGAGACCTCTCCAGGCTTACATACTTTGAGACTGCTGTTATACTACACCTATAATTGCAATTATATCCGGAAGCAGGACAATGTTTGCCAAAAGTCCATCCTTATTTTTAAAATGCTGTGATTTGGGTAGACTAGGAAGTAAACATGGAAGTAGTCTACAGCAAATCACTTCCATCTTGTTGCCAATAAAAGCACATATACATAGCCATATCATCACAAAGCGAGCTTGACTTCAAGGACATATGACCTTAATGAAACAAATAGGTGAACACTCCACATTCAGATTTGGCATGAATTCTTTCAATTCTATCCAATTGTTTTCTTAAAACAGTGTTTCTCAGCGTTGCTGGCTGTGGAATTCTGGGAGTTGAAGTTCACATGCCTTAAAATTGTCAAGGTTGAGAAACACTGCCTTAAAAGGATATTGGGTTTAAAGAACCGTTGTATCAAAAGGTTTCCTGTGTGCAGGCAATATTTTTTGGACTCCATCAAGATAAATGTTAGGGGATTTTCCTGTACATAATTCAACTTCACCTGAAAGCTGGACATTCTCGACTTGAGAGGTCTATAGTGCATTCACATCCCAATTACTCATAGGGACATCAGCAGTTAAATGGGTGATCAATTGCATTATCACATTTTTTAAAAAAATGATAGCAGTAACCCAATCCACAAAAGCAGTAAAATGAAACAATTTTCAAAATATATTCTTTACAAACTGAACAATTTGGTTTATTAACCAGTCTTTGCCAATAGGTTCTACTAAAGTCTATCCAATTCCATTCCCAACCCCATGAAAAGACTTGGTTCTTGAATGTTTGCCATTTTAATGAGTCCAAAATTTTAATTTTAAAGCATAGATGCAAAAGCAAATTGTTTAGCTGGGAATGATCATCCATTTTTCTAGTTCAGGGGTAGGCAACCTTGGCTCTTTTATGACTTGTGGACTTCAACTCCCAGAATTCCTGAGCCAGCCATGCTGAGGAGAAATGGAGAGGTTTCCAAGCTGAGCCATGCTGGCTCAGGAATTCTGGGAGTTGAAGTCCATGAGTCATAAAAGAGCCAAGGTTTGCCTACCCCTGGTCTAGTTCATATCAATAATGACTACGCAATGCATCCTTATTTACAACTAGTCTGGAGTCCTTGATGGTCTCTGATCTTGGTTGTTTGCTTGCAGACATTTCGTTACCTGACTAGATAATATCTTCAGTGCTAGAAGAAAGTGGGGTTTGTGCTCTGTTTATATATAGTAGGTTGCCAGAGCCAATTTCACTCCCTTCTAGCACTGAAGATGTTACCTAGTTGGGTAAAAAAACATCCTCAGGCAAACAACCAAGCTCAGGGAGCACCAAGGACTCACAGTTCAATCCTGAGCTGTGTATATTGTCTTCTATTGGTTGTAACTACTCTAAATTCTGCTAAGTGCAGGGGTGCTTACTTCCACGTAATATGTATACGTTTGTGGTGTTCGGTGTAAAGTTTATGATTTGTGATGTCAAAATTTACTCCCCTTTTTAAAACTAAGCAGTTTTCTTGCGTCTGCTGATCTAGCATATACTATAGTAAAATGATAGGGTAGCAAATGACTTGTTGTTTCTTCATAATGCTCTTTTGTGAAGCCAAGATTAACAATCCAGTTTTGGTAGAAATTGTTATGGCCAAAGTTGTCACTTTCCCTATGATTTTTGGGACCATTTTTTTAAACCAGGATGAATAATTCACTTTGTGTTACTTACTAGCTGGCTAAAATAATTAGCATTGTGTTTGCATCCAGTTATGCCCAGAAGAGTAAGCATAATATCTTTCACAATATTTATTGTGCCTTCACTTGGCTGGAATTGTGAATTTTTACTATGGAAATATTAAACCCTTCCAAATGAATAAAATGATTTTCTTTCCAATACGACAGGCCATGATCCAGCACAAACACAAATGGGCATTAATTCACCAGGATCAGCAAACATCAATGCAATTATATCTATGGAATTTTTGTGACAATGATACAGCAATTCCTCCACTGTCATTCCTCCAATTGTGCCTTGGAATTGCAGCTAATTCTGTTCATAGAGAAGTCTGCTTGCAAGATAGACAAAATAGAAAGTATATTTATACTATATATTGTTAAAGTTTGTAACTGGCAACAGCTACCGTATTTCCCCCAAAATAAGACCCAATCAAAAAATAAGCCCTAGCCTGATGTTTTAGCATGCTCCTAATAGAAGCCCTACCCCCAAAATAAGCCCCAGTTAAGATCATCATCGGGGGGGTGGCCAGCAAAGGAAGTGGTGAGTATGTGGGGCAGAGGCATGGAGGGGAGGGAAACGATCCTGACACGCCGAGCGGCTGCCTGCCCTGTCGCAGCCACGGGCAAGCCAAGAGACAGTGGGACAGAGTGGGAGGGCAGCCACGTGTACATCAGGATCACCTGCCTCCCCACTGTTCCTCTGCCTCTGCCTGCTGCTGTTGCCGCTGCCACAAGGATGAGCCTCCCATGGCTGGCCGCCAACTCCATCCCACTGTCTATTGGCTTGCCCAAAGTCACAATGGGGCAGGCGGCCAGACAGGTAATCAACTCACCTATGCTGCACTGGCTGCACAGCCCCAGAGTGCACCAGCAAAGGGGCCAGCAGGCTGCTGCCAGACACCACTCCCCACCTCTTCTATGTGCCCCAGGAGTGTGGGGCGCCCAGCTGGGCTGATCACCCTGATACCGTGTTTCCCCTAAAATAAGCCCTCATGCATCTTTTGGAGCAAAAAAAAATATATAAGACCGGGTCTTATTTTCAGGGAAACACAGTATCACTTACTTGGCTTTAGAAACTGATTCATTATATTCATAAAAAAGGTGTCTATCAATGGCTGTTGGGCATAATGTGTAAGTAATACCTCCAGGATCAGCCTACTGATCAGAAAGCTGGTTGGTTTCCAGGATCATCTTGTTGACCACTGTGGGAAACAAGATTGTGGGCTGGGTAGGTCTGTGATGTCCCAGGGCACAGCACAGAGGCAATGTAGTCAGCTGGCAATTCAAATGGTTCTTTTGTTGCTCCAAATTTTCCCCAAATGCTCCCACTTTTGCTGGCAAGCCTCCAACAAAAGAACACACACACACACCCTCAGCCTGGCTGAAAGTAGGTTCAAATGCAGTCTGATTAGCATAAGAAAGTACTCAAGGCCATAAAGATAACAAGGAGGAAAACATAAACTTAAGGAGTCTGTTTGAATCCTAGCTTGCCGGAGCAGTTTTCAAAAGAGAGAATCCGAAATACAGACTGAGGTCTTTAAACATTCAAGTAATGTGGTCAGTCAATCCAATAGTTTGAGTTTCCAGGTTTCCAAACAGAAGTCACAGAACAAGAGATTAGCTACACAACACTCCAAGAATCAACTTTTGTTCCCCACAGCATCTCCTTAAATCTCAGTCTCCAGGTGTTCCTTGTGAAGAAGGGCAGGACGCTCTCCTCCTGAGTAACTGAGCCTGCCTGCATTGTTCCTTCCTTCTCTCCACTCTCCGTGCTCTAGGATTAGGTGGGGGGACCCTTGCTCATCACCTGAACTCTGCCTCTCCCGTTCCTCCTGTTCCAATCTTGAAGGGCTCTGGCCTGCCTTGGCCTGCTCTTCCCCACATTCTTCTGAAGCCACAGACATCTCTCCCTCGGCCTCCATAGGGTCCCATTCCAGTTCATTTTCCTCTGCAGATTCAGGCTCAGACTGAGGCATGACAAGGTCTTTGATTTGAATCAAGAAGACTTTTCATATGCTTTGCTTTGACCCAGGAGGCATGCCAAGATCAGTGATTTATTCATAAATACCAGAACAGCTTTTCTCCTGAGAGAAGGAATCAGGCCTTGATATTTCAGTTGGGGACAACTCAACAAGAGGAGTCAACTGCTTCTTGCATCAGGTCCAGATGTTTATAGTATAATTTCACTCTTCTATAGTGTCCAATATGGAATCATTCTAAGAGAGGGATGGGGAACTCCTGGCCACAGATGTTTATATATGTATATATTTATTTATCATTTTTAAAAAAGAAAAAAGTAAACAAACAAGAAAAAAGGAGAAAAGAAAAAAGAATAAAAAATAAAAAATATAATATTTATAAATGGACTTATCAGGATTATACTTGGTGGATAGTATATCTTTGATTAGAAATTAATAACTAAAATGTTAAATTATTGGTCAGCACATTAAATTAAATTTAACAATGGAAATAATAATTTCAATCTCTGAGCTAAGTACTTAAATCTCCACTATTTGTTTAAAAATACAAAAAAGAAAGGGGGGAAAGCAACTAAAACATTACAGATAAATGTTGGTTTCTAACTTGTAACTTGTATTCCAACAAATTATGTCAGATTGTCAATATACCATCATTCCAAATAAACAGACTCCATGGCTAATAATAAAAGATGCCGAGTTTAGCAACATTTGGAAGACCATGGGTTCCTATTCCTTGTGTAGGACAAATCTCTCCACCCAACCAAAGCGTGTTTATGTCTCTGAGCAATAAATATTAATTGTAATGCAATCAAGATCTTTCAACTAAGTGCCAGTGTTTTGTCTGCATGTGTTATTTCCTTTCCTGAAAAAATTAATGTTATGCTGGAAACTATAGCAAAGACACTGTAGAATTGTGGACTTTTTTTGACTCACTTCTTTGATGTAGCAATTTTAAAAAAGTATAAAATCTGTCTCTAATCAAAACTGTGAGCAGGAGCCAAAACAGCTAGCTCTAAACAATTATTTTGCCTAATCCATGGCCTTCAGTCTTTGGCAGACTTCCCTGGGAACCAGTGAATATAATTAGGTAGAAGATATAATTATTCTTATCACAAGGTAGGATGGAATGAAAGCCTGTTTTTTTTTAATAGTGGTAAACACTGGATGGTTAGCCAAGGATTCTCAATCCTGGCTTGCCTATTTCAGAGCCCTCATTATCTTACCCACCCAGTGAGAGGCAGAGTGCTGGGTCCCTTTTGCTAAGCATCTTTTTATTGTCATTATGTAAAAATCGTGCCTTTGTCCTTAGAAAAATGTCCATTCTTAACATGAAGGTTTCATTTGAAAGGCTACTACAGAACATGAATACTTTGCCTAACCAAAGTCAAGCAGGAAGGGTTCCTTTATATCAGGGGTGTCAAACTCACAACGTCCCGTGATGTGTCATGATGTATCACAACTTTTCCCCCATTGTTAGAGCTGGGGTGGACGCGGTTTCAGCATGACGCCTCTGGCCCGTGGGCTGGCAGTTTGACACCCCTGCTTTATATACAACATATTACGCAACAAGTGTCAGGCACTAAAGAGCAGGTCCACCTGCGAAGGCCCAACTAAACTGATTTATTGCTAAAAAGCCAGTGCAGAGGAATCTTCTCAACCGACTTCTCAATTATCTAAAAATTAATGAATCAGGAAGAGGCAAGCAAGTTTCAGATGCCCATGAGGCAGCTGTCAGAATTCCCAAGGATCACCAGTTACACATCTTTGGTACCTAGGATGATATGGTTTCTCCATAGGAAGGCCCCATTGTCACAGTGCCTCACTTCATGACTTGTTTTTAATCACCATCATACATTTAAGGTAAAATTTACATGAACATGGCATTAAAAATTGTGAGATTTCCACATCAGAGACATTTTTATGTAACATAATATTTGTATCAATATACAAGAGATGGGAAAGTTGATAACTATTTATAGAGGTGTTCTGTAAGGGGAGAAAAATGCATCAGATACATTTGATATATTTGTCAGCATCCAGCAAGGGTGGCCTTTCTATATGTAACAGTACGGATGCTATATTCATTACTTGATTCTTTTTTTGTACATATGATTTTTTTATTGAGGCATAGTGGCGCAGTAATTAGAATGCAGTATTGCAGGCTGACTCTGCTTACTGCCAGAAGTTCAATCCTGACCGGTTCAATGTTGGCTCAGCCTTCCATCCTTCCAAAGTCAGTAAAATGAGGACCCAGATTGTTAGGGTCAATATGCTGACTCTGTAAACCAGCGGTTCTCAACCTGTGGGTCGCAACCCCATTTGGGGTCGAACGACCATTTCACGGGGGTCGCCAAATACCGCAGTCCGCCATTTTTTTTTGGTCGGCCATTTTTTTTGGTCGGCCATTTTTTTGCCTTTGCGATGCAGGCCATCGCACCACGCATGCGCGATGCCACTTTTTTTGGGGGGTCGGCCATTTTTTTTTGGTCGGCCATTTTTTTTGGTCAGCCATTTTTTTCCCCTTTGCGATGCGGGCCGTCGCGCCGCACATGCGCAATGCGCAATGCGGACCCACCATTTATTTATTTTTTTGGTCGGCCATTTTTTTGGGGGGGTCGGCCATTTTTTTATTATTTTTGGGGGGGGGTCTGCCATTTTTTCCCCTTTGCGATGCGGGCCGTCGCGCCGCACATGCGCAATGCGCCCGTCGCGCCGCGCATGCGTGATGCGGGCCGGGGTCAAGCCCCGGAAAAGGTTGAGAACCGCTGCTGTAAACTGCTTAGAGAGGGCTGTAAAGCACTTTCTATACAAGTCTAAGTGCTATTGCTACTGCTATTTTTATTATTTGTATCAGATGGTTGTTGGTTTGTTTCTTTTTTCTTTATTTTGTATTTTAGCTTTGAATTTTTTTTAAAAAAATGAAAAAAAAAATAATATGGCAATTGTACAGAGCAGTGTATCACCGGATGTTAGCTATATATTGGAGAACTGTTTATACCTGTATAATCAAAGTAGGGATCCATATATTACCCAATATTAATGAGGTTTAGGATTCCCAGATCTAATTCAAAATAAGGCTTTTTTAGCTTAATTATGATACAGGAAAGAAGAATTTTAATAGATGCTCTTGAATTATGCACAAAGGCTAGCTGTCCACTGATACTCATGCATTTCTTGGCAACCATATGGAAGTGATCTGCAATTGCCTTCATCTATTTTTTAAAACATTTTGTAGTCTATAAGTCAAAGATCCCCTGATGATCTCTCAGCCAGGCATTAATCTTGCTTGACCTTTTAAAGATCAGCTTAGATTGGCTAGGTGATTATCTTCTCTAGTAGCTGGAAAACTAAAATATTTATGCAACCCATTTCTTTTTCTATTTGTCTTCTTATTCTACCAGCAGGCTTTTTTTTAAAAAAAAAGATTGCTTATTGTCCTTTCTTATCTTGCGGGACCTTTGTCAGTACAAAGTTAGATCTCTTAGAACAGGACTTTTCAACCAGTGGTACGGGTACCACCTGTGGTACATTGGCACCTGGCAGGTGGTACGAGAACATCCAAGAAAAGTGGTAGCAGGGGAGGGGAATGAGCTGAACCGGTGGCAGCACCACACAAGCCTGAGCGAGAGATGGCTGGAGCTGCAGGGCTGTCAGGGCTCAGTGGAAGTGCCAGGATCAGTGCTTCTTCAGGGCTGTCAGCGCTCAGCGGAAGCGCCAGGATCAGCGCCAGGCTCCAGCTGGAGCTAGGCGCTGATCCTGGTGCTTCTGCTGAGCCCAAAAGAAGCGCTGATCAACTGGAATGTTGCAGTATCTCGAAGGTCTTGTGATTTACATTCAGATGCTTGGCAACTGATTCATACTTATGACGGTCGCAGTGTCCCAGGCTCATGTGAAGTGACCAAAACCTGCTGCAACCACCCAGCAGACAGGGGGAATAAAAACCAAACACCCCCACCCCATCGCCGCTTCCAATCCTCAACAGAAATGCTCACAACAATGAAAACCTAGAATAGTTGGAAGAGCACCGCCGGGCGGGCGGGCAGGTGTCTTGCTTGGCTGTGGCTTGGGGGGGGCACTTTTTTCAGTGCCATTGTAACTTTGAGCAGTCATTAAGCAAACTGTTTTAAGTCGAGGACTATCTGTACTTTATCACTTTTTTCCCTTTTTTGGGGGGTCATCAAGTTTTTGACACCTTGCTAGGCGACTGGTGGTACTCGGATATTGCCATATCCTAATGTGGTACAATGGGTGAAAAGATTGAAAAGCCCTGTCTTAGAAGGCACTCTTAAATAGATGTAGCTCATAAACCTCTTAGAATTGTGATAGTAACCCATTCTCCATGCAAACCCTGAGTGGAAAGAGCATTCTTTTGACTAACTAATTCTTGAAGGAGTGCAAAAAAAGGGGAAATTAAAACTATGACAGTACTGATGCCAATCAGGAGAACATAAGAACTGTGCAGTTACTTCAGTGAGCAGAGGCTGATTTGAGGATGGTTATTAATTTTGTTTTTTAGCTTGACACTCTGGGTTGAGGACCTCTTGGTGTCTCCAGAAGAGAATCCACTTAACTTTTCCTGAGATTCTAAGGGGTGAATAATTACAGTGTCTTTACAACTTGTGGTCTTAAACTCTCAGAATTCCTGAGCCAGCATGGTTGGCTCAGGAATTCTGGGAATTAAAGTCCACAGGTCGTAAAAGGGCCATAGTTGCCCACCCCTGGCCTAGAGTCTCTGGAGTGCAGGAAACTTGTCTTTCTTCTGCAAAAGGAACCTGATTTTGTACTGTATCTTTGAGCAGCATTGTGCCCCATTGAAAGACATTAAGTTTCTTGAAAAGAAAAGAGCAAAGGAAAAGACTAGTCTTGGTTTCTTTCTTTTCTGACAATCGATGAAATGGGAAGGGTTAATAGAATGCTGCTTAATGGATTCTTTTGTCACTCAATATGTCTCAGCTCAACCTTCCAATTTTTTGCCTCAAGAGATACAAACAAATTGGCATCACCAGCGTGGGAGAGGCTGTTGGAGCTTTCTGCGTACTTTACAGCCTTTTGTGGAAAAAAAATGTGTTTTCTTTGAACTGTTTATCAAGGAATATGAAAAAATCTGTCACATTAGTTCTGGGACAGTTCAATCACATGCAAGGCAACCTTTCTTCTTGAAGTTCTCAAGAGCTCCATACAACATCCCTTGCTCTGTTCAGGGTCTCCTGGAAATCGATTGGATTTAAAAGGACTACTTTTTTTTTTTTAGCAACAGATTGTTTCTATATTTCTCATCCGATGACAGCTTTGAGGAGACCATAACATGCCTCATTCTCATTTTATTTTGTAAAAAAAAAGATGCACGTTTGTGTCTGCCTCTTAAACACGTTAAGATCTAGCCCTGGACTATTATCTTTGACAAAATTCAAGTGGAAGTCCAAGCAGATTGATTCACTCTCTACTCCAACTTCACTTTACTGCTGAACATTTTCCAATGGGCAGAATAGCCAGGAGAAATCCTATCTCTGAACAATTAAAAGCAGACTTAACATTATTTAAGCTAATGTAACATGAGAGGGTGAGACCTCATAAACCATCACAGAGAAGGACTTTTCTCTTCTATTGAAAAGAATCTCTAAAATACATACAACCAGCTTTTTCCTCCAGTGGCAGAATGCATTGCTCATTTTATTGAGTCTTAAGAGATTTTTTTTTTCCCCTTGTCAGCAGCCTGAAATGTTGTACTTCACACTTTCATACATGTGTGCTGCGGTTGACTGTGTTTATTGACCCCTTGAAGATTCAGGCACTGAATGTAGAGAGCATTAGCCCTATAATATTTTAGACAGAAAATCACTGTTGTGAATCTGCACAAGAAAATGGCACAGACTGTTTTGCTAAATCTAAGTCTCTTTAGGAAAGTCTTCTAAAGACATTAGCAAAATTGTAATGCATTGATTATTGTTGGATTGTTATACTGATGCTCAATTGCTGATTTTCAATAATATGTGACCCATTCATTCTGTGTAGCAAGTAACCATGATCACAAGGACATGTTAGCTACATTCATATTTGAAATGGACATGTCACAAGCTCCTTGGGGCAGACTGGAATTAGCTTCAGCTGGATATAAATAAATCTATTGATTTCCATTTCCCTTAGTTTCTCAGTTTTGTCAATATGTCTGATTTGGCTTGTCAAGCTTGAGAAATGTTTTCCACGTTTCATACTCAAATGTATATTTTGCTATTTCTCCTATTACTTTTTTATTTGTAGTTTGGTCTGATATACATAGTTTCTTCATACATTTCCCCCCGAAACTAATATACATTGTTTTAGTTATTGTAATTTACTTTGTAGAACATACAAGGTTTTGCATTGGTGATGTAGATATAGATATAGATATAAGTATTCATTCATTAACTGCAGAGCAACATTTGGAGAACTGAGAATTTTGAATCATGATTAATAATAATAATAATAATAATAATAATAATAATAATGTTGGAAGGGACCTTGGAGGTCATCTACTCCAACCCCCTACTCAGGCAGGAAACCCTACACCATTTCGAACAAATGGCTGTCCAGTCTCTCCTTAAAAACTTCCAGTGTTAGAGCATTCACAGCTTCTGGAGGCAGGTTGTTTCACTGATTAATTGTTCTAACTGTCAGGGAATTTCTCCTTAGTTCTAGGTTGCTTCTCTCTTTAATTAGTTTTTATCCATTGCTTCTTGTCTTGCCTTCAGGCGCTTTGGAGAATAGCTTGACTAAATTTAACTTGGTGAATTGACTCAAAAAGACAACATTTTAAGGTCAACCAACACACATTTCTTCCCTTTGTTAATGTATAAAGCAGTCCCAAATAGGAGCACAAAGACAAAAAAGGAGTCACAAAGTTTCATTGAAAAAAAAATGTACTGTTTTCAGTACTGAATTGTCTTCCATCTTTCTCAATGGTCTTTGGTCACTGCATTATTAAGCTCCTGTCATCATTTTTTCCTAATCAAAATAGCTTCATGCTGCTGCTCTTGAAATTGCTATGCCAAAAACTGGGAGAAAATATGCTCCAGGGACCTGGAAATCCAGACGAAAACCTTTCTTTTACTACATAGTCATGTTTACCAGCACATATTACTTGTATTCATATTTTATGGGTATATTGGAAATTGCTGAACTGCAGAACAGATTTCAAGATGCAGGAGACCTTCAGGCCAAGCCAGGTGTTCTGTGGCAATCAAATCAAAGGAGAAAGTCAGCCTTAGAGGACCAATGCTGATCTGGAAAGTGGATGCAGGGTGCCACCTAATGGTCCTCAAAAAGAGAAAGCTAATGTTATCTATGTTCCAAAGAATACTGCATGCAGGGAAGGGAGGAGGGAAGAACGTTTACTAAAACAGATGTTTACAAAGATTAATACCTAATGTTGTATGCTATGTTCTAGGATGATTGTTTAGCAATAGGATCTTTGGTTTAATGTTGATCACATTAATATGGAACCAGATAAGAGAAACACCAATCAAACAAAGTGTAACAGGAGTATAGTTGAGGCTAGATGCGAGGGGTGGAAAAAGGCTTACTAATTCAGACGTTTTCAATGACTAATACTTAGTATTGTATATCAGGTGCCATGATGATTGCTGCACAATACGTTTTTATGTTCAATGTTGATTGTTTTAATAAAAGAATTTTATATATTAATAAAATATATATATATTAGACCCAAGTCAGATTGTTCATTCCTTCAGTCAGTCACAGAAAATAATTGCATTAATTGCAGGAAAAGTTAACTGAGTTCTTATCACTCTACCTAACCATTTTATTTTTTTTTACATATCACCAATTTACGGGAATGGAAGAAGAAAGTATTGATCTTATAGCAAGAGTTAGCTAGGTTAGTTCATTAGATAATAAAAATTAGGACTTCACTATGCAAACTAGATTAAATATGTTCACTTTACAATTCTATTTTACAAAAAAAAATTGTTACAATCTGCTAAGTTATCACTATGGAGTTTAAATGTCTTTATTTCAGGCTGAAGAAAAGTTATGAAAGAATAGAAACTTGCAATCATTTCAATTCAGCAACAGAGACACAATATATAGGTCTTAATAGAAATAATTGGGAACCTTTTGGCTTGAAAATTCCTTCAGCTTCAATTCCATACTACATATCAGCTTGTAACTTAAAATAGCCAGTCAAGATTTGAATATTGCAGTCCCCTTTAAATGTCCTCTAACAAGGAACTACCACAAAACCATATTGTTTATCCACATTTGCAAGGAGAAACATGAATAAATAATATATAATTATTTACTAAAATGCCTGTGTTTTTTTCCCCAGCTTTAAAAGCTTAAAATATTCATACTGATGAGGCTGGGCTGTCTTTGTCTCCTTTAAAATGCTAAACAAGCCTGCGGCACAATCACAATCTAGTGCAAGGATAAGTTATTTTCAAGATAAATTCAGACAAGCTTTAAATTAATCAAAGAGATGATGGTTAACTTTTTTTATATGTTTTAAATCAACAATAGATATTTGTAACATTAAGCAGGTTGCCTCCTTACTCACTGTAAGGAGCAGAAGTATTTTAAGATGATCTAAATCAGCTTCCATTCAAAGAACTCTCACCTGAACATATTAGACATTTATTTTGAAATCAACCTTGCTTTAACAAAAAAAAAAACCTGATGGGATTAATATTTAATTTTGGAGCAGATGGGTGGAATGGTTCCAAATGAAACAGTAGCTTAGTCTAGAACCGTGGTGGCGAATCTATGGCACGGGTGCCACAGGTGGCACGCAGAGCCCTTATAATACTTTTCGCTTTAGGCCTCTGCCGCCGTGTGCAAAAAAAAAAAGATTCAATCAATCAATTTCAACTTCTCGCAGGAAAAAAAAAGATCTCGCAAAGTTGGAATTGATTGATTGAACTTTTTAATCCCATCCAGTCTGCCATTACCACTGCAGCCACACCCACCCAATGGGCCATGCCCACCTGTTACCCAACAATACATAAGTGTGTTTTGGGTTGCAGTTTGGGCACTCGGTCTCTAAAAGGTTCACCATCACTGGTCTAGAACATGGCTGGCTCAGGAATTCTGGAAGTTGACGTCCACGAGTCATAAAAGAGCCAAGGTTGCTTACCCCTGGTCTAGAACTATTAGGCTACCTCTCCTTGTTGCTCTCAGTCCTCACATTTTTCTGCCTCTTTGAATCTTATATTAAAAGTAGTTGGTGTAGACTTGCAGTAGTGTCAAACTGGTGGCCTGCGGGCCAGATGCATCCCACACAGGCCACGCCCATGCCAGTTCTGCAAAGGCAAAAAAACCCACATCACGATACATCACGTGACACGAGTAAGTTTGACATCTATGGTGTAGAGCAAGGGTGTCAAACTGCCAGCCCGCGGGCCGCACACGTCACGTGGAAGCCACGCCCATCCCATTGCCAGCAATGGCAAAACCGGCCTGATACGTTACGCGACATCACGTGACGTCGCGAGTTTGACATGACTGGTGTAGAGATATCAGGTATAGATAAAGAACTAACCCAGAAGTAAAAAAAACAAACAACAACTTGCAGGACAAGGCCTCAAGTTTGATTCTTGGCATTTTCAGCTGTGGCTGAGAAATCATACTTGATAACCTGAAGAGCTGAACTAGCCAGTATTATCAGCCATGCTAGTCTAAGTGAGGCAGGAGACTGATTTTCTAACTGAATATATAACTGCAAGGAGCTATAGAACAGGAGGAGGAGGAGGAGGATATCAAAAAATCAAAATATCAAAAAAATAAGATGAAGGGTTCACATTTTTTCAGAAAGATTCTTTTGAAAAGGGAGAAGTAATAACATGGGATATTTTAACTGGGTAGATTGGATACGTGTATTCCATCTGCAGTTCATCCTGAATCAAATGGTAGGATGGGGAAATAAATGAAATTTCCTGGTAATGATAGCTCGTATATGAAGCTATAGATGCATCTGAATTATGCAATTATATTTTAATGTTGGATTAAAATAAAGCCTAACTACTTGCTTCTGAAATAAAATTGTCACCTATGCCACATAACAATCTTGAGAAACTACTAAGTTGTTGCAAAGCTTTTATTTGATGAGGCATGTTTCACCATGTTTCTTTGAAAGGGTGCTTTGCATAAATCTTTTTTAAAACAAAGTACTCCTTCAAAGATTTGGGCCAGGGATGAGAAAAAATATTGTCTGTGGTATCGATACCCCCCTAAAACTGTTGGTGGCAGCTCAAAGCTAAGTAACAATTAAACAAATTTAATGATGTTATTGCACTAGATTTCAATGAAGATGTAATTGCATTAAATTTCAATGAGGATATCACATCCCTAAAACCATTGATGGCTGCCCAATGTTAAGTAACAAACAAATTTCACTAGATTTCAATGAGGATGTTATTGCATGGGGTTTCAATGAGGATATCAACATTTTAAGTGGATTCGGATGACAATGGGGACATTTCAAGATATTCTGGCATTCTTCTGTGTGGGGAGGGAAATAGCTGGAAGTCAGCAATTTCATGAGAAATTTGAGCTATTTTTTTTTATTTGTTTTGATTTTATATAGCCTGAGCTCTCATAAAGTTGCTAGCTCCTGCTGTAAGACACCTGAACTGGAAAGCTGAATAAATGTTAAAAGTCTCCCATCAGAGATATTAAATAATGCTGTATGTTAATGCAACACTTAAAATTAAATTGGAGTCATGAGTGTGAGTTAAAATCTATTTATATCACTGGAAGCACTCCAGCAACTTGGGGGCCAAATTCTGGTTTTTAATTTTCACAGGTAATGCTTCACATGTATGAACTGAGCGAAATAAATGTTTGCCTCTATACACACATTTTAATTCCAGTTGATATTCACTTTTGATGTTTAATCATTTAATCATTTAGGTAGAGCCGAATGGGACTGCCTTCCCATTCTCTATCAATATCAGGAAAATAAAAGAATTGTTTTCAAAAGGGAATAACAGTTCACAGCATTTAGTTTTAGATGGGCTTGATTTGTTATGCAGTAAAAATATCATAATACTGTCTTCCGTGATAATTCCAAACTAAGCAAGTGTGTCAAAACATCGTGACCAGTTGTAAACTGAGGGCATCTATCACTCCAGTATCTGATTTTTTTTATATAGAATAGAGCTGGAAGGGACCTTGGAGGTCTTCTAGTCCAGCCCCCCGCTTAAGCAGGAGAACCTACACCATCTCAGACAGGTGACTGTCTAGTCCAGCGGTTCTCAACCTTTTCCGGGGCTCAACCCCGGCCTGCATCGCGCATGCGTGGCGTGACGGGCGCATCACACATGCGCGGCGCGACGGCCCGCATCGCAAAGGGGAAAAAATGGGGTACCAAAAAAAAATTAAAAAATGGCCGACCCAAAAAAAATGGCCGACCAAAAAAAAATGGCGGGCCCGCATCGTGCATGCGCGGCGTGACAGCCTGCATTGCAAAGGGGAAAAAATGGTGGACCAAAAAAAATGGCCAACCCAAAAAAAAATGGCGGACTGCGGTGTTTGGCGATCCCCGTGAAATGGTCGTTCAACCCCAAATGGGGTGACGACCCACAGGTTGAGAACCGCTGGTCTAGTCTTTTCTTAAAGATTTCCAGTGATGGGGTGTCCACGGTTTCTGGGGGTAAGCTGTACCACTGGTTGATTGTCCTCACTGTCAGGAAGTTTCTTCTTAAATCCAGGTTTTAATATAAACAATGCTGTGCTTTGATGGTTTGATGGCCTAGACATTGGTATTTGAACATAGATCTTTTTAACATTTATATTTGATTGTGTTCTACTAATCTAGATGAAATGTTAATGTATATTGCTAGTCCATAAATGATATACCATATGCTAAATAAATAAATCTAAACTAAGCTACTGCTTTGATATCAGAGGTAACTATTTCACAGACAGTTCAGTCCTCAAAATTGATTACACTGAGTTCAGTGTGATTTTCTCTTAGACAACTCTAGTTACATTTAGTGGGACTTCCTTATGAGTAAACAATAATGTGATACGGGCCAAGGTTCATTTCTCAGGCTAAAGATGGTTTTACATCCTAGCATCTCAAAGCTACCAGGTTACCTGCCTAGTTGGTTGGAAGAAACCTAGAGTTTGGACCCTGCATATGGATTAGGGTCATATGTTATATGTTCAGTTAGACATTGTACAGAATTTAGTGCAGCTGATAATAGAAAATGGCGCTACCTTCCATTGTCCAAGTACTTCTGTTCCTTTGAGATATTGACCAAAACCTCAGAGGCATACTAAGGTTTTGTGGGTAACAGCATCCACACCCTTTTAATGATGTTGACTTCTCAAAGCAAAGTTTCCACAAATACTAGTTACATTATTTATAGCTTCTTTTAATGGAATGTGTCACTCCCCAAGGTACTTTTTCAAGAGGCAATGGGGCTTTATTGTTTTTCTTTGAAGATGTTTCATTTCTCATCCAAAAAGCTTCTTCAGCTCTGACCTGAAGAAGCTTCTTGGATGAGAAGCGAAACATCTTAAAAAAAAACACAAGAAAGTCTAGATGCTTCTTGAAAAAGGAACTTTAGGAAAGCCATGACCTGGATGACTGAAAATCTCAATGGAATATGTCACTGCAATGAGAGCCAGTTTAGCATAGTGGTTAAGATACCAGGCTAAAAATGGCAAGTTCTGGTCCTACCCAAAGTTATCTTAGTAACCTTGGGCCAGGTACTCTCTCTCAGCCCTGGGAAGGATGTAGCGGCAAACTACTTCCAAAAAAACTTTGCCAAGAAAACTGTAGAGACTAATCTATGCTGTTACCAGGAGCCAATACTGTCTCAAAGGCAGAAAGAAAAGAAAGAGAGAGAGAGAGAGAGAGAGAGAGAGAGAGAGAGAGAGAGAGAGAGAGAGAGAGAGACAGACAGACAGACAGACAGACAGACAGACAGACAGACAGACAGACAGAGACAGAGAGAGAGAGAGAGAGACAGAGACAGAGACAGAGACAGACAGACAGACAGACAGACAGACAGACAGACAGACAGACAGACAGACAGACAGACAGAGACAGAGACAGAGACAGAGACAGAGACAGAGACAGAGACAGAGAGACAGACAGAGAGACAGACAGAGAGAGGGAGAGAGGGAGAGAGAGAGAGAGATTTCTGCAATGCAATCAAGAATGTAGATGATAGTCTTGTAGAATTTGTGGCCATCACCACTTTTAATCCAGTAGTTCAGGACAATAATAGACATTACAAGGTGTTTATTGATTTAAATAGCATTATCTCTTATACATTTAATGAGCTTGCCTCTCTGCTTTTATAAAAAAGACTCTGAATATACTTAACACCCAAATGGTGGTAGGTAAGAGAAAGAGAAAATGGATTTGAGTTTCTCTTATCACCCTTTAGGAATGACATCACTGGCTTATTATAAATTCTTAGGAATATTATCACTGGAGATTTAAATGCTGGAAATTTAGATACAGGAATGTATCTGCAAATAGGTTCTATAGGGCTTCCAGCAACATAGTTGGCACATTTAACCACATTGCACACAAAATCTGAACATCTTTCCAGTAAGAGTCTCTAACCAATATTTTTCTTATTTTACAGAATCCCCTTCACCTGCAGTTGAGTTTAGAACGTTCCCTGAGTTTTGATGCTGATGTCACTTTTTCAATCTTGGCCTTGAACAACTGGTATAATTTTAGTTTGATGGTGTGCCAGGAAGAATGGAACATCACAGATTTTCTCTTCCTTACTCAGCAGAGCTCCAAATTTTATTTGGGATCCATTATAAATATCACAGGAAACCTCACATCCGCCAGTGACCTCTTGACCTATCTGCAATTTCATCTGGAGAACATTAAGGATACAACATCAACAGTGGTGATGTTTGGCTGTGACATGGAAAGCACAAGGAGGGTTTTTGAGATAACCACACAATTTGGAGTTATGCCACCTGAACTTCATTGGATTCTTGGGGATTCGCACAATGTGGAAGAATTGAGGACAGAAGGTTTGCCGCTCGGTCTTATAGCTCACGGGAAAACGACACAGTCTTTTTTTGAAGATTATGTGCAGGATGCAATGGAGCTGGTAGCTAGAGCAGTTGCTTCAGCTACAATCATCCAACCAGAATTGGCTTTGATTCCGAGTACAACCAATTGCTTGAACACAGAGGAAAAAAATCTCACATCAGGCCAGTATTTATCAAAGTAAGAGATCTCTCTTCAATAAATGTCATTGTAAATGTGTATGTGTCGTACAAAACTCAAATCAGATTTTTCTCCATGATGGTCTATTCCCAACATGTCCTTTCAGGTCTTCCAATGGTGCACTCATCATCTCTGTAACTTTGTCCACCCATCTTGCTAACTACTGGTCGGCTAGACTCTTAACTCCAGAATTCCTATGTGGCAGAAAATTCAGGGAGTTTAAACTATCCTCTGAATAATTCCCAGGTTGGAGAAGCTGATCTAAAAAGTGGTATAGAAATAGATCTGATTCAGAGAACAGAAGCAGCAGGTGATTAATCCCCCTTCAGCTCATTTTTCTTGTTTCTAAATTCTCCAACTTTAGTGACTCTATATCTTGTTTTAAAATTTGTTTAAAGGGGGAAAAATCATCCCTTTTTCATTAAAAACAACTTCAGATTGAGATTTACTCCTAGTGAACTATAACTTTCATAGCAAAGACTATAGGAATAGAAGGCAGCAGATTTGGTAAGTCTGATTATTAACATAGGGCAGGGGTCTTCAAAGTTGGCAATTTTAGGACTTGTAGACTTCAACTCACAGAATTCCTCAGCCAGCCAGGGCTGGCTGAGGAATTCTGGGAGTTGAAGTCCACAAGTCTTAAAGTTGCCAACTTTGAAGACCCCTGTCATAGGGGCACTACTGTTTCTGAAGATCAACCAGGAAAGGCTTGATCTGCAAAACTAAGGTGTGACCAGGCAAAAATCCATGTAGATTTTTTTCTTATTTTTATCTTAGCTTCACTCCCCAATTTGAAGGAGGCCTATTTTATTTTATTTTTAAAAAATCCTGATTCCCTGCAGATGCAATGCTGCAATGATTACTAGGTTATTGTGGCTATAAACATTTTTGAGGACCGTAATTCAGCTGCCTTGGAGCAGAAAGGGGCTGTTGCATTGTCTTTTCTGCAGAAGGCAAGTCCATTCATTATATATCCTGCCAACGAAGGTATTGAGGGCACTACAAAATCTAATAGTCACCAAATTGGAATAAACTGGCATGAAGCAAGTTGTAATGTGTGTGACGCTCTGCCTGTCTCTTCCCTAGCAATCAGGCAGCAAGTTCAGTCCTGTGCTTAGCTTGAAGAGTTTTGTAATCCATCTGCAAAATCCTGCTATTAGGTGGGTTAGGAAGTTATGATAATAGCAAGCTGAGGAAACTGCCATGAAGTATGCAGGCAAGTGCAATATAGATTTTCTGTTACAACAGAGCAAGAGATGAGAAGTTTCTTGTTATTTAGTGGGTGAGAGATATCAGAGATACTGGTATCTGTGTTATGGTGGGAGAACCATAAACCTCTCTGAGGCTTAAAAATTGGTCCTATTCAATTTGCAGAGATTTGGGGTCTCTCCATGTCCAAATATTCAAATGATTTTTTTTTTGTGCTGTGTTTTTGTAGCAGATGCAGATCACATACCTTAGAAATCCTGTATTGAGAAAGTTTCTACTGTGTTAATTCCTAATCTTATGTTTGCCCTGGTTACAGGGTAACCATCTTGTCTGTAAATGATGGCATTTTAATTATGCCATTTGAGTAATTAAAGCCCCCACATTATGCCATTTGAGTAATTAAAGCCCCCATATTGACTCATTGCCAATTCTCATTTTTCTCATTCTCGACTAAACTTTGGGAGATAAAGACAGAATTAGCAAGTTACCAGGCTAATGAGTACAGAACAATTTAATTAACCTACCAGTGGAAATTTATTATTGTGACCCCCTTTGAACCGTCAATATTTCAGTGTCCACAAAAACACAAACACTAATGAGCTTATGACTATGAAGGACTATGTGCCGTTCTTTTAGTCACATAGCTAAATTGTTTTCACCATATACTACCAATTCTAAGTATGAATATGACAAATGCACATCATAAAAGTTCAAATTTTCAGGAAGAAGTGATTAGAAGTAACTCTACCTCATTGCAATCAGTCATTTCATGCTGAAAAGGAGTGGGATTGAGTTCACTTATCAGTTCCTTCCTTGTCAGAAGATTGCAAAAGACAATCATATGACCCTGGGACAATGCAACCATCATGAGTATGAGCCAGTTGCCAAGTGTCTGAATTTTGATCACATGACCATGGGGATGGTACAACAGTCGTAAGTGTGAAAAGTGGTCATAAATCACTTTTTTCAGTGCCATTGTAATTTTGAACAGTCACTAAACCATGACCGTTGTTGTAAGTCAAGGACTAACTGTAGTCTGTGGCTCTTTAGAGATTCTGCAAATGAATGAATCCCAGAATGCAGCGTTAGTGTGCAGAGTGGGAAAATAAATGGGTAGCCCCAAATACACTCACCAAAAATAAGAAATAGTGCTTGAAATAGAGAAGAATTGCCAGCAAGTGAAAGAAGAAACCTCATCTTAACAAAGAACATTTCACCAAATTAGGGAGCCAAAACAATTCAGGAGAAATATGTATATGCAGAAAGAGAAACATTTACATTCATTAAGAATCTGCTCATATTCAACAGCAAACAGCAGTCGTGAATTTAATTGGAATAACAGTATGGCAAATGCAAATAAAGAAGCTGACTAAATGTACTTTGGGCACAAACGTTCCCCGTCAGCAGGAGATTTTAACCCACTTTCTATTTATCTGCTCTGCTACCTTCAGAGTATAAGTAAACTCCACCTCCCCCACTTCTTAAATTAGCCTGAATGACATCTCCATAGATGGTTGCATTCATCTCCATTCATTCTTTGGAGTTTTCCTTTTGTGCAAATGTGTTCAAATGGACCTTGTTTTCTTGTTTATTTCTTCCTGAAATAAATCAATAATCCATTGAGAAATCCCCATAAATAAGGCTAGTGGGAGAGAAGGGTGTTCTTATATTTTAAACAACACGGAAGGAAAGGAACAGCTAGACTACATCTTGCTGTCATGAAAACAAAACCAAGTCTATATAATACTTTGAAATGATCACTTGTTGGCCAAACAAATTACTACTTATTAACATATGCCATTTGAAAAATATTATAAACACAGAGGACATCCAGTATCTGTAGCTCAGATGGCAAGGCATTTGGGTAAAAAATTCTATTCCTACTCTTCATCCAAACATATATGCAAATTATTTCTTTCCTTGGATCTGAGGATTTCTGCATTTTGATTGTAGGCCCATACAGAATACCATCACAGGCAGGAAGAGTAGTCAGGCCAAGCTAAGCTAGAACTCTAGATGAAGATGCTTGGGTGAAGCAAACAAAACATGTCTGTATTTCAGTTTGTTTCTGTGTCTGAATCCTGTTGAACTTGTGATTTTGCCTCAGAAACTTGGTAAATTTCAGCCTTGAATGACCCCCCCCCCAAAAAACCTATTGCACAAGGCAGACATATTTTTAAAAATGCCCTTTCCATTCCAGGACCTTCAAAATGTATACATATGTTCATATAGTTCCCAAAGCATGGGACTTTCTTGCCTATTATGGAGTTGAAAAATCTTACAATGTAGGCCTCTCATTGTGCTATGAGAGCTGCAGATGGAAGCGCAGGCATGTATCTTGTTCATCCCAAAGAGGTATCTGAATTGGCCTTGTCGCGTTTGAAGAAAAAGCATAAATGTGTTGGGGGGGAACAATCTCAGTTCCAAAAGATGTTGCAAAGTTCTGTCCTCTGAATATCTGCTCATAACTTCTTCCTTTTGTCCTACAGGTTTTTAGCCAACACTACGTTCCATGGGCTCAGTGGCCACATCAGAGTAAAAGGTTCTTCCATCATTAGTTCAGAAAACAAATTCTTCATTTGGAATCTTCAGCATGACCCTGTTGGGAACCCAATGTGGACTCGCTTGGGGAGTTGGCAAGAAGGCAAGGTTGTCATGGATTATGGGATCTGGCCAGAGCAGGCTCAGAGGCACAAGAATCACAACCAGCATCCAACTAGGCTGCATCTGAGGGTGGTGACGCTCATTGAACATCCCTTTGTATTCACCAGGACTGTGGATGATGAAGGATTGTGTCCTGCAGGACAATTCTGCCTGGATCCCTTGACCAATGATTCAGCTATGCTGGATGCTCTTTTTGAAAGTCTCCAAGGAGGCAACGACACAATGCCCACCAAATTTAAGCAGTGTTGCTATGGCTACTGCATAGACCTATTAGAAAAGTTGGCTGAAGATATGAACTTTGATTTTGACCTGTATATCGTCGGTGACGGGAAATATGGTGGTTTGAAAAATGGCCAGTGGACAGGATTGGTTGGTGATCTTCTGGCTGGGACAGCCCACATGGCGGTGACATCCTTCAGCATCAACACAGCCCGTAGCCAAGTGATTGATTTCACCAGCCCTTTCTTTTCCACCAGTTTGGGCATCCTGGTGAGGACCAAAGACACAGCTGCTCCTATTGGAGCATTTATGTGGCCGCTCCACTGGACCATGTGGCTGGGCATCTTTGTAGCTCTACACATCACTGCAATCTTCCTGACTCTGTATGAATGGAAGAGCCCCTTTGGAATGACCCCAAAGGGTAGAAACAGGGAGAAGGTTTTTTCCTTTTCCTCTGCTTTGAATGTCTGTTATGCCATCTTGTTTGGGAGGACAGCTGCCATCAAACCTCCAAAGTGCTGGACGGGAAGGTTTCTAATGAATCTCTGGGCCATTTTTTGTTTATTTTGTCTCTCCACATACACTGCTAATCTGGCTGCTGTTATGGTGGGAGAGAAAATCTATGAAGAATTGTCTGGAATACATGACCCCAAGGTAAGGAAAGGCCTTTCATTTACATATTCGGGTCATTGTGCATAATTTTTGTACTGCAACACAAAAGTGGCAACTGGACATGGTCTGGTAATATTAGCTACACCCTCTCAGTTGAGACCTAGTTTAGTGTAGTGGTTAAGGTGTCAGGCTAGAAATAGATTGTGAGTTGTAGCAATAGCAATAGCACTTAGACTTATATATCGCTTCACAGTGCTTCATATCCCTTTTTAAGCAGTTTACAGAATCAGCATATGGCCCCCAACAATCCGGGTCCTCATTTTACCAACCTTAGAAGGATGGAAGGCTGAGCCAACCTTGAGCCAGTGAGAATCGAACTGCTGAACTGCTGGCAGCTGGCAGTCAGCAGAATTAGTCTGCAGTACTTCATTCTAACCATTGCGCCACCACGGCTCAAGTGAGTTGTAGTCCCATCTTAAGCCCAAAGCCAGCTGGATGGCTTTGGGCCAGGCATTCTCTCCCAGCCCTAGAATAAAAGGAGCAACATGTCACTTTCAATAAAACGTTGCTGAGAATTGAAACTGACTTGAAGGCACACACACACACATACACACACACACACACACACACAAAGAATCCCACCTGTTGGGGTACAAGAGAGGATATGGAGGTGGTTTTTCTTTTATACATATATAATCATATCATTATTATTATTGTATAATAATTTAGATGTATTCTTATATACATAAGTAAATGTAGCAGCTACAAAAACCCCAATATTTGCTGTGGGGGCAAACTGGAAGCAGTTCAGAATATGCAGCAGCAATTATATAACTATTCCAGAAGGATAATGATGCTATTAGTGATGCTGTTCTTAAAAGACACCATGGCTATAACAAACACAGTGGTAACCAGTTGTTAGTTAATATTTTATACTGACAAATGAGAGCACAGACCATTGCTGAAAGATTTTTAAACAAAATGCTTTGGCTTCATTTATAAATAAGGAGGCAAAGCATGATTGAAGCAGAAGATTGAGGGAGTGTAAGTTATGATCACCTGGCAAAGAATTTCTAGGCAAAATCCTGCAAGCTGGAAGCTGAATGGACAGAATATATTGAGATGATATAGTTCAGTGATGGTGAACCTTTTAGAGACCGAGTGCCCCAAAACTGGCCCCACCCCTGTTCCACCCCCTACCCCGCCCCCAGTCTGCCCCCCATTCCCCACCCTGCCTGCCCGGAGGACCACTCACTGCCTCCAGGGCCCGCGGCAGATCACTCAGGCAGCCCAGCAGCGCTATGGCGGTCACGTCCTCTGCCCGTGCCTGCAGCATCAACTGTGCATGATGAGGTGTGAGGGCAGAGTCTTGTCTACGCTGCCTGGCTGCCATGTCCTTGGCTGCGCTGGTCCGTTTGGGCCATGCTCAGGGGCGACTCTCCTTCAGGGGGGCTGCTGGAGAGGAGGGGGTGGGGGGAGGGGAGGCTGGGGCAACGGCATGTGTGCCCACAGAGAGGGCTCTGAGTGCCACCTCTGGCACCCGTGCCATAGGTTTGCTACCACTGGTATAGTTGTTTTATAGTGATATTTGGGGAAACTTTTGAGCTGTGGATCCTGAAGAAGTGGACAATGTCAACTGTGATCTGAACTCCATTGTGTCTGGATTGGTTCCATGCTTCTCCTAGCTAACATCCTGAAATTTAGCAGGCTGCTACTCTCCACCATTCAGAAAACCCTTAAAGGCTTGTTGTTTCCAACAAGGTTATGATGCGGGACCTGAATTCAACAAAACTGGACAATTACCATCATATAATATTGCTTTATAACTAATCCACCCTTTGTGGATGTTTATTGAGAAACTGATGGGGCTTCAGTTGTAGAAGACATGGATTAACTGAACCTTGGTAATATGGGTTCAGATCTGGGCATGGGAAAGAAACTCTTATTGTTTTTGCTATTACGGATGACCTATGGAAATGCTTGGATGAAGGTTGTATGGATGTTGTTTTGCTCCACGTTCTTTCAGCAGCTTTCATTATTGTTGACCACAGTAGCCTTCTGGACCAGTTGCAAGGGTTGGGAGTTGAAGATATGCTTCAACTATCTGAGTAGGTTGGACCAGAGAGCATGAGGGGAAGGGAGGAAGAGATCAGGCTCCAAACCATTTAGTTATGGAGTGTCTCAAAGTTCAACCCTTTTTTTCAACATCTATATTAATGGAAAAGATCATCTACTGATGTGGGGTGTCTTTAATATGCAGATGGTACATATCTCTATTCTGGGACTATTGGGAGATGTAGTGGAAGTCACAACCTGGTGTCTAGAGTCTGAATAAGGGAAAACATGCTTGGATAGAGTGGTTGTTAATGCAGAGACCAATTGATTTCAGGAGTGTACCATCTCTGGCTCTTGACAGGGTTGTATTCCTCAGAAAAATCAAACTTGCAATTTGGAGGTCCTCTTGGACTCATAGGTCCTGGAGGGCTTTTGTAGAGTTTCAGCTGGTGTACCAACTGCGCTCTTAGTTGAAACACAATGCATTGAAGATTGTTGCTCATACCTTTGTTCTTTTTCAACGAGCATACTGTCATGCACTCCATAGGGGGCTGTCCTAGAAGATTAATCAAAAATTTCAAAGGTTCAGAACCCAGTGGCATGAGTGCTCAGTGGTCACTGGTACTACCACGGAGCTGCACAGTTACCAATAGATTTCTAACTGCAGTTCAAAGTGCTGGTCCCTACCTATGAAGCCTTGTATGACGTAGATATATTAGGAACACCTTACCCCAATAGTTTTTGCCCTTTATGAGGTGCCCCGATGACATTGTCCTCTGTAGCAATGACTCTCTTCTAAAATGCTTTGCCCATAAAGCATAAAAGTCTTCCTCCTTAGGATCTTTTGGAAGCAGATAGAAATGAGGTTCTTCCAGAGGGCATTTGGAAATTAATATACTCAGAGGCACCATTTTCCATAATTCCATGATCTCATCCTTTTCCTTCCAGTTAATTAGTATTCTGATTTTGTGTTCCATGTTTACTATGTAAGTTCGGTAAACTGCCTACAGCCTGGTTGGTTTCAGGTGGTAGACAGATTTTATTAAACAAACAGAATGGCTATGCCCTGCTTCATTCAAGACCCATTGATAACTCTTAATTCTATAGTGGATTGTAAATATCCTCATTTTTAAGGAACTGGATCGCTCTAAAATATATTGACCTCTGCAGCAGTTTGATATTCTTTTGCTGATGAGGTAACCTGACAATATTTATTTCTCCCTTTTTTTGTTTAAAAAAAAACATTTTCATTTGTTAAGTCAGATGTTTTTTTAAAATCCTTTTTGGATTTTATGTGAACTGTTTCTTACTTTTCTCTGTTTCTAGACCAGAAGGGGCTCTTCCACTTCAGCTGAAGGCAGCAGAAGGGCAATTTCTTACAGTACTTAGAAATGTTCCAATTCTTGGCCAATGCAGTAATGAAACAGCAGGAGGAAAATCCAGGCCTCTCAAATTAATGGGTTTCTCCCCTCCCTGCCCTGATGGATTTAATTAACTGGAAAGGCAGTGGGTGATTGTTGTCCCCTTCTTAATAGGCTAAGACAAATTCCCCCTCTCTTCTTTGAATTCTGTTAGTGTTTGTTGGCTAAATACAGTGCATTCCTTAGGTGAAGGAACAACATTGGTGGGAAAAAAGAACCTCCAGCATGTGCTTTCCCCTAATGGGAAAAATGCCATTTATGGATTTTTACTCCTTTAGGAGAAGAATGACCAGCAGCTGGATAGAAGCCATGAACTGCTTATTTGCAGACCACTCACCATCTCGCTGTTGCAACTGGGCAGCAAACTATGGAGCATCTGTGGAGTAGCCTTTTGCTATTTTTTTTATATAAATGTTAATCCAATTCAGATTGATAAAGTAGAATTCAAACATTAACCTCATCATCATCAGGACAAGAAGCAATGGATGGAAACTAATCAAGGAGAGAAGCAACCTAGAACTAAGGAGAAACTTCCTGACAGTGAGAATAATTAACCAGTGGAACAACCTGCCTCCAGAAGCTGTGAATGCTCCAACACTGGAAGTTTTTAAGAAGAGACTGGACAGCCATTTGTCTGAAATGGTATAGGGTTTCCTGCCTGAGCAGGGGGTTGGACTAGATGACCTCCAAGGTCCCTTCCAACTTTATTATTATTATTATTATTATTATTATTATTATTATTATTATTATTATTATTATTATTATTATTATTATCTGTTAAATATTGCTCATTCATCGCATTCATAAATAAACCAGAAAAATGCTGAAAAGGGTGACTTGCATGCTAATATGTCCTGGTCCTACTGGCTTCATTTCTTAGAACAGGGGTCTTCAAACTTGGCCCTTTTATGATTTGTGGACTTCAACTCCCAGAATTCCTCACCCAGCATGCCTGGTTGAGGAATTCTGGGAGTTGAAGTCCACAAGTCATAAAAGGGCCAAGTTTGAAGACCGCTGTCTTAGAATCACCTCCAAAAATATGATGTTGCCTCCCCCCAAAAAAATAACTAACCTCTAGTGTAGGACATGTTTATGTAGAGTTACCATATCTGGCTGAAATCATAGACAAAAAAATGGATGCATCACACAGACACAAAGCCCTCTAGTTCCTTCCTTTTAGAGCCAAGGTTTGCAGCTCTATTCTTCACTAGCATCTTACCTCCAGAGATGCTTTTACTTTCTTGTCTCTTGCTAGGCAAAATCCACCTACATAATCTACATTTTAGTGGTAAGGATTTGTGGGATTTATTAATTTTATTTTAACAAATGCTAATCTTTTCATAGTGCTCCACAACATGGATAATATGGGGCTGGCAGATGGCAGGTATGACTCATTAATAAAGTCCCTCATGAGCTCTCAAGTAAAGGAGCAGTCTGTGCTGAAGTATTAAAGTGACTTTTTAACCTAGAAAGCTTAAAAACCCATCTTTGTCCAAGATTGCTGTGGCCAGAATGTGTTGATGCCTCCAAAAAAAGTGCAAAGAAAGGCAAAAAAAATAAATAAATCAGATGACGAAAGAGGTCTTTCTGCTTGAGAAAGTGCTAAGAAGAAATGGATGCTAAGAAACTCATGAAAACTCTTCAACAGAAACATCTTTTAATCCTAACCATGCTGGCTGGACTTGGGGAGAGCTGGAATCCTGGAAAGCTAACCTAGGAAGCTTCCAAAATAGTGTTCACTTTCAAGACAAGTCCCTGCAGGTTTTTTTGGCAAGGTTTTTCAGAAGTGGTGGGCCTTTGCCTTCTTTCTAGGGCTGAGAGAAAGTGACTGGCCCAAAGTCATTCAGCTGGCTTTGTGCCGAAGGCATAAATAAAACTCACAGTCTCTGGGTTTCCAGCCTAGTGCAATTAAGCACTACAGCAAACTGACTCTTTAGAATAGATATATAATGATGACCAAATAGGAAAACATCATTGTAATGTCCAAAATTCTTAATCCCTGAAGGAAAAGATTTCAGCCTGGTATAATTATTTCAATATTGTAATTTTTCCTTCCTTCCTTCCTTCCTTCCTTTTCTTTCTGCTTTTGAGCCTCTCTCAATTGACCGCACTTGACTGGAACTGAAAGGACAAATCCCTACAGTTTCCTTGGCAAGGTTTTTCAGAAGTGGTTTGCCACTGCCTCGTTCCTAGGGCTCAGAGAAAGTGACTGGCCCAAGATCATTCAGCTGGCTCATGCCTAAAGCAGGACTAGAACTCATGGGTCTCCTGATTTCTAACCTGATGCCTTAACCCAGCAGTTCTCAACCTTTTTCAGGCCAAGACCCCACCTGCGCCGCCCATGCGCGGCACGACTCCGACCTGCACCGCGCATGCACGGTGCGATGGCCCAAACCATGCATGCGCGGTGCACGCGTGATGGCCCGAACTGCGCATGTGCGGTGCGACGGACCGAATCGTGCATGCACGGTGTGCGCGCGATGGCCCAAACCGCACATGCGTGGCACGATGGGCCTAACCACGCATGCGTGGCATGCGCGATGGCCTGAACTGCGCATGCGCGGCGTGACAGGCCTAACAGCGCGTGCACGGCACGCGCGCAATGGCCCAAACCGCGCATGCGCGGTGCGGCGCACCGAATCACACATGCGCGGCACGTGCGACGAGCCATACCACACATGCACGGTGCGACGAGCCAAACTGCGCATGCACGGGGCACGCGCGATGGGCCAAACTGCGCATGCGCGGTGCGACGGACCAAATCGTGCATGCGCAGTGCACGCGCGATGGCCCAAACCGCGCATGTGTGGCACGATGGGCCTAACCGCGCATGCGTGGCATGTGCGATGGCCTGAACTGCGCATGCGCGGTGTGACAGGCCTAACAGTGCGTGCACGGCACGCGCGCAATGGCCCAAACCGCGCATGCGCGGTGCGGTGCACCGAATCACACATGCGCGGCACGTGCTCTGAGCCGAACCGCACATGCACGGCGCGACGAGCCAAACTGCGCATGCACGGGGCACGCGCGATGGGCCGAAACGTGCATGCGCGGCACGATGGGCCAAATCGCGCAAGCGCGGCGCGCGTGCGACGGCCGAGGGGAAATGAGGAAAAAAATAGGGGAAAAATGGCGGACTGCCGTGTTTGGCAACCCCCGTGAAACGGTCGTTCGACCTCCAAATGGGGTCGCGACCCACAGGTTGAGAACCGTTGCCTTAACCAAACTGGTTATTTTTCCTTGCTACCTTCTGGGAGGAGGCTTCGTGGTATCCAAAGCAGAACATCCAGATTCAGCCATAGTTTCATTCCATACAGCATTAACCTTGTGAACTCTCAACCTTCCTCCTTCCGTTATATATTCAAGATGGACAGTGTTTAATATTTATTTGTTATGTATATGTAGGGGTGTGGGTTTATACCTATGTTGTATATAGTATGTTAGGGGTGTGTCATGTATGTGTTCACTTTGAGAGCAGGCAACTAAATTTCATTTTTGATGTGTGCCGTTGTGCCCACAGTAAAAAAAAAATGACAATAAAGGTTATCTTATCTTCTCTTATCTTTTTTTTTCTCAGCCATCCTATAAATAGTTCAGAATAAATAGGCATGATCTCTCCTTGTCTTGGTTGCCCTACTGTAACACCTCTTAGCTTTGACTGAAAACAAATGGTGGATTGCATAGTTTTCCAGATATTTCATAATCCAGGTGTGATTTGACCCATTCCTAACCAAATATTCTGATTATAGACTAATTGATAGCCTGGTTGACTTTAAAATGCAGTAAATTTCAAACACAATGACCCCATATTTCATTTAAAAATAAAACAGTGAATTTCTAATCTTTATATTTATTTAGAATTGGATGGGCAACGTCTGCAGCAATCTCTGAAATCAAAATTGTAGCAAAATTAAATTTCTTGCAGAATTGATGCAGATTCAAAGTAGAAGCCTTATCCTGGAAACAATACTGTACTGATTGTCTTAGTTTGGACTTTTTTTTTGTTTTTAATACCTGTTATGTCTGGCCTCTCATAACTCATTAATATCCACGTAAATATGTCTTTAAGAGGTTTATTTAATACATTTCAAAAGAATTCGTTTCAAAGCAAGCTGCTGGCATTATGTTGGCCTGAACGGCCAAATAAAATCTATTTACATTTAGATAAACATGCTCTTCTCCTCCTACATCCCAATTAACTTACTTTTCTTCTTTATCACATTGTCCAAGAGCTCATTATCCTTCGGTAGGTTTTCAAAACACCAGAATACTGAGTTCCAAAGCACTGCCAAAGTTTTCAGCCCACTCTTTGATCAACGTTGCTCGTGACAAAGGCGTAGTCATTCTTTCCCCTTCTAATATAGTGTCCGATACGTCACTTCCCCAATTACTTCCTTTTTCCAGTTAACTGACACCTTCGCTTATCAAACCTTCGGAACCTCGGATTAATCCATTTATCTTCTTGTTCTAAATCTGACTCATCATTTTGAGAATCTGATTCAGAATGCATACAAAGCTCTTCATTATCTCTCTCAGCTGCCGGGAGGGGAAACCACCCAGAGGGGCCTGGCTGCTGATCCTCGGCTGCCGGGAGGGGAAACCACCCAGAGGGGCCTGGCTGCTGATCCTCGGCTGCCGGGAGGGAAACACATTCAGAGGAACCTGGCTGCTGATCCTCATCCTCTGATACTTCCCAAGCTGGTCCAGGGACACTCACAACACTATCCCCCCCCCGCAGGCCCCTCCCCCCGGGGCCGTCGCAGGGGATGTGGTTTGTAGGGAAACGCAGAATGAAAATCCCAAATTAACCGAGGAGCCTCAATATCACGAGCATCGACCCAACAGCCAGCGGCTGGCCCACCCCTGGTCCAATCAACCAAATATTGGAAGCGGTCGTTGAGCCATCGGGAATCTCGGATGCCGGACACCTCCAACCGGGAAACAGGAACGTGAGCACGGCGAGCTGTCGGGCCCGGATCAGGAGGTCGAAGCGGAGAATCAGGGTTGACAGGAACAAGCAAGGAGCGATGAAACACGGGATGTACACGAAGAGACCTAGGCAAAGTCAAACGATAGGTCACCGGATTGATGACCGTCTCCACAGGGAAAGGACCCAGGAAACGTTGATCAAGCTTGCGGTGAATTCTCCCTGGAAACAAGTACTTGGTGGAGAGCCAAACCCGATCTCCAACAGCTAACGGCGGCGTGTCACGACGCGAGCGGTCTGCAACCCGCTTGTAGTCTTCCTTGGCCTTAGTCAAGTGCTGCTTAACCATGTCGTGGACTGACTGCAGTTCGGTTAAATAGTCTTCTGCAACTGGAACTGGAGAATCGAGGAGCGTGAGCGGGAAAAATCTGGGATGATAGCCGTAGTTGGCAAAAAACGGGGTGGTCTGAGTGGAAGTATGCGGAGAGTTGTTGAAAGCGAATTCGGCCACGGAGAGATATTTGGACCAATCGTTCTGTTGGTCGTTGATGAAACAACGCAAATACTGCTCCAGGATGCCAATCACTTTCTCTGTACCCCCATCAGTCTCTGGGTGATGCATGGAGGCTAGATTAACTTGGACTTGAAGCGCAGACATGAGTTCTCTCCAGAACTCCGAGGTGAACTGGGTTCCTCGGTCGGACACTATTTTGTCAGGCAAACCGTGTAGCCGGAAGATATGTTGAATGAACAGCTGAGCAGTGACCTTGGCTGTCGGTATTCTTCGGCAAGGAATGAAATGTGCCATTTTGGTCAGCATGTCCACCACTACAAAGACAACGGTGTAGCCGGCAGAAACAGGTAGACAAGTCAAGAAGTCCATGGAAATAGCTCCCCAGGGTCTCTCCGGCGTGGGTAAAGGCTGTAATAATCCCGGAGGGGCTCCTGTGGCATGTTTTGCCTGACGGCACCGTACACAGGAATTTACATAGGATTGCACATCATGGCGAAGTCTGGGCCACCAAAAAGTCCGAGACACTAAGTGAAGAGTCTTAAAGAAACCAAAATGACCTGCCGCAGGGTTATCATGGCATTGAGTCAGGATGAGACCTCGGAGTGGGCCTGCTGGAACATATAACAGGTTGCGGAAGCGTAATAGTCCCTCGGACAAGGTCCAAGGTGAGTCGGGACCCACCTCTTGTCTCTTTCGTATTGCAAAGTCATCTAGTTGTTGCGCTTCCCGAATCTGTCGTCGTAGATCTACTGGATCATGCACAGCTGCGATCGATTCGATAGGCAGAATGGTTCGAAGCGGTAAGGGATCCTTGATCTGTAGATACTCAGGTTTACGGGACAGGGCATCTGCTCTTTTGTTGTACCCTTTCGGAATGTAGGTGACTTTAAAGTTGAATCGAGCGAAGAACAAAGACCAACGGATTTGACGTTGATTCAATTTCCTGGCAGATTGCAAAAATTCCAAGTTTTTATGGTCAGTCCGAACTTCAACTTGGTAGCGGGCTCCTTCCAGGTGGTGTCTCCAGGTCTCAAAAGCAGTCTTGATGGCCAATAGTTCTTTTTCCCAAATGGTATAATGGCGTTCGGAGGGAGTCAGTTTCCTGGAGTAATAAGCACACGGGAACAGGGGGCCGCCATCTTGGCGTGTTTGAAGTAGCACGGCCCCTACTGCAACATCTGAGGCGTCAGCCTCCACTACAAAGGGACGACAAGGATCTGGATACTTGAGAATGGGTTCCTGAACAAAAGCCTTTTTGAGGGTCTGAAACGCCTGTTGCTCGGCATCGCCCCACTGGAACTTAACGCCTTTCCGTAACAGTCGAGTAAGGGGCGCAGTCAAGGCAGAAAATCTTGGAATAAATATCCTGTAATAGTTCGCAAATCCCAAAAGTCTTTGGACATCTTTTGCTTTACATGGTGGTTGCCAGGTTTGCAAGGCCTCAACCTTGCCAGGGTCCATGGCGATGCCTTGTGGAGAAATCACATGTCCCAGAAACTCAATTGTGGTTTGATAGAATTGACATTTCTCTAACTTGGCGTAAAGGTGATGCTCTCTCAAGCGTTGCAAAACTCGCCGGAGATGTTGAAGATGGGTGGCTCGTGACGGGGAATAAATTAGGATGTCATCGAGGTAAACCACCACAAATTGATCTAATAAATCCCGGAAGATGTCATTCATGAAATGTTGAAAGACGGCCGGAGCATTGGTGAGTCCAAAGGGCATAATGGTATACTCAAAATGACCATACCTGGTTCCAAACGCGGTCTTCCACTCGTCCCCCTCTCGAATGCGAACCAGGTTGTAAGCACCCCTTAAATCTATCTTGGTGAAGATGGTCGCTGATCGGAGACGGTCCATGAGATCAGGAATCAAAGGCAGAGGGTACCGGTTGCGCACCGTGATGGCATTGAGCTTGCGATAGTCACAGCATAGGCGTAAATCTCCGGTTTTCTTCTTCACGAATAACACAGGAGCTGACAAAGGCGAGGAAGAGGGACGAATGAAACCCCTGGCCAGGTTTTTGTCCACAAAGTCTTTCAATGCGGCCAACTCGGGTTCTGACATGGAGTAAAGGCGTCCCCTTGGAAGCTTGGCATTTGGTAGTAAATCAATGGTACAGTCATATGGTCTATGCGGAGGCAATTGGTCTGCCTCTTTCTCATTGAATATATCTGCAAAGTCCGCTAGATCGGCCGGCAAGGTGATGTCAGGGTGGGATGGTAGCTGGGCTGCACAAACTTGGCGTACGTGGTCTACGCATTGCAAACTGGGAAATGAAACAAAGTTCTGGGACCACACTACACAAGGATCATGGGTTCTCAACCAGGCTAGGCCGAGAACTAAGGGAAAATGAAGTCCCTTGGTAACATAGAATTGGATGGCTTCTTCATGTTGTCCTATGACCAGGCGTATGGGCTGGGTCATAAACTTGATCGGTCCAGACAACAACTCACGACCATCGATTGTCTCAACCAGCATAGGCGGCTTCACGGAGCACAAAGGTATGGCATGCTGACGAGCGAAAGCTTCATTCATAAAATTGGTGGTGGCTCCAGAATCCAACAAGGCGTGGGCCGGAATGCCCTGGGCATGATTTCCCAGAAGTATATTGGTTGCTAGGATCAGATGTCTCGGAGGACCGGGGTCATTGTCTGCGGAACTGGAACTGGGTTTGGCGCCTGCCCGACCCAATGTTTCCATTAGGCCGGGCTCTGGCCGTTTCCCGGCAAGGTGGCTTGAAACTGCTGAGTGGGAGGCCGAGCTGGAACAGGAGTAGGACCTGCCGTACCACGTCTTTTCTGGGGGCAGGCCATGACGAAGTGACCCATCTCTCCACAGTACAGGCACAAGCCCTCAGCTCTCCGTCTTGCCTTCTCAGCCTCGGTCAAACGAGATCTGGCTGCACCAAGATCCATGGGCTCATCTCTGGTCATGGGTGCAGGGCGCCTCTCAGTGTAAGCCGGCCCTGTTTGGAAAATACGTCTGGGTGCCAGGATAGGTGGAGTGATAGGTAGGGTCTGGAATCCTCTGCGTGGTGCAGGAACTGGCTTGGCACTTCCGGTGACTGGAAACATCTGTTTGACCAGGCGGGCATCCATGGCTTGCGTTTGCGCCTCAATAGCCAAACAATGTTGGTATAATGCATCCAGGGTCGCAGGTATTACAGTAGTTTTCAATCCATTCAAGATCTGAGAAGACAGGCCATCTTGAAAGATTTCCATGAGAGCCTCATTATTCCAATTAATTTCTTGAGCTAGGCGGCGAAAATCTGATATATAGTCCGCTACGCAGCGCGATCCTTGACGTAGCTCTCGTATCTGCCGGGTGGCATTTTGTCTACGAAGGGGGTCAACAAATTCTCTTTCCATCAGCTGGCAAAATCCTGCATAATTGCGTAGGACAGGATCTTGTCCGTCTATCAGAGGAGACGACCAATCAGCAGCTGTCCCAGAGAGTAAACTTAAAATGAAAGCTACTTTCGTTTCATCAAGCTGGAAGTCGGCTGGAGTTGAGGCAATGAATGTTTTGCATTGGTTTAAAAAAGCTGGAAATTTACTACGCTCTCCAGTAAACTTATCAGGCAAGGCTAAATAACATCTGCTCTGTCTGGGAGGGGGGGCTGGAGCTGGGCCTGCTGCAGCTTGCTGAATCTGCTGTTGCAAATCTCCAATTTGTTGCTGGAGAGTTTGAACTAATAGATGCAGAGCCGGGTTATCAGCGAGGAGTTTCTCCATGACGTCACTGAAAGCTCGGACTAATTTTCGTCTTTACTGTTTTTGGGTCACGAGCAATCTGTTATGTCTGGCCTCTCATAACTCATTAATATCCACGTAAATATGTCTTTAAGAGGTTTATTTAATACATTTCAAAAGAATTCGTTTCAAAGCAAGCTGCTGGCATTATGTTGGCCTGAACGGCCAAATAAAATCTATTTACATTTAGATAAACATGCTCTTCTCCTCCTACATCCCAATTAACTTACTTTTCTTCTTTATCACATTGTCCAAGAGCTCATTATCCTTCGGTAGGTTTTCAAAACACCAGAATACTGAGTTCCAAAGCACTGCCAAAGTTTTCAGCCCACTCTTTGATCAACGTTGCTCGTGACAAAGGCGTAGTCATTCTTTCCCCTTCTAATATAGTGTCCGATACGTCACTTCCCCAATTACTTCCTTTTTCCAGTTAACTGACACCTTCGCTTATCAAACCTTCGGAACCTCGGATTAATCCATTTATCTTCTTGTTCTAAATCTGACTCATCATTTTGAGAATCTGATTCAGAATGCATACAAAGCTCTTCATTATCTCTCTCAGCTGCCGGGAGGGGAAACCACCCAGAGGGGCCTGGCTGCTGATCCTCGGCTGCCGGGAGGGGAAACCACCCAGAGGGGCCTGGCTGCTGATCCTCGGCTGCCGGGAGGGAAACACATTCAGAGGAACCTGGCTGCTGATCCTCATCCTCTGATACTTCCCAAGCTGGTCCAGGGACACTCACAACACTATCCCCCCCCCGCAGGCCCCTCCCCCCGGGGCCGTCGCAGGGGATGTGGTTTGTAGGGAAACGCAGAATGAAAATCCCAAATTAACCGAGGAGCCTCAATATCACGAGCATCGACCCAACAGCCAGCGGCTGGCCCACCCCTGGTCCAATCAACCAAATATTGGAAGCGGTCGTTGAGCCATCGGGAATCTCGGATGCCGGACACCTCCAACCGGGAAACAGGAACGTGAGCACGGCGAGCTGTCGGGCCCGGATCAGGAGGTCGAAGCGGAGAATCAGGGTTGACAGGAACAAGCAAGGAGCGATGAAACACGGGATGTACACGAAGAGACCTAGGCAAAGTCAAACGATAGGTCACCGGATTGATGACCGTCTCCACAGGGAAAGGACCCAGGAAACGTTGATCAAGCTTGCGGTGAATTCTCCCTGGAAACAAGTACTTGGTGGAGAGCCAAACCCGATCTCCAACAGCTAACGGCGGCGTGTCACGACGCGAGCGGTCTGCAACCCGCTTGTAGTCTTCCTTGGCCTTAGTCAAGTGCTGCTTAACCATGTCGTGGACTGACTGCAGTTCGGTTAAATAGTCTTCTGCAACTGGAACTGGAGAATCGAGGAGCGTGAGCGGGAAAAATCTGGGATGATAGCCGTAGTTGGCAAAAAACGGGGTGGTCTGAGTGGAAGTATGCGGAGAGTTGTTGAAAGCGAATTCGGCCACGGAGAGATATTTGGACCAATCGTTCTGTTGGTCGTTGATGAAACAACGCAAATACTGCTCCAGGATGCCAATCACTTTCTCTGTACCCCCATCAGTCTCTGGGTGATGCATGGAGGCTAGATTAACTTGGACTTGAAGCGCAGACATGAGTTCTCTCCAGAACTCCGAGGTGAACTGGGTTCCTCGGTCGGACACTATTTTGTCAGGCAAACCGTGTAGCCGGAAGATATGTTGAATGAACAGCTGAGCAGTGACCTTGGCTGTCGGTATTCTTCGGCAAGGAATGAAATGTGCCATTTTGGTCAGCATGTCCACCACTACAAAGACAACGGTGTAGCCGGCAGAAACAGGTAGACAAGTCAAGAAGTCCATGGAAATAGCTCCCCAGGGTCTCTCCGGCGTGGGTAAAGGCTGTAATAATCCCGGAGGGGCTCCTGTGGCATGTTTTGCCTGACGGCACCGTACACAGGAATTTACATAGGATTGCACATCATGGCGAAGTCTGGGCCACCAAAAAGTCCGAGACACTAAGTGAAGAGTCTTAAAGAAACCAAAATGACCTGCCGCAGGGTTATCATGGCATTGAGTCAGGATGAGACCTCGGAGTGGGCCTGCTGGAACATATAACAGGTTGCGGAAGCGTAATAGTCCCTCGGACAAGGTCCAAGGTGAGTCGGGACCCACCTCTTGTCTCTTTCGTATTGCAAAGTCATCTAGTTGTTGCGCTTCCCGAATCTGTCGTCGTAGATCTACTGGATCATGCACAGCTGCGATCGATTCGATAGGCAGAATGGTTCGAAGCGGTAAGGGATCCTTGATCTGTAGATACTCAGGTTTACGGGACAGGGCATCTGCTCTTTTGTTGTACCCTTTCGGAATGTAGGTGACTTTAAAGTTGAATCGAGCGAAGAACAAAGACCAACGGATTTGACGTTGATTCAATTTCCTGGCAGATTGCAAAAATTCCAAGTTTTTATGGTCAGTCCGAACTTCAACTTGGTAGCGGGCTCCTTCCAGGTGGTGTCTCCAGGTCTCAAAAGCAGTCTTGATGGCCAATAGTTCTTTTTCCCAAATGGTATAATGGCGTTCGGAGGGAGTCAGTTTCCTGGAGTAATAAGCACACGGGAACAGGGGGGCGCCATCTTGGCGTGTTTGAAGTAGCACGGCCCCTACTGCAACATCTGAGGCGTCAGCCTCCACTACAAAGGGACGACAAGGATCTGGATACTTGAGAATGGGTTCCTGAACAAAAGCCTTTTTGAGGGTCTGAAACGCCTGTTGCTCGGCATCGCCCCACTGGAACTTAACGCCTTTCCGTAACAGTCGAGTAAGGGGCGCAGTCAAGGCAGAAAATCTTGGAATAAATATCCTGTAATAGTTCGCAAATCCCAAAAGTCTTTGGACATCTTTTGCTTTACATGGTGGTTGCCAGGTTTGCAAGGCCTCAACCTTGCCAGGGTCCATGGCGATGCCTTGTGGAGAAATCACATGTCCCAGAAACTCAATTGTGGTTTGATAGAATTGACATTTCTCTAACTTGGCGTAAAGGTGATGCTCTCTCAAGCGTTGCAAAACTCGCCGGAGATGTTGAAGATGGGTGGCTCGTGACGGGGAATAAATTAGGATGTCATCGAGGTAAACCACCACAAATTGATCTAATAAATCCCGGAAGATGTCATTCATGAAATGTTGAAAGACGGCCGGAGCATTGGTGAGTCCAAAGGGCATAATGGTATACTCAAAATGACCATACCTGGTTCCAAACGCGGTCTTCCACTCGTCCCCCTCTCGAATGCGAACCAGGTTGTAAGCACCCCTTAAATCTATCTTGGTGAAGATGGTCGCTGATCGGAGACGGTCCATGAGATCAGGAATCAAAGGCAGAGGGTACCGGTTGCGCACCGTGATGGCATTGAGCTTGCGATAGTCACAGCATAGGCGTAAATCTCCGGTTTTCTTCTTCACGAATAACACAGGAGCTGACAAAGGCGAGGAAGAGGGACGAATGAAACCCCTGGCCAGGTTTTTGTCCACAAAGTCTTTCAATGCGGCCAACTCGGGTTCTGACATGGAGTAAAGGCGTCCCCTTGGAAGCTTGGCATTTGGTAGTAAATCAATGGTACAGTCATATGGTCTATGCGGAGGCAATTGGTCTGCCTCTTTCTCATTGAATATATCTGCAAAGTCCGCTAGATCGGCCGGCAAGGTGATGTCAGGGTGGGATGGTAGCTGGGCTGCACAAACTTGGCGTACGTGGTCTACGCATTGCAAACTGGGAAATGAAACAAAGTTCTGGGACCACACTACACAAGGATCATGGGTTCTCAACCAGGCTAGGCCGAGAACTAAGGGAAAATGAAGTCCCTTGGTAACATAGAATTGGATGGCTTCTTCATGTTGTCCTATGACCAGGCGTATGGGCTGGGTCATAAACTTGATCGGTCCAGACAACAACTCACGACCATCGATTGTCTCAACCAGCATAGGCGGCTTCACGGAGCACAAAGGTATGGCATGCTGACGAGCGAAAGCTTCATTCATAAAATTGGTGGTGGCTCCAGAATCCAACAAGGCGTGGGCCGGAATGCCCTGGGCATGATTTCCCAGAAGTATATTGGTTGCTAGGATCAGATGTCTCGGAGGACCGGGGTCATTGTCTGCGGAACTGGAACTGGGTTTGGCGCCTGCCCGACCCAATGTTTCCATTAGGCCGGGCTCTGGCCGTTTCCCGGCAAGGTGGCTTGAAACTGCTGAGTGGGAGGCCGAGCTGGAACAGGAGTAGGACCTGCCGTACCACGTCTTTTCTGGGGGCAGGCCATGACGAAGTGACCCATCTCTCCACAGTACAGGCACAAGCCCTCAGCTCTCCGTCTTGCCTTCTCAGCCTCGGTCAAACGAGATCTGGCTGCACCAAGATCCATGGGCTCATCTCTGGTCATGGGTGCAGGGCGCCTCTCAGTGTAAGCCGGCCCTGTTTGGAAAATACGTCTGGGTGCCAGGATAGGTGGAGTGATAGGTAGGGTCTGGAATCCTCTGCGTGGTGCAGGAACTGGCTTGGCACTTCCGGTGACTGGAAACATCTGTTTGACCAGGCGGGCATCCATGGCTTGCGTTTGCGCCTCAATAGCCAAACAATGTTGGTATAATGCATCCAGGGTCGCAGGTATTACAGTAGTTTTCAATCCATTCAAGATCTGAGAAGACAGGCCATCTTGAAAGATTTCCATGAGAGCCTCATTATTCCAATTAATTTCTTGAGCTAGGCGGCGAAAATCTGATATATAGTCCGCTACGCAGCGCGATCCTTGACGTAGCTCTCGTATCTGCCGGGTGGCATTTTGTCTACGAAGGGGGTCAACAAATTCTCTTTCCATCAGCTGGCAAAATCCTGCATAATTGCGTAGGACAGGATCTTGTCCGTCTATCAGAGGAGACGACCAATCAGCAGCTGTCCCAGAGAGTAAACTTAAAATGAAAGCTACTTTCGTTTCATCAAGCTGGAAGTCGGCTGGAGTTGAGGCAATGAATGTTTTGCATTGGTTTAAAAAAGCTGGAAATTTACTACGCTCTCCAGTAAACTTATCAGGCAAGGCTAAATAACATCTGCTCTGTCTGGGAGGGGGGGCTGGAGCTGGGCCTGCTGCAGCTTGCTGAATCTGCTGTTGCAAATCTCCAATTTGTTGCTGGAGAGTTTGAACTAATAGATGCAGAGCCGGGTTATCAGCGAGGAGTTTCTCCATGACGTCACTGAAAGCTCGGACTAATTTTCGTCTTTACTGTTTTTGGGTCACGAGCAATCTGTTATGTCTGGCCTCTCATAACTCATTAATATCCACGTAAATATGTCTTTAAGAGGTTTATTTAATACATTTCAAAAGAATTCGTTTCAAAGCAAGCTGCTGGCATTATGTTGGCCTGAACGGCCAAATAAAATCTATTTACATTTAGATAAACATGCTCTTCTCCTCCTACATCCCAATTAACTTACTTTTCTTCTTTATCACATTGTCCAAGAGCTCATTATCCTTCGGTAGGTTTTCAAAACACCAGAATACTGAGTTCCAAAGCACTGCCAAAGTTTTCAGCCCACTCTTTGATCAACGTTGCTCGTGACAAAGGCGTAGTCATTCTTTCCCCTTCTAATATAGTGTCCGATACGTCACTTCCCCAATTACTTCCTTTTTCCAGTTAACTGACACCTTCGCTTATCAAACCTTCGGAACCTCAGATTAATCCATTTATCTTCTTGTTCTAAATCTGACTCATCATTTTGAGAATCTGATTCAGAATGCATACAAAGCTCTTCATTATCTCTCTCAGCTGCCGGGAGGGGAAACCACCCAGAGGGGCCTGGCTGCTGATCCTCGGCTGCCGGGAGGGGAAACCACCCAGAGGGGCCTGGCTGCTGATCCTCGGCTGCCGGGAGGGAAACACATTCAGAGGAACCTGGCTGCTGATCCTCATCCTCTGATACTTCCCAAGCTGGTCCAGGGACACTCACAACAATACCTAATCTACAACGCAGCCCAGGCATTTGCAGATGGGTCTAAGAACTCTAATCCTGCTTAACTTTTTCAAGAGAGAGGCTACGCTACTACTATCAGCTGAACATATAGATAAGGTTGTTATGTAGCTTGTTTTAACAACTGGAGTCATATGCCTCTGCTTTCTTCTACAATGACTTTTTTTTTTACTTTCAATTTTAGATTATAGTCAAGAAATTTCTTGGAGAAAAGAAACTGTAACATCAAGGGTCTACTAGCTCCGTTGGGGCAAACCATTTTGTTGGGGTAATTTTTCTATCAGCCCTGGTAATCAACTTCAAAATATTATGTATTTTTAAGGGAACTAGTACAGAGGGAAGACTGGAAACCATATTGCAAAGTCACATTACTGAAATCTCCTATAATATCTCATAATTCTGGGAAAGAAAATTAATTTCATGCATGTATGATTTTTATGGAGATGTCCTAAAAATGACAACATTTGATTGAAGATTTCATAATGCAAAGTCATTCTTTTTATATTTTAAAAACTTGATATCTTCTATGCTATATCAGGGTGCCCCTGTTCTTTTGGAAGCATGTAATTACACTTCAATTCCATTCTCAAAGATTCTACAAAAGAGTCAACTCCTCATCACTTTTCCAAACCTTAGAAAGGGATAGGTCTTTCCTTATTTCCAGGGTAAACGATTCCTTAGAGCCCATTTAAAATCTTCTTAGGGCCTTTAAGAGTCAGTGTGGTATAATGGTTGAACTCTGTACTACAGCTAGGGAGACCAGGATCCAAGCTCACTTTCATCCTTGGAAATTTGGTCAGTCATTTACCAGCCTAGAGTTGTTATGTAAGTCTCCTTGAGCTCCTGAAGAAAAAGTGGAATATAAATCAAATAAATAAATGCATCCGATGTGCAAGTTCATTCATCCATGCCTCTCTAGACGTCGTGAAATGATAATTTTTCATATTCCTCAGTATGACCGGTAAGAAGGCATCAGGTTAGGAAAAGTTTTGAAAAAGATGCTTTCCTCTGGACTTCTAAAAATGGTGTATCCTGGCAATTATATGGTAAATGAACTAAAACTACAGCAGTAGCAAAGAGAAAGCAATCTAAATTCAGATAAGGATCTAAAGCAACAAAGGATGGTAAATGACCTCAAGATCAACATTGTGGAAAATCAAAATGGACACAAACACCAATTAAGATTGTTATCTGTCACGGTTGTTTGGGAAGTGATTTCAGAGAAGATCAGTGGCCCAATTTCCATAATCAAAAAGCTTATTGCATTAGGAGCACATCACTAGGATATGTAGTACCGGTAATATTCTTAAGTTAGGTGAAATACCGTATTTTGCACCAGAAAAGCTACTTACAAATTTCAGAGTAGTGGCACTAGCAAATTTAGAATAGAAAAGAGCTGGATGGGACCTTGGAGGTCTTCTAGTCCAGCCCCCTGCTCAAGCAGGAGAACCTATACCATTTCAGGCAAGCGACTGTCTAGCCTTTTTTTTAAAATCTCCAGTGACGGAGCGCCCACGATTTCTGAAGGCAAGCTGTTCCACTGGTTAATTGTCCTCACTGTCAGGAAGTTTATCCTTAATTCCAGGTTGCTTTTCTCTTTGATCAGTTTCCAACCATTGTTTCTTGTCCTACCCGCTGGTGCTTTGGAGAATAATTTGACCCCTCTTCTTTGTAGCAGCCCCTCAAATACTGGAACACTGCTATCATGTCTCCCCTATTTCTTTTTTTCTTTAGACTAGCCAAACCCAATTACTGCAGCCATTCTTCGTATGTTTTAGTCTCCAGGCCTTTGATCAATCAAATCAAGCCTGACAATTTCTCTGTTAGTAGAGGAATGGTCTACAGCAGGGGTCCCCAACCTTAGCAACTTTAAAACCTGTGGACTTCAACTCCCAGAATTCTGCAGCCAGCCATGCTGAAGTCCACAGGTCTTAAAGTTGCCAAGGTTGGGGATAAATGGTACAGGAAACAGATTACTTTTCAGTTCAGAAAATTGAGGGTGCATTACCTATGAGAAATACTACATAGTATTGATCAGTCAACAGGTGTGCTGATTTACTACTAGCTTATCAGGTACTTAGGAGCCGAGAACTTGACAGCACAAGGAAACAACAACCAAACACCGGCCATAAATACACCAAACAAACAATAGGAAGGCACCACATAAATACGACACATAGAATAGCCCAAAGCACACATTTTGATAGAGAGGAGTTCTGTAAGGATAGGCTCCAGAAAGAGTCCAAAAGTTTGGAAGAGTAAATCTCTGGTCCCAGTGACTGACCCAGATTGGATTTGGCAACAATAGAATATAATTAGAAATCAGGTGGGGTTTTTTTCTATAGACAAAATTAGTATTGAATGTATCCTTACGTTAAATGTGAAAATAGTATTGGTTGGAGGGAGGTTGATAATTAGTTAAAAATCTGTGGTGGGCAATTTTACTTCCCTTGCTGCGTTTCTCAGAATATCTCTTTTCAAGTTGGCATTTGCTAAGAAAAGACACCTTCTATGGATGTCAATATTAATATTTACCAACTTCACCAGCTCCAAGCAGTGCACTTAAAAATGCTTGCTAAAAATGCTTGCATGTGAAAAGCAAAGATTCATTTAAAATCCTATTAATTTGGCCTCAGATTGGTAGCTGTGAAGAAAATAGTGTGGCTGAACATCTGGCTTGCTGCTGTGGGAGTAGCATAATAGACTAGGTGGGCCTGAACTAGCATAGCGCTACTTATAACTCTCCTAAAAAATCTCCGTTTAAAAGTGTGACTTGACAGTTGCTGAAGAATAAATTTCAGCACTGTCAAGAAGAAACAGAGATTATTAGGAGCATTTTTACTTGATGGACAGAAGAAGAACTTGCCCTCATTCTGGATTTATTCTCTAAGAATGTATGCGACTCCACTCAACCCCTGATATATAGAAGTGAGCAGCAATGCTCTTTTTTCCCTAGCAGGCAGCAGAGGCATAATAGTTTCCACAGATCATTAGACTGCAATAAAAATTCAAAAATGGATAATTCCACAGCTACACCCTGAAGGGGAAGATTGATCGTAGTGGGGAGTTTATTCCTGATGCTTTTATTTATCACCACCACCCATCATATAGAATTCCCTGTAACACAGATTCAGATATTGTGTCATCCTGCTTCCTTTTATGTCCTGGAGACTATATGATTCCCCTATCAAAAATGGTGAAGGATATAGAATTATGTAGTACAGTAATCCACTGAGCATCTCATCAGGTGGTGTGACCTGTCTGGGCTTGTCTGGGCTTGGAAATCAACCAGAGGTGACCTAAGTCACTGCTTCTTAAACCTGTTTTGCTCTCAGCCCCCCCCCCCCAAATCATGAGGATCCCCCCCAAAAGAGGTTTTGTTTGCATGGGTTATGTTTATGGAAAAAAATATAAAAGATTTACGTTTTTAATATAAAAATATTTTTAGAAAGTAAAATAGATGTATTTGTAGAGCATTTATTGATTGAATCATGTAAAAATACCAATAGTAAACCTATTAAATATTAAATTAAATATTTTTCCTGGAAAAAAAACTCTATATTTTTTTTAACAAAGAAAAGATAATAATGAGAAAAGAGACAGTGGATCATCTTGAAGTACATGCATCCCTTTTGGAAATGACTGAGGAATAAAAGAGAAATCATCCTATTACACAATCAAGAAGTGAGGCACAGTAAAAGTAGGTCCCAAAACAAAAGGATTTTTTGTGTCTGCTTTCAACCTCTGTTATATCAGAGGGAGGGGAGAGACAGACAGAGAGACAGACAGACAGACACACACACACACACAGAGAGAGAGAGAGAGAGAGAGAGAGAGAGAGAGAGAGAGAGAGAGAGAGAGAGAGAGAGAGAGAGAGAGAGAGAGAGAGAGAGAGAGAGAGAGAGAGAGAGAGAGATGTGACATTATCTAGGGAAGTTCACAACCTCTCTTATTAATTACCAAAGGTCCAGGACTGTCTGGATCACAGTCTTGATAATAAAAATACGATTTTTCTTAAGTATTTTTGGCTAGCATACAAATATCCTCACGCGATGAGTAAAGTGCCTTAATTAAAAAAATCCATAGCCTGAGCACTTGAAAAGCAATATATTTAAAAGAGAAACATATTAATGCTATAAATCCCTTCAAAGGTTATGAAATTGGCTAAATCAGGTTGTGAAATGGGCTAGGAGTGAACAAAGACAAAGGGATAATGAAAGACAGGAGCAACCACTGATTTCTCTCTTCCATCCTGGAGAGTAAAACATTGGTTCTATTTTCCCCCCCCCCCAATTAAAATCTACATCAAATATTCAGGAAAGAAGAAATGGTGGTTTAAATTGGACTATAAAAGAGCTGAGCAGCAACTGTTGGCTGTTCAGAGCTGTGTGTGGAATGGAAGACAAGCTGAGCCCCATATGTGGAGCGATGTGCTCAGTGAGTCCAGCCACTCCATTCTGGTCTGGCCAGTTTTTCAGACAAAGATCTGCAACTGTCTGTCCATCCCAAGTTCTATCATTCCAGAATCTGGAAAAAAAAATATTGATATTACAGACATATGAAGCAGCTAGATTTTGAAGCTACAAAGATATGAAGGGACGCTAACATCTACTAATCTGCTATCATCTAGTGCAGTGGTGGCGAACCTATGGTATGCGTGCCAGAGGCGGTACTCAGAGCCCTCTCTGTGGGCACGCGCACCATGACCCGGAGATGGCAATGATCCCTCGTCAACAAGCTGCCCACTAACTCATTGAGGTCCCATGTGGCCGGATGCATCCCAGCACGGCTTGTTTCCCTCCCCCCCTTCCCATCCCTCCTAGCCTCGCATGCTCTCCTTTTCCCAGGCACAACCCACTGCATCGCCTCCTCAGCTGTCGGCTGGCCGTCCAGCTCAGAGGCAGCTTCTCTGAACTGCTGGCGGCAGGCTGTGGAGCTGCTGACAGACACTGTTGGCCCCCATGCGCTCGCTGGCCTCTGTGTGTGAGGCTGATGGTGTCAGGCAGCAGCCACCCCGGCCCCTGCCTCGCCTTGCCCTGTGACAAAGGCACTCCCGCCCTGCCTCGCCTTACCTCGCCTCACCCCGCAGGACGAGCCTCCTACCCACCGCCCCACCTGCCAGAGACCCCCTGGATCTGCCCCAACCCTGCCCAGCCCCCATAGGCATCCCTCACCATGATCAACATCAAGGTGACCATACCCACCTTGGCCACACCCACCCAGTCTGCCATGACCACCACAGCCATGTCCACCCAGTGGGCCACGCCCACCTGGCACCCGGAGATAAATAAGTGGGTTTTGGGTTGCAGTTTGGGCACTCAGTCTCTAAAAGGTTCGCCATCACTGATCTAGTGGCTGTTGAGACAGAAGGGTTAGCTTCTCCAATCATTCGCCCTAATATCTGAAGAAAGATGTGTATTCCTTCCAATTCTTTTGCGGGGGAAGGGAGGAGGAGGATTTGGAAAATTTTTCAGTTTCTTCCAGTCCTACTAGGAAGGGTGGAAGGAAGGGGAGCAAATATATGCACTAATTTACATTTAGCTTAAACTAATATGTAATGGCATATTTGAATATATATATTTTTCATCCAGAGCACTATACTTTTAGATTCCATCCAAAAGTAGGCCACTCCTGCTCAATTTTCTGAAAAAGCAAAGCATACAAGACAGGGATTTTGCTCCATACAGATTGCTGTGCCTACAACTGCAATATTAACACTTTGCCAAAGCTATAATATTTTTCCACAAATATTCTGGAATATTTTCCACAAATGCCTTCCACAAATATCATGTTAAGAGCTGCATCTGCTTAAAAAAGAAAAGTGCTTATCTTCACCCAAGTTGCCTCCACTTCAAAGTATCCAAGGCCGACGAACATCAACATTCTGTAGAAATGAAGGGTGGGGATTTTTGACTGATTATGTCCTATGAAGTAGTTATCAAATACACAGGATTTTTTTCCCACGAAGATAAGTCCCTAACCTGGTCTTTCAGGTATTTCAATGGTGACTATTAACTACTATAACTGAGTCCACCCATTTGGCTGCTGGTCATCCTTCTCTTTCCTTCCACCTTGTCCAGCATTAGAGCTTTTTCTCCAGAGAGCTAGGTCTTCTGATAATACATCCAACGTAGAATAATTTGAGCCTGGCCATTTGTGCTTTGAGTGAGAGCTCTCGGTTGATTTATTCAATAATCCATATTTAGATCGCTGCCAGGAAGGAAGCTGGCTCTCTTTGCCACAGACACAATGAAAAATGGATTGTCTGATCTAGTACAAACTTCCCTTTGATTTCTTACAGCAGTGCATGCTAACACCATGGATTTTATCACAGCCAAGGGCACCCTATCTATTTTTTCCCAAGACCATAGTTGTCTCAAAAGCAAGAGTGAAATCTGCAGCATTTTACTGCAGTTAGACTTAATCAGAGGGAATCAGTGAGTACCCACTGCAATGAAAACATCTCTTGCCAAGTTTCTGAAGCAGTGGCCTGTATGTCCCCAAGAAAACCTGAGTGGCCACTAGCGCCCCACTGTGGTGTCGTGTGGAAAATCATCTGCTTTGCTCTTTGGCTCAACTTTAAATTAAATTAGAGCTAATTCTGGAAATGCTTTTTGGTTATCGAGAATTGTAGCAATGTCTTGAGATGAACCCATTGCAGTGCTTTATTTGCTTGGGTGCAGTTCCTCGATTTATATAAAATTGTGTTGGCAAACGAGATGGCTCAAAGGCTTTCCTTTGGTCTCGCTTGTCCATAGATGGTCATCATGTCTTAACTAAAACGAAAACACATCTGTAGGAGTAGAGGGGCCATTGTGGACTGTCTGCAATGCAAATGTTCACACTTAAAGCTGACCATTTCCTGAGTTCCCCCTGCATGCTTCATTTTGTGTGTGTGTGTGTGTGTGTGTGTGTGTGTGTGTGTGTGTATCAGAGATTCTCTTACAACAATGAAATTGGGATGGGGGCTGCAATCTAGGGCTCTGTTTGGGATGAGGAATGGCTGCTGGGTGGGAAATCACAGAAATAAGGCAAGGTGGCCTACCAAACCCCCAAAAACTAGCCAGGTGGACCCTTTGTTTGCCATCATCTAGTGAATGAGTGTTTGTGCTGCTGGTCACCATGACAACTATTTTGTGAGAGTACCCATGTCATGCTCTTTAAATTTCAAATGTGACTATTAATGCTCAAACACTAGGGCAAATACATTCAGTGGAGACACTTCACGTATGTTGCCAATAGCTGAGAAATCAAGCAACCTTCCTACATACAGTATGAGACCCATTTACCCGCGGACAGCAACTTCTAACATGGATTGCATGTGTGGAAATCACTTGTTTGGGTAAAATGCCGTAACTCACAACCTTGATGTAATCTCAAAGTCATTCTCCCTTGCTCTGCTTTTCCTTGCACAGATTCAGCTGCAGACATTAAAAATAGGGGAATGGCTGCGGGTTTGAGGGCAAGGATGAAACTGAGAGGAGGGAGTTACTACAGATGTTGTAGGCATTCTTGAAATCCACCTCTCCTATTTTGGGGGCTTCAGCTTCCCAAATTCTGAGCCAATATAATCTAACTCACGCATTTTGATAAGCCTTAATATTATTATTTCCTTTGGCTTAGTGTGCTGTATTTTTTTTCCCTGTTCATTCATGTCCTGTTCTGGGAGACTGCCTGGAGTTTTCTTGGCAAGGATTTTCAGAAATGGTTTGCCATTGCATGCTTCCTAGGGCTGAGAGTGACTGGCCCAAGATCACTCAGTTGGTATTGTGCTTAAGGCAGAACTGGAACTCACAGTCCCCTGTTTTCTACCCTAGTGCTATAACCACTACATCAAGTAACTCTCAAGTGTGCTGTATAGATCCAACTAATTGTAGCTAACTTTAACGAGCTATAGGTTAGCATCCTGTGGTGGGGTAATGGCATTCATTATATACATTCATTATATGTTGTTTTACTCCTCGGGAAGCATCTACTGTACAAGCTCTATCAATATGCAGTATTATTTTCGTGTTGGAGATAAAATTATGCCCATCCTAATATTCAGCCTATGATACAACTCTGTCCAGGAAAATGGATGGGATATTAGATCTATCTATCTATCCATCCATCCATCCTTTCATTAACCTCCCATTCCTTTTTCTCATCCAAATTCACACCAATATTTATTTTACAGAGATGCTTGGCTTAGGCCTACCTCAAGCCCATTTTTTAATTGCATTATTTTATAAGGTTGGCAAGTTAATTGTTTTATAGTATTAGAGAGGAGGATATTAAACAATGGGATCCAAGTCCTGAATTTCTGAATTAGGAAATTAAAGAAAGCATATATAAGAGGATTGCTTATTCTCTGTGCTGGGTTTTGTTATTGTTTTATTTCAATTTGTAATATCACCACAAAACTATCCACATTGAGATATGGTAATATGTGAATGCATTTTATTCGTTCATTTCTGAAACGACTAAGTGATAGAAACTTATTTGACTGAAAGTCATCATTTGCTCTACTTTATACAGTATATTTACGGTCTTTTTAGTATTTGGTATTTAAGGTCTTTTGTATTTAAAGCCTGTCAGTGATAGCCTTATTCAAACTGTGGAACTTCTTTCCTATGAAGCTCCAGTGGCCTCATTTGAAGCTACCTTCTGCAAATTAGTAATATTTTTTACCTGAAGTTTGTTCTCAGTATATTCTCTGGTTCATTGGTTTTATCATTTTATCAGATATTTAACCTCATCACTCTAAGCCAGGTGTGTCAAACTGTCGGCCCTCGGGCCAGACGCATCACAAGGAAACTGCACCCACCCCATTGCCGGCAATGGGAAAAAAGTTCTGAGATGTCGCACAATGTCACGTGACATCGCGAGTTTGACCTGTCTCCTCTAAGCTGTGTGTGTTTTAGAAAGGCAGGAAGACATTCTTCTCTTAAGCGGAGTATCTTTGAACATCTGCATAGTTAGTGGCACTCTGGGTTATTTTGAAGTGTCCTTCAAAGGTTTGTTACATATCTAAAACCTAAGGGTCTTCTTCTATTGAGCAATAGCAGAAGTGTGATAATGTGATAATGACTCTGACTATAAAACGAAGATTGAAGTAGGCCCATGACAAGCCTAATTATATCACAGATCTATTTTCCAAATGGCACTCAAGTGAATAAATGACATTGAATATTAAAAAATAGACAGAAGTTTTGCTCTTCACCTTAAAAGCGCTATTTTATAGCCTTAATCTTTAAGACGCAGTGAGAAAAAGTGATAAGGTTTCAAGCTTTAAACAATGCATGGGGTTCTCATCCCCCTAATTCTGCAGTTGGAAGAAAGATTGCTACTAAAAAAATATGGGAACTTTGGCTAAGACCTCTAAGATCTCCAAACCAATTTTTCGCAAGTCCAGACCCAGCTCTGACCACTTTTGCAAAGCAAATGGGAAATATTGCTCCACTTTTATGACACGAGAAACACAGAAAGACATACACACAAACCCTGAAGCAGGAGCCCTAAAATAAGAGATCTCAGTCCAGCCCTAAAATAAGCTTACTATAGTTTAAAAATTAAAGATAACCCTCAGAATCCCACCACCATCAAAAAGCTCCATAGTAAATACATTTCCACTGTGGAAATGTTAAATAAAACTCCACAACTGCTAAAAGATGACCTATCACATGAACTTATTTGACACTCTAATTGGCAAATTGTCTTGAGAAACCTGAGCATGAAAAGCAAAACTGGCTGTACTCCTGATTGGTCCTTAACATGGGCAAACTCAAGCAGTTTAGACCCCTTGTAAGCCAGGGATGTCAAACTGCCGGCCCGCGGGCCAGATGCGTCATGGTGAAACCGTGCCCACCCCATTGCCGGCAATGGGGGGAAAAGCCACAATACGTTGCAACACATCACGTGATGTTGCGAGTTTGACACACTTGTTGTAAGTAGATTGGCAAACAATTCTTTGGATGCGTTAAAACTAACCATTTACAGAATTGTTTCCATAGCCTTAATTAAACTGTTGTCAGGTTTGGGAAAATCAGTAAGTCCAGGCCATTTAAAATGAAGATAAAGATTTATTGCAAGCTTATGCTGTCTACAAGAATCTGTTCCCCTCCCTCAGGAACAGCCTAGTCATCTCCTACAACTGTGTGAGATCATTCCCTGGTGGATTGCAAAAACCAATCCTGATTGTTTGTGGAAGGATGGATGCTTCAATAGTGTGGGCCTTTTTTTCCACTCCTTAAATAGCCGGTATTAAACATATGACGGCATTAACAATGAAGACAGGAAAGTGAAGATGGAGAAGAAATGAAGACATTTTCTGCTAAAATCCCCTAATCTGGCTGAAAAAACCATTCCTCTGGTTTATTGTCCTCACTGTTAGGAAGTTTCTCCTTAATTCCCAGTTGCTCCTCTCCTTGATTACTTTCCATCCGTTGTTTCTTGTCTTGCCTTCTGGTGCTTTGGAAAATAAGTTGACACCCCCCCTTCTTTGTGGTAGCCACTCAAATACTGAAATATTGCTATGATATCACTCCTAGTCCTTCTTTTCTCTAGACTGGCCATACTCAATTCTTGCAACTGCTCTTCATTTGTTTTTGTCTCCAGGCCCTTACTCATCTTAGTTGTTCTTTGCACAGTCTCAACATCTTTTTTGTAATGTAGTGGCCAAAACTGGATACAGTATTCCAGGTGTGGCCTTACTAAGGTTTTATAAATTGGTACTAATACTTCACGTGTTTTTGATTCTGCCTCTGTTTATACAACCAAGGATTATATTAGCTTTTTTGGCTTCTGCCACACACTGCTGGTTCATGTTTAAGTGATCACCCACTAGGACTCCAAGGTCCCTCTCACAGTTACTGTTTTTGAGCCAGGTTTTGCCTAATCTATACTTGTATCATTCGTTTTTCTGCCTAGGCATAAAGCCTTCCTTTTCTCCATATTAAATTTTATGTTGTTGGATAGGGCCCATTGTTCAAGTCTGTTGAGATCTTTTTGGATCCTGAGCTTGTCTTCACGGGTATTGGCTATTCCTGCTATCTTAATGTCATCTATTCCCTCATCTAAATCATTTATGAGGATATTGATGAGTACTGGGAACTTTAAAACTTGTGGACTTGCCATGGCTGGCTGAGGAGTTCTGGGAGTTGAAGTCCACAAAACTTAAAGTTGCCAAGTTGGAGACCCCTGTTTTAGATGATTAGTATGTAAACAAAAAAAAAAAAACAGGAGTTCCAAACCGGGTATTCAGGTTAGGCAGCTTTGGCATGATTGGTCTATCTTTCTAAACTGTGGGTGGCATGGTGGCTTAGTGGTTAAGATGCTGGGCTTGTCAGCTGGAAAGCCAGCAGCCCAGGTTTGAGACCTGAGCTCCATGCGATGGGGTGAGCTCCCATCCTCACCCCAGCTCCCGTCAGCCTAGCAGTTCAAAAACATGCAAATGCAAGTAAGATGAATAGATATCACTTTGGTGGGAAGGTAACAGCACTCTGTGATGTCATGCTGGCCACATGACTACAGAAATGTCTTCAAACAGCACTGGCCCAATGGCCTTGAAACAGAGATGCGCATCACCCCCTAGAGTCAGCAATGGCTACTGGAGTAAAATCCACAGGGACTCTCTTTTCTAACCTGTAGAATTAATGGTCAATTAAGGCTGAGCTCCATTGTGATTGAAACTATCGGCACAATTCATTTAAAGGATGTAGTGTGATAGAATAGTAAGGATGTTGGAGCAGCACCAGGAAGACCTAAGTTCTAATTCATCATCAGCCTTGGGAGTTATCTGGATGCCTTTAGGCCAGTCACATCTCTCAGGATAGTTGTTCTGGGCTAAAGTAGGAGGAGGGAGTGCTACATATGCCACTATGTGCAGTTGTGTGAAAAGTGGGATATGACTCTAACAAATGCATAATCATGTAATTCCCTAAGGAGTGATAAACAATTCTTATCCAGTCACATGGCTTAGAAAGGACAAGGCTCTCTGAAATTCAAGGAACTAAGGCATACAAATTCTTCCTGCTTTTGCTTTGTTCTTAAAATGTTTTGGCATTTCTCCTCAGTTGCATCACCCTTCCCAGGGGTTTCGCTTTGGAACTGTGAAAGAAAGCAGCGCTGAAGATTATTTCAAGCAAAGCTTTCCAGACATGCACGAGTACATGAAACGGTTCAATGTACCTGCAACTCCCGATGGAGTGGAATACTTGAAGTAAGTAGGCTTCCTGTGTCAGAGATAAGTCTAACGAAGGTATGCCAAGGGAGAAGTCTTGAATTCCCTTTCGGCTGGCATTCCAGCTTAATGGAGACAGTCTGTCACACTGTAACTTTCCAGCTATTGCTGAACTGTACCCTCAAGTAGCTTGAGAAGGAATGGCTAATGGAATGGATGCTGAAAGATCAGTTCAAAAAAAAAACCAAAAACTGCAGCCCACCGATTGCCTATCCTAGATTTAGTTGTGCAGGTGCCTCACCCTAGTACAGGGGTAAGCAACCTTGGCTCTTTTATGACCCGTGGACTTCAACTCCCAGAAATCCTGAGCCAGCCATGCATGGCTGGCTCAGGAATTCTGGGAGTTGAAGTCCACGAGTCATAAAAGAGCCAAGGTTGCCTACCCCTGCCCTAATACATTATGGCTAACCTGCCCATAAATGCCAATGAGAGCAGGAAGGCAGCTAATGAATAGAAAGATTGGCCTTCTATGTTTCTGAATGCACAGAAGCATATTGTAGCTTCTCCAAAGTTTATTTATTTATAAATAAAATTAATTGGCTGGCCATCTTACCATAGGGTAACTCTGGGCAGCTAACAGTTACATATACAATTGAAGCATAAAAAGTTAATATCAGATACATGGGAAGGGTGGGGGGGAGGTGGGATCTGTTATTATTTAATCAACCACCTCTGTTACACTGTTACCTCACTGAGATCCCAAGCCAACTGGCAGAGCCACGTCTTTAGGCCCTTATGAAAAGATAGGAAGGTTGAAGCCAATCTCACATTGGAGGGCAAGATGTTCCAGAGGGCAGGAGCCACGCAAAGAAGGCCCTCCTCCTGGGGCCCCCAGATGGAATAATTGGTCTGACAAGACCCACAGCATGCCTTCTCTGCTGGCATGAGTGGTATGGGCCAATCTCAGTGGGGTGAGACCTGGACCCTGCTTCTTTAATACAGTATGTGCATGTAATGTCACAACTCACAAACAAAAAGGTCCAGAGCTTCCATTGCAATGGTGGAGTGCTGTTTTAAACATCTGCTTATGTTTGATGCCCTCCATGGGTGCCTCTGCTGGATTCCCATTGCGTATGCCAACATTTGTTTTTTAAAAAAATAATGTAATCATGAAAGATGGAATTTTATAGGGGAGCTGGTCCTACATGTGAGGTGATCGCCTCAGCTGGGTCTCACAATATTCAACAAACTAGAGAGTTCCCAAATGGAGGAATGGGGCTTAGAATGACAGGTACAATTTTATATAAACAAATGGAATACAAAGAGGCACAAAAGAGTTTCAAATTCACCCTTATATTAATGGGATAAGAGATGGCAGTGAGCGATCAGGAAAGGGATCTTGGAATCATTGTGGACAATTTCAACCAGTGTGTGGCTGCTATCCAAAAAAGGAAAAGTCCCTGTTTGGAATGATTAGGAAAAGAACTGCAAATAAAGTCAGCCAATATAGGAATAGTTTCACACATGAAAACTTTTTAGTTAGTGTGTGGGTTGCAAGCAGATGCTAAAACAGAATAAAGAAGCAAAATTGACTGAAAGTCACCTGACCTAAATCCTCAGAGAAGACTTTGCAGTCTGTCCAAGGTCCTTTGAAGCTCCATAGATTGCGCAGATCAATTTGTTGTTATTCAGAAATTACTCCCAGATAAGGTTTGATATTTTTTTTAAAAAATGCATTACCGTTTTTTTTTTAAAATATTTGATTGCTGCTTTTAAAATAATGTTGCTAGCTAAAATGTATCCATTAGCTTTTAAAAGGCGTATATGTTTCATTTCACCAAGTTTAAAAAAAAGATAAATTGGTTGACAGGCTAGCATCAGATTATGTATGTTTATTGGCTTATAGATGAGATTTTGCTTTGATTTTTATTGGAGGTTTCCTGTGGATTAAGGAAAATAGATCTAGAATTTCCATCTGGAAACAATAAGTCTTGTAGAAATGGATAAAACTTAATCGCTGTTTGTTTGTTGCACTTTGTTGTCTTTTCAGGCAGGACCCAGAGAAATTGGATGCCTTCATCATGGACAAAGCCCTTCTAGATTATGAGGTATCCATTGATGCTGACTGTAAACTTTTGACAGTGGGAAAACCATTTGCAATTGAAGGTATGAAACAACTTTCTACAACTATGTTGTATATGACCATTTTATTTGCTGTTTTCTACATAACCTTTATAGCAGTGGGGAGTGTAGAGATGCCCAAGCACTGAAAACCTTGGCTGTAGTCCAAATTGTAGTTGTTAGTGTCACAGAATGTCAAAGAATAAAAATCAAGGGGAGTAATCATATAGATTGCATTTAATTAATACCATATAATGTTGTTTATACTAGCAAGTAATGAATTCCAATTTTAAATTGGATGATGATGTTCAACATTCCCTGGTTCAAAACAAAACAAATCAAAACAAACAAGTCGTTTATCCTTATTTTACATCTAACAGGCCCACAAAGCACCTTGCTATATTTAAATACAAAGAAAATCCATAATTGAAGAAAAAAATGACCAGAGTAGGAAAAAGTCATCCAGGAAGAATGCAAAGCTTATTTTATCATGTTGTGGTTTGTTCTGCTTCTGTAGGATAAGAAAGAAGGAAGAGAGGAAGGGAGGAAGGAAGGAAGGGAGGGAGGGAGGGAAGAAGGAAGGAAGGAAGGAAGGAAGGAAGGAAGGAAGGAAGGAAGGAAGGAAGGAAGGAAGGAAGGAAGGAAGGAAGGAAGGAAGGAAGGAAGGAAGGAAGGAAGGAAGGAAGGAAGGAAGGAAGGCAGGCAGGCAGGCCTAGGAGTACTTTTGTGGTTGCCAAACCCAAGGCAAGCAAAGTACAATGTCATGAGCTAATGTTCCAGTTCTTATTTCTGGCAAATATGGACTTTTAACTTTCTATTAGATGACTGGTTCCACTCTGTAAAACACTTAGCTAGTTGGATAGACAACCCTTAAAGTGAACCAGCCAAGCTGACTAAATGTAATTTTCTACATATCCAAACACACAAGGGCATCACTTAATGTAAAATGATATTTTATATTTCCCAGATGCAAAACATGATCCAGGAATTGCTGGTCTCGTTCTGATTTTCAGTTCTGTGCAAGGACTTCTACTACTAATAGTCATGAATTGGCATGTGATTATACAAACAATTAGAAATCACCACTGGCAAAATTGCAGAGCTCTTTGGAATTTATTCACTTAATAGGCATCTTCTTTTTGACTGATGTAAACCTGATGCTCTCTTTCTCAGTTGAAAAATATAATAATACCAACAATAATAGGTGTCTTGGGTGCAATACGAAAACTATTGGAGCATCTTCTTCTTGACTGCTTCACTCTTCCTTTATATATTTCTTTTATGATTCATGCCTCATATATTCTCAAGGTATGATCAAATAATCTCAATATGTTTCTTTTATACTGGTCTTTTACTTTTGTATTTAGTCCACATTTGTTCAGTATCCATTCATCCTTGATCCCGTATCTTCTTGTTTTATTGTACACATTTCTTTTATAACCAATTTCCACCAACTTTTTTATATTTCTTGTGTCACAGTGAACTCACAATAGGCCCTTACACACATTGCATCATTAAATTCTTTGTTATGCACTGCAAATAATTCAGACCAACTACACAGCAACATCTGTATGCAGAAGTACATGCACATTCATATTCCCAATGCAATGTGATCCCAAACATTTCATTCATTCATTCATTCATTCATTCTTGCTTATACATTACTTCAAACAAGCAAATTTAAGTACCCCTCCATAAATACAATGCATGAAACAATTGATGGACTGTTGTTAGCCCTCACCTAACTTGCCATTGAATATTCAATCATTCACTAAGAATTATATTTCTTGCCTTATATACATCATATGTCACATTTATTTCCCTCAAAACACTGCATTTTCTCTCCTTTTTTTAATTGTAATCATTTTTCTATCTTTGTCTACTTTCTTTGCAACTCTTTTTTGCTCTCTCTGAATATGTTATACAATATATTTCCCTCATCTTTACATTTTGCAACCATTGTTCTCTTGTTTGAATTCTTTTGTCTCCTTCAACCTCTTTCACATCATCCTTTCACCAAGCTTCCTTTTCATTTGTAGAATAACCACACATATTTCTGAGGGAGTCTGTAACACAATTCATTTCACAGAATCATAAAGTTAGACATCTCAGAAATCATTTAATGCAACTCCTTGCCTTCTGCAGGCTAGAGCTGCTCTTACAAAGGATCATCCAACTTCTCTATAAGGACCTCCACCAAAGAATAATTTACCAGTACATGTGGCAATTTGTTCCACTAAGAATGTTTCTCCTGGTGTCTAGCCTGAATCCATAGTTTTAACCCACTGGTGATGGTTCTACTCTCAGGAGCTACAGAATACATTTCTCTAATCTCCTCTTTTCCGAACAGCTTCTGCATCTACTTTCCACTCATTCTGTTGGGAGAATAATCTAGACCCTTTCCTTCTAATTTGTTTCTTTTTCTTCCATCTCCATTTCCCCCCAAGATGCCCTCTCTTAATGCCAGCAAACAATGGCCTGTCCCATGTTCAGAAGCTGTCATCATCCTTCAATCCTTTACTAGTTTTCTCTGTCTTTCATCACAAATAATCAAAGTAAGCGTGCTTCTTGATTCATTCTTTTCCCATTTATAATTATGAAAAGACTTCTGCTAAAAGTACATATTAGAAACAGGCCATTTTCCCCTAAATAGATACTCCACAAGCTATCACCGTTCTAATCCATTCATAAGTCTCCAAACCATTCAGTATCTTTTTCTGTGCTCCCTCATCTCATTATCATCCATCCATTCATGTCCCCCATTAAATAATTCCCTCAGATCACATTCATTCAGAATGTAGCAGTTTTTTCCCATTTCCCCATTATTACTGTTCATTACATGTGCTTTTCACCAGCCTATAATAGCAATAGCACTTAGACTTATATGCCGCTTCACAGTGCTTTACATTTAGAGAGTCAGCATATTGCCCCCCAACAATCTGGGTCCTCATTTTACCAACCTTGGAAGGATGGAAGGCTGAGTCAACCTTGAGTTGATGAGAATTGAACTGCTGACAGTCGGCAGAATTAGCCTGCATTACTGCATTCTAACCACGGCTCTTTTCAACCTTCATTTGCATTCATAGCCATCTAGATGACATCACCCTAATCTTTAAAACATATATTTTAGCCTTTTCTTCACAATTTCCACATTCACTTCCCTGTATGTATTTATCAGCTGAGTTCCATAAAAATCAGACCAGTTTCATTGAGATATTATGTCTCTTTCTCTTTATTTCCCTCACACACAGTTCATTTCACTTTATTAATTCTTGCTTCTGATCATTTACTCTTTTTACATTTCATCTTCCATATGCCAATCTCATTTCCAGATGGGTCAATGGATATTAACCCCCCTTTCCCATATTTATTATATGAGCATGTTGATGTAAAATTCTCAGAATGGCTCACAACAAGTCAGCAGAAAAACCATTGGGGAGAAAAAGAACATCAACTCATAAAATCAAAAGCAAGCTTAGCAAGGCAGAACTTCCATTAATCTCAAAGCCAAAAATACTGATTTTATAATAAGCGAGAGAGGATATTTCATTCTGAAATGTTGAGGGTTGATAGTATGAGAGATCAAACACCCTGAATTTCATTCAGCCTTTAGCCCAGCAAGTGGTAAAGAAGAAAGCAATGGAATTGTGGAGGTCTAGCATCAGTGCCTGATACCCAGTGACACATGTTTAAGTCTCTGTAAGGCTCATCAGTCTTCTGTCTTCCACATCAGGAGCTTCCATTTTGACTTTCTTAGTGCTCCAGAATGACATTTTACTGGATACTCTGGGAAATTAATATACTGTATTTCTTTCTAGCCATCTCTGAACTGCTACTGCCCCTTTCAGATAAGCTTGAGGGATGTGGGCATTAATGTAAGATTATATTATAATATAGGATTATAATCTATTATAATTTAAGAAGGAGTCCAGACCACTTAGCTCAGCCATTTTGCAAATCTCCATTCTGGACTAGCTGTAGTTTATGGACCAAATAGAAGGTAGATCCATATAAAGCACATTACCTTTGCGTAAATATTGCTAGTGGGTAGAATACTTTAGTTCAGGCAAAAGTATAACTGGTACACAAACTGAAGCTGATAGTGGCCACTTTGGGCTGCAAAGATCACTTGGGTTTCTACAGCAGTCATGTACCCAAAAGCATAGTCAAGCTCCATTTAAACTCAGTTTAATAGATACAAAGAAAAAAAATATCAATCATAGCTTAATCTCAGATTGGGCTTCTGAGCCCAATTTATTTCCAAGAAAGAAGTCTTAAAACCAGACTACCCTAACCTGCTGGACTCAAAACACATTCCAGAAATGCTCAACCTGCATGATTCTGATGACTGGAGATGTCTGGGAACAGAATCAGAACACCACTGAGTTTACCAGATTGAGAAATTAGAATGACTCATGATGGAGGAAACATCATGACATACATTGTCCTAGTGGACAATCACTTAAATATGAGCCAGGGGTGCAGCTGCTAAAAAAAGCCAACAGAGTCTTGGGCTGCATTAACAGAGGGATAGAATCAAGATCACGTGAAGTTTTAGTACCACTTGATAATGCCTTGGCAAGACCACACTTGGAATATTGCATCCAATTTGGGTTGCTATGATATTAAAAAAGATATTAAGGCTCTAGAACAGCGATTCTCAACCTTTTTCAGGCTGAGACCCCACCTGCGCCGCCCATGTGCGGCGCGACCCCGACGGCCCGAACCGCGCATGCGTGGCGTGATGGCCCGAACCGTGCATGCGCCCCGTGCGCACGATGGCCCGAACCGCGCATGCGTGGCACAATGGCCCAAACCGCGCATGAGCCCGCGTGCGCAACGGCCCGAACCGCGCATGTGCGGCGCAATGGGCCGAACCATGCATGTGCGGTGCGCGCGTGATGACCCAAACCACGCATGTGTGGTGCGATGGGCCGAATCGCGCATGCGCGATGCAACGGGCAGAATCGCGCATGCGCGGCGCGCGCGCGACGGCCAAGGGGAAATGGGGGAAAAAATGGCGGACTGCGGTGTTTGGCGACCCCCGTGAAACGGTCGTTCGACCCCAAATGGGGTCGCGACCCACAGGTTGAGAACCGCTGCTCTAGAAAGAGTGCAGAGAAGAGCAACAAAGATGATTAGAGAAATGGAGGCTAAAACATGAAAAACAGTTGCAGGAATTGCATATGTCTAGTTTAATAAAAAGGACTAGGGATGACATAGCGCTTTTCCTATATCTAAGGGGCTGCCCCGAAGAAGAGAGGGTCAACCTATTCGCCAAAGCACCTGAAGGCAGGACAAGAAGCAATGGCTGGAAAGTAGTCAAGGAGAGAACCAACCTAGAACTAAGGAGAAGTTTCCTGACAGTTAGAACAATCAGTGGAATAATTTGCCTCCAGAAGTTGAGGGTACTCCAACACTGGAGGTTTTTAAGAGATTGGACAACCATTTTTCTGAAATGGTATTGGTTTTTAAGTAATGAAGAGATAAAAGAGAAAGAGGGAGAGAGAGAGAGAAAAGAAAGAAGTGCCTAAAACAAGAAAGGTTAGCAACATAAGAGAAGAAAATTGCAGCCTTATCCACCTGTAATTTATGATCCTCCTCCCCACAAGAAATCCAACCTTTACAGAATCCATATAATATATATATTAATCCCTTCTCATCTTTAGGGATGGTATGTGTCTTCCTCAATTTCGGGTCCTCTGCCAGAAGCCCAGGAGCTTGACAGTTCTGCGCAATATCTTAGCTGTTCCTAAAACTGCACTCTTCTGAACAGAGAGCTCTGATGTTATTCCTGGAATCTGTTGGACCTACTCTCTCAGCTTAGGAATCACAGCCCCAAGTACTCCTATCACCACTGGGACAACTGTGGTCTTGACTTTCCGCATTCCTTCCAGTTCTTCTTTCAAACCTTGGTACTTCTCTGGCTTCTCATACTCCTTCTTCCTGATGTTGCTGCCCCTTGACATCACTATATCTATCGCCACCTCTGTCTTATGCATATAAAATTTTATACATACATTTTATAAATTTATGTACGAATATAAATAATTATAAAAAAATAATAAAATACAAGCTAACATAACAGGAAAAGGGGGAAGGGGATAAAAAGGTAAAGTTTAAAAGTGACAAAAACACATAAAATATATTTAAAAAGTACTTCCAACTTTTCACCATATAGAGACAGTAATAAAATACAGCAACTTCTTTCTAAGTTTAAATGAGCACCGTCAATACTTAAAAATTTTTAAAATATAACAAAGTTAGAAATAAATGACATTTATATATTCTTAATTTAAATTTCATCTGACATTAACATATCAACTTTATAGAAATCATAACTACACAGTTAACAATGTGTACTTTTTTTTTATCAGATCAGTCTTCAAATTCCGAAGTCAACTTTCATTTTTCTCCTTTTCTTGTAGAAAATCGAACAATGGTCTCCAAGCTGCAAGAAATGTAGTCAAATTATTGTCTCTATTTAGAACCAACTCTTACAGCAGGGGTCCCCAACTTTTTTGGTTCTGTGGACCGGTGGCGTTGGTGGTGGCTTCAGTGGTTTCCGCGGCAGGGGGAAATGGTTTTGCATGCGCAACCTAAATCCCGCACACATGCAAATGAAGCTTCACATGCTCTCCTGCTGCTTTGATGGCCCAGTTCCCAACCGGTAGCAGGCCACAGCCTGGGGTTTGGGGATCTCTGCCTTACAGAATACAGAAGGATTCCCACCAGTCCATTATACCAACCCCTTGTCTCTCTAGGTGGGATATACTTACAAGGAAGCAATGCAAATGTTAAAAAGCTTTTAATCCACAATCCTGTACCACTTTCTAGGGAATGTATGAGAAGACGTCCAGTTCTTTGCTAGCTAGTAAAACAGCAGGCAAGTTGAAGTGGGTTTCCAATGTCAGGAGAAGCTTATAGGTCAAGTAGGGGTTCCTAATTTGCAGATTCACTCATGTGTAAGTCTCTCTGGCTGTGAGCTTCTGCTGTTTCTGTGTAATTTGTATATCAGCTAATAGTATCATTGACAGCAGAACTTTCCCCAAGGAGAAAGCAAAATTCTTACTCCTGCAAAAGTTGGTGTTGCTATGAACCACAGTAGAAGATGTTATCCTACTGTTCAGTGAGTTAAAGGAACAGGTATTGACAGGAGTATTTTAATGACCATCTACCAAAGCTCCAATTTTAGATATTCTTGTTTGGCAATTATGGTCAAGAATCAACTAATGAGAAAAATACTGGTGTTGTTCTTTTGCTAGGGTATGGTATTGGCCTGCCTCCAAACTCTCCACTAACCTCAAATATTTCTGAACTGATCAGCCAGTATAAATCCCACGGCTTCATGGATGTCTTACATGACAAGTGGTACAAAGTGGTACCGTGTGGGAAAAGAAGTTTTGCTGTGACCGAGGTAAGGAATGTTCCATATGTCCTTCTAACACTATGAATGGATAAATCCATCCCTTTGAGTTGCTCATTTTTTTAAACTGTGTATTTATTTCAGTCTCCTTCCACCCATGTTTTCTGGCTGGTCATTATTGTTAAAGTCTACATAAAAAGTCTATGTACATTTTCACGTACCTTTATCCTAATGCATATGCTTGTTTTTTGTTATGTGCATTTGCTCAAACCCTTTTCTCCAGTAGAATTCATTTCTATGTTGTTTCAGCTATTTAAAAAGTTGGTGTCCATTTGTCCTAATAGACATATTTTTTGTGTGTGTGTGTGTGTGTGTGTGTGTGTGTGTGTGTGTGTGTGTGTGTGTGTGTGTGTGTGTGTGTGTGTGTTGTTTAACTGGAAGACTGGATTATAAAATTTGACTACATAACATCTATAAATCAGATAGAAAAATGTGGGTTAGACAGCATCACCACCAGATGGATTCGTAGCTGGCTGACCGTCCGTACTCAGCATGTAGTCCTCAATGGAACTGCATGTACATGGAGAGAAGTATGTAGTGGGGTGCCCCAGGGCTCTGTTCTGGGCCCAGTGCTCTTCAACATCTTCATCAACAATTTGGATGAGGAGATAGATGGGGAACTCATCAAATTTGCAGACAACACCAAGCTGGCAGGAATAACCAACACTCTGGAAGACAGGCTTAAGATACAGAAGGATCTTGACAGACTTAAACATTGGGTGCTATCTAACAAAATGAAATTCAGTGGTGAAAAAAGTAAGGTTCTACATTTAGGCAAGAAAAACCAAATGCACAGGTATAGTATAAGGGGTGTCTTGATCAATAGTAGTAACTGTGAGAGGGATCTTGGAGTCCTAGTAGTCAATCACTTAAATATGAGCCAGCAGTGTGCTGCAGCTGCCAAAAAAGCCAACACAGTGCTGGGCTGCATTAACAGAAGGATAGAATCAAGATCACGTGAAGTATTAATACCACTTTACAATGCCTTGGTAAGGTCACACTTGGAATACTGCATCTAGTTTTGGTCACCACGATGTAAAAAAGATGTTGAGACTCTAGAAAGAGTACAGAGAAGAGCAACAAAGATGATTAGGGGACTGGAGGCTAAAACATATAAGGAACGGTTTCTGGAATTCGGTACGTCTAGTTTAATGAACAGAAGGACTAGGGGAGACATGATAGCAGCGTTCCAATATCTCAGGGGCTGCCACAAAGAAGACGGAGTCAAGCTATTTTCCAAAGGGTCTGAAGGCAGGACAAGAAGCAATGAATGAAAACTATCAAGAAGAGAAGCAACCTAGAACTAAGGAGAAACTTCCTGACAGTGAGAATAATTAACCAGTGGAACAACCTGCCTCCAGAAGCTGTGAATGCTCCAAAACTGAAAGTTTTTAAGAAGAGACTGGACAGCCATTTGTCCGAAATGGTATACGGTTTCCTGCCTGAGCAGGGGGTTGGACTAGATGACCTCAAAGGTCCCTTCCAACTTTATTATTATTGTTATTATTGTTATTGTTGTTATTATTATTATTATTTATCTAAAGGCCAATTGCATTTTAGGTTGCATGTCTGAGCACGTGTAAATTAGATAGGTTGTAAATAAGCCACTTTTCCTCACATGCCAATCTTCATTTCATCCATTCCTGGGAGAGAGAGAGAGAGAGAGAGAGAGAGAGAGAGAGAGAGAGAGAGAGAGAGAGAGAGAGAGAGAGAGAGAGAGAGAGAGAGAGAGAGAGAGAGAGAGAGAGAGAGAGAGAGAGAGAGAGAGAGAGAGAGAGAGAGAGAGAGAGAGAGAGAGAGTGTTAGAATAGTCATCTGTGATCTCCTTAGTACGGTTGCAATTTTATTCCTTACCAAGTTCATTCTGAGCTGGGATACTAGAGACAGTCAGGCGGTTGCATGAAATTAAGTTCTTTATTCTTCACTCATGAGCAATGGCAACAAGCTATGAGGAGGGTGGCCAAAGAAACTCCCTCCTATAACATTTACCTAAGGACACCTTACCTTACTTTCATGGGTAAGCTACTTGCATGGCCTGTGAAAGCTAAAAAGTAAGAAGGCCAACAAAATCATAAAGAAAACATTATGAAACACAGTTTAAAAATGAGACCTGGTTTCAGAGTCTTAATAAAAGTGTAAGTGCTCTAATACTATACTCTACAAAATATCCTAAACAGTACTTTATATTTGAAAACAGTGTTGTCCTGGATAACATTCTGTTAAAAGGATTGGTAAGCAATTCTTGTCTTTTAGAGGATAACCATTTACAGGAATAACTCTTATTTTGCCAGAAAAACATTGGCTTAGGAAGTAAGTAATTTCTCTTCAGTTCTCTCTCTCCTGTAACAAGCAGTATGAAGGCTGAAAACAGACAGCCTATTAATCTTTTAAAAAGAAAAAAAAACACTCTTTTTGCTAATGCTGCAACGAAGATGGGGAAAGGAGTTACTTTAGAAGCTGGCTTCTATCAGAATTGCCTTAAATGCAAACTCAGGACGCAGCATTTAAGACCAAAGTAAAAAAAAACAAAAACCGAAGATGGATCAGATCCAGGCTGACCACGAGCTCTTCCTTCAGGCCTTCGAGAAACCAACACAAATATACAGATTTCTACGTACCCGCAATCTTATAGCTCCAATATTCTTGCATAGAACTCTCACTTATATGTCCCACAGAAACTCCCGAACAAATATTAAAAGGAAAACTTTCAGAGTAGACGGGATGCTGACGAAAGTAGAGAAAACAAAGGGAGAACACGACTTGCAAAGCTTCCAAAGGAGCAAGAAGCCGGGATTTGGAAGAAGCCAGGATTTGAAAGAACTTGCCCGCTGCCCTAACCGCCCGCCTGCCGCCCTAATCGCCCGCAGCCCTAACCGCCAAGCTGGAAGACCGGCGGAAAGGAGAACAGGCCAGCTGGGAGTTGGTGGAAGCGGCCACCATTATGTCAGCGGGCTTCTCCTTTGGAGCTGGCTTGTTGGCTTCCGCCATGTTGGGTTTAGCAGCTATAGCTTCTGTTTCTACACTATAACTACAACAATTACTCCTTCTGTGGGTTTGGGCTTTGGACTTTTTAGCTCAAAGCCTATTACGGGTTCTATCTTAGGAAGGACTAATATAGGAACAGTTGCAATTATTTTTTATTAAGATTAATATTGTTATGGTTTTAGACTTTGATAGTTTTATATATTGGAGGGTTTTATATATTGGGGTTTTTAGCTGTTTAAATTGGGTGGGTGGGAGATCTTTATTAAGATTTTTATTAAATTGGGGGGTGGGTGATGTTTGCATGGGATGGAGTTATGTCTGAAGAATGTGTCATAGATGAATGGACAGGCTTGCCGAGCTTGAGGGAGGCCGGGGGCTGGGGGGATGCGGACTCGGGAGTCAATGAGGGCTGGAGTATACCGGTCATTCAGGGAAGAGGCAGGTATGGCGGGAGCAGGAGGGTAGGCCGCACTCGGGGAACTCGGTCCTGCTGTCTCGTAGCAGTTCCTTGTTCTGGCCCTTCTGAAAAATCTTGCTCTCCCCATGATCCTGGTGATGGGTGTAGCTCGGGCCCTGGGCTCAGGTTGTTGCTGCTTAATGCCAGGTCGGTTAACAATAAGCCCCCCCTCATTCATGATCTTTTCATGGATGAGGAGACCGACTTGGCGTGTGTGACTGAGACCTGGTTGGGCCCTGAGGGGGGATTCCCCTCACGGGTATATGCCCATCAGGTTATCAGGTATGGCATCAGCCGCGACCCCAGGGAAGGGGGGGAGGAGAAGCCCGGGAGAACCTCAGTCTACGTAGGCTCCCTGTTTCTGAAATTCCAGGTTGCGAGTCCATCCTCATGACGCTGGACCTAGGGGTACAGGTGGGCTTATTGCTTACGTACCTGCCTCCCAGCTGCGTGGCATCAGCCCTGCCTGTGCTACTCGAGGAGGTTGCTGGGCTGGCAGTGGAGTTCCCCAGGCTTATGGTTTTGGGGGACTTCAATCTGCCATCGCTTGGTGAGTCCTCGGGATTGGCACAGGAGTTTATGGCCGCCATGACAACCATGGATGTGACCCAAGTAGTGCAGGGTCCGACGCATGAGGGTGGACATGCCCCGGATATGATTTTCCTTTCGGAGCAGTTGGGTAATGATCTGGTTTTAAGGGGCTTAGATATCTTGCCTTTGTCATGGACCGATCATTTCCTGCTTCAACTGAATTTTACGGCCCCAATCCTTCCCCGCAGGGAGGTGGAACCGATTAGGTGGTTCCACCCCAGACGCCTGATGGATCCAATTGGTTTTCAGATGGCGCTTGGGGAATTACCGAGCTCCCTCATCCACAGTCCGGCGGAGTCCCTGGTAGCGGCATGGAATACGGCCGCGAAGGGGGCTATTGACCGGATTGCGCCTTTGCGACCTCTCCATGGTGCTGGCCCCAGGAGGTCTCCTTGGTTTACCGAGGAACTCAGGGGGATGAAGCGCCATAAGAGACGTCTAGAGAAGCAATGGAGATGAAGTAAGTCCGGATCTGATCGAACCAGATTGAGCTTATTTATTAAAGCCTATCTGAAGGCGATTAAGGCGGCAAGATCTTTGTATCTTTCTGCTTTGATCGCGTCTGCGGAATCTCGTCCAGCCGCCCTGTTTAGGGTGACCCGGTCCCTCATTAACCCAAGGGGTCCGGGGCCTCCCTTGCAGGGTAGTGCCGAGGACTTTAATAACTGTTTCGCAGACAAAGTGGCTCAGATCCAGGCTGACTTAGACTCCAATTGTGTAGCAGAGTCGACTGATAATGATTCAGTCGAGGGGACAGGGGCATGTTCTTGTCCGGTCATCTGGGGTGAGTTTGAGGCTGTTACGTCTGAGGAAGTGGACAGGGCCATTGGAGCTGTAAGTTCTGCCACCTGTTTATTGGACCTGTGTCCCTCCTGGCTGGTTTCGGCCAGTAGGGAGGTGACACATACCTGGATCCAGGAGATTGTCAATGCTTCTTTGAGGGAGGGGTCCTTTCTGGCTCCCTTAAAGGAGGCACTTGTGCACCCCCTCCTCAAGAAGCCTTCCCTGGATCCAGTAATTTTGACCAACTATCGTCCGGTCTCCAACCTTCCCTTTGTGGGGAAGGTTGTTGAGAAGGTGGTGGCACATCAGCTCCAGCGGTCTCTGGAGGAAGCCAATTATCTGGGCCCTCTGCAGTCGGGGTTCAGGCCCGGCTACAGCACCAAAACTGCTCTGGTCACTCTGATGGATGATCTCTGGCGGGCCCAGGATGGAGGCCAGTCCTCTATCCTGGTGCTTCTTGACCTCTCAGCGGCATTCGATACCATTGACCATGGTATCCTTCTGCGCCGGCTGGAGGGATTGGGAGTGGGGGGCACCGTATTGTGGTGGTTCTCCTATCTCACTGGTCGGTCGCAGTCGGTGTTTGTGGGGGGCCAGAGGTCCACCTCTAGGTTACTCCCATGTGGGATGCCTCAGGGGTCGGTTCTCTCCCCCCTACTTTTTAACATTTACATGAAGCCACTGGGTGAGATCATCCACCGCCACGGAGTGAGATACCATCAGTACGCTGATGATAATCAGCTGTACATTTCCACTCCTGGCCATATCAGTGAAGCGGTTGAGGTGATGTGCCGGTGTCTGGAGGCTGTGAGGGTTTGGATGGTTGTTAACAGATTAAGGCTCAACCCCGATAAGACAGAGTGGCTGTGGGTGATGCCTCCCAAGGACACTTCTATCTGTCCTTCCATTACCCTGGGGGGTGAATCTATAAACCCCTCAGAGAAGGTTCGCAACTTGGGTGTCCTCCTCGATCCACAGCTGACATTGGATCATCATTTGTCGGCAGTGGCGAGGGGGGCATTTGCCCAGGTTCGCCTGGTGCACCAGTTGCGTCCTTACTTGGATCGGGAGTCGCTCCTCACAGTCACACATGCCCTTGTCACCTCGAAGATCGACTACTGCAATGCTCTCTACATGGGGCTACCCTTGAAGAGTGTTTGGAGACTACAATTAGTGCAAAATGCAGCTGCGCGAGCAGCTGTGGGCCTCCCTCGCTGTGCCCACATTTCATCAACTGTCCACATGCTGCATTGGTTGACTATTGGTCTCCGAGCCCAATTCAAGGTGTTGGTTATTACCTATAAAGCCCTTCATGGCATGGGACCAGGATACTTACAGGACCGCCTTCTGCCACATACTTCTCTACGACCGGTGAGAGCGCACAGGGTCGGCCTCCTCCGGGTCCCGTCAGCGAAACAATGTCATCTGGCGGGCCCTAGGGGGAGGGCTTTCTCTGTTGTGGCGCCCACTCTCTGGAACCAACTGCCTCCTGAAGTCCGCGTTTCTCCAACTCTCCCGGCCTTCCGGAAAAACCTAAAGACTCATCTTTGCCGGCAAGCCTGCGGATGATTGTGGTTGATTGATGTATTGAATGTGTGTTTATTGGTTTTTAGATATTCTGTTTGGGTTTTTTATATTGTATTTTTTGTTATGCATATGTTGTTAGCCGCTCCGAGTCGCCTGGAGAGGAGCGGCATACAAACCCAAATAAAATAAATAAATAAAAATAAAATAAATAAAGTAGAGAGGTATAGTTCATCCCTACTGTAAGAGAAATATCATTGAAGGATTACACAAACTGGTCATTGCTAGAGATGCTGAAGAGAAGTATTTTCCCTTTGCCCCTTCATGCAATCCCATCACTTGAAAACTTGGTTGTAAGAATTATTTTTTAAAAAAAACAACCTCTGCATGTTGGAAGTACACTTCTAATCAGCTTTAAGTATTTTTAAGACTTTTAGTTGATTAGCTTTAATCAGTTTGATGAACAATAATTTATCACCAAGAGGCTAAAATTAATAAGAAGTTAAAGAATGATTATATTTTGATCAAAGTGGAACAGTTGAAATGGTCTTGAGATCTTGAAATCAAGAAGATATGACTCATCCCTACAAAAATGGAGGCTTCAACTTTCTAATGTGTAATCAGGGTCCGGCCAAGAGCTATTTCAAAAACTTAACTACTACCGGTAGTTAAAGACATAATGGGGCCATTTGCTTGTTTCCCATTCAGCTCAGGGCTATGCTCTCTCCAGCCATTTCTCCCCTGTGAGGTTGAGAGAGAAAAAAATCACCTTCTGAAATCACCAAAATTGCTTCTGTGAATTTATCTGGATGATTTTATCCAAAGTCCTCTCAGGCAGGGTTTTGTTGTTGTTGTAGTTGTTGTTGTTTGTATGTTTGTTTTTGTTTGCTCCCATGTTTGAAAAAAGCTCACTTTTTCTCTACCCCAAATGCTCCTTTTGTTCACGTCCTTGCATGGTGAGGAAACAGTATTAGTTTTAAGTAAACATCTCGATGGAAAGCCTTTGATGAGCTACCACTAGTTAAGGTCCTGTCATGATTTTCCCCTTACCACATATCTAGGGCTGTCCCTCACAGGTGAGAAGGCAGGTGACACAGGTCATAATCGCCTTTCTAGCCTTGGTCAAGGTTAGGGATTGGGGCTTCAGAAACTCAGATGGCCACTAAATGGCATCAGAAAGAGTTTTCTGTATTTCTTTGTGCCTTGTTAGTGGTTGTCCAGAATTTTGGAACCCAGATCTGGTAGCCCTAAGAATGTGGGCACTTAGCAGTTGGATACCACCAGAAGAAGGGCCCAATGGCTATGTGACTTGTTTCTAATCCACCAAATGGTCTTTATCTTCCCTTCCATCATCTACCATGTAACAACAAAACAGGGAATAACATAGTTATTAAATTCTGATAAGAGTTTTGGCACACACCTTTGGATTCTTTTCTGCATGGAATGATAGAAGACAGGTTGCCCAGGTCTTGTTCACCTCTGACTTCACCACAGCAGACAAAGGGCCAAAAGTGGTCACAGTCGTCATTGCCTCCCTTCTTGCCTTTTTGTGTTGGGTGAGGGAAAACTCCCTTTAGAATTACAAGGAGTGGTGGAACCCCAAAACTCAGGTTTTATCTAATGTTCAGCAAAGCACAAAGACAGAAGGAGAACCTAGGTAGCAATGATTGCTGGTCAGAAGTCAGTGCTTAGATCTTTCTGTTTTAACTGCTTAGGATATCTGTTTGGCAAATAGCAAAGGTAGGTAGGAGTTCTCTGTTAATGGCTGTACAGAAGAAGACATTCCACCTGGGTTCATACAGAAGCTTTGTTATTATAACTCCTTTTCCTATACAACTAACTTCTTTGTGCATCTGATCACCAAAGAGATGAATCCTGGAGCAAAATAGGCCATCTTTTTCTAGCCTTTTCTGTAAGCTTGCAGAAGTAGATATGCTATTTATAGAAGAGGCCATATCAGGTGGGAGGAAAAAGCCTCAAATAGCAAATCTTGAATATTATGAAATCACAATTGTTTGTAGTTTAATGTATTACTGCTGTAATGTGACCAGCAGGGACAGGACAAGATGTTATGGGGTGGGTTTTTTTTCTCAGATTGCCAAAGTAATCTGATTTGATTCTCTGCATTTTGAAGGTGTCTTTTGTCCTTCTTGCCTAGAAGGAAAAAACCAACAAGCCAGCCCCAGACTCTGAAACAAAATGCTGACTGAGATAATTTCTCTGCTCTAGCAAGATAGAATTTTTTTTATCTTCATAACTTTAGGGGGAAAATATTATTTGTAAATAGACCTGGTCAAAATAATATATGTGACTGTATGAATTGTGTGATGCAAGTCAGAATTCAAAACCCAGGTACGTTTACACAGGAATTTTTATTTCGTTTTTTTTTTTAAGCAAAAGTAAACATCTGAACAAAATTTAGCAGTTATGCTTTTGAGATGATGGGAGGACAGGATTAAAAAAAAAGCAACTCCATATCAGAGTACTAATTCAATGGAAACAAATCTGAATTTCAATAGCAAATCACATTAATGAATGTTGACAGTGTGATCAAAAGCAAAATCCAGGGACACTATCTATTTGTCTACCTCTATATTGGATTTATAAGACAATTTAATCATCAATAACTCCAGGCAGCATATAAGGAGAATCAAATAGCAAACAACCAGTCAGGGAGTACCAAAAATTAAAACTGTCATAGCATAAGTGGGTTCATAAAACCCACTGTCTGTCTGGGGCCTGAAGGCAGAGTGGACTCACACTCTGAACCTTGGAGCAGTTATCTTGCTTGTGTGGTGAATATCTGCAATTTCTCAAGATTGAAAGGATGATAAAAAGGATGTTCTTCCCTGAATACATTCTAAAAAAGATCTGGGTGTTTGTAATAACATATACAAGATTTTCCCCCTCCCTTAAGATCTTTTCTGATTAAAGTTTCTGCCTTGCATAGCAAAATATGTCACAAAGACAAATGGTCTGGCATGGCCTTATCTATAAGTGAAATATTGATTGCGATGACATTGCTAAACAATGAAATATCCATCTCCTGGTTTTCATCACTCTTTTGGCCCCTCCATAGCCAATATTTCAGCCCACAGTACTTTGCACTTTATTCCCTGATGAAATCCCCTCTCTGCTTATTTAAAGATTTTTCTTTGTTGGTTTTTTTTTTCTATAACACAAATTTGCTTTACAAAATGTTTTGCTTTCTACTGCCAGAACAGCCTCTTTTAATCATGTATCAGTGGTTTGGTTTTTTTTTTTCATTCAGTTCCACTGAGAAATAATAATAGTCAACTTCAAGGAGCATAGAAACTTACAGAGAAGTTGGGGAGATGTTCAAATCAAAGGAGGGAAATGGCAAGTGGATAATGGGTTCTTCAGCAACCTACTGGTATTGTACTTTTGGTGTTTGGTATATTTGGTGGCTTGGCTTCTCATTCCAACAATTCCTGGATCTGGAGTCAGGGAGGATGTAAAGAATTCTGTTAACCATTTCTAAGGGCTAAAGATCTTCTCCCAATTCACTTATATTTTCTCCCAAGACATCTAAATATACGTCAGGCCTATCCAATAAAGGTCCTAACAAATGACATGGCCTCCTCCCATCTCCAGAAATTCTTATCAAAGGTTAATTTTTATTTTTGAACAGTAATTCAAATTTCAAATATTAAAAGCTAATGCAAACTAAAAAAATTTAAAAGAAAAATAGAAAGTGCAGACAAGAAAAAAAAATAGAAAGAAAAACAGAAATAGAAAATAGAAAGAAAAAATAAGAATAAAGCAAGAAATATATAAATTACTTGCCCCTTCATCACAAGGATAAATAATTTTACTAACTGATACCTTCTCTTCTCCCCGATAGTCAGTAATGACTAGCAGAGTAAAATCCACAGAGACTCTTTTACCTTTTAAAACCTTTTATACCTTCTCTTAAAATATAATAAATGATCTCTTCTTCCCATATCCCATAAGTTATCCATAAATTAATCTTTAAAGCCACATCATTTCAGTCCAGTTGTCAGCAGAAGGCCATTAAGGGTTACTAGAGATAACAACATATCTATTTTAGCTTGGTCAAATAAACGAACTTTATATCCTTTCTTTTATTTTTAACAATCTTCATCTATATTTTTTTCAAATAATATCCTAGAACTTGATTTCTTTTCATTTTCTCTTTGTCCCTTCTCACAAACTTTAACAAGTCTCTTTTGTAAATCCAAAATAGGAAAATTATCCAGGTTACTCTCTTGTTTGTTATTGGTTTATCCCAGTGGTGGGATTCAGCCGGTTCACACAACTTCAGCAGAACCGGTAGCTAATTTTTTGTTGCCCAGGCCCAGAATGGACTTCCAGAAGCATCCACACAGAGAACCGGTTGTTCACATATTTGAATCCCACCACTGGTTTATCCTTTTTAATTACTAAGATATCAGCTGGGATTTTTTTTATATCCAGCATAGTCTCTTTTTCAACATCATTCTTGTAGCCTGTCATTTTAAAATCCACTTTCAGATTAGTTTCAATCTTGTTGGCTAAACTTGTCTTTCCTTCATAATATATTTTAGGCACAGTCTATCTGTTGAGGCAGTCACTCTCAAAATTAACTTCTGGGTCCATTATTCAAAAATATCCCTCAGTATGTCCAGGGTTAAAATATTTTGGTTCATTCTATATTAATAAATCAAATTTAAGTGTTCTTCTCCTTTAATTGTAAACTTTAGTTCATTCTGATTTCCTTCCAACTTTCAAAGTTTGATCCTATCAGATTTTTTTAAGAAAATTCAAAGCAAAAGTGTTTGTACACAAGAAAGATTCTTATAATTAATTCCAAAACCTTATTCCATCTATCTGAACCCTAAATCCATTTGTAATTTTCCAGAATCAAAGTTCTAATCACTCCTTTGCTGCTTATTTTTTTTAAAAAAATTCATACCTTCAACTTGTATTTAAAACTTCTGATGCCTCTTAGTTCAGATATTGTCTCTGAAGGATGGAACCTTTGTTACGCTTGTTTGCAAAAAATGTGGAGGAAGATAATGATATACAGGGAAATGAATGCCAGCATATATGTGCTTACACACATCATAAGCAGGGGCTAATCAAGCACTCTGCAGGTATTTGGTAAATGTGATTGTGATGGAAGGAATAGGAATACACACCCCAGGTTATCCCCTGTACTCCTAATCAAATCTAGTCAGGTGAATACTCCCCTCCCCAAGTGTGAAGACAGTGAGTAATATAGCTTCTTTGAATTACATGTCATTAAACAACTCTGTGCAATGGGGATCCCCAACTCTGCAGTATTCTTGAGTGAACTAGAGCATCACCAGTGGCTTAGCTGGAGACTTACTTTACTTTACTTTATTTTGACTTATATGCTGCCCTTCTCCTCAGACTCAGGGTGGCTCACAGCAAATAATACAAGTACAAAATATAAATTAGTTAAAATAATAATATACAATATAAAAAACAATAAAACTATACCCACTCATACAACATACAGTCCCAATCAAAGGCCCAGGGGCAGAGGCCAGCTCACAAGCCCCAAGCCTGTCTGCATAGATGTGTTTTTAAAAGTTTTCGGAAAGCTAGGAGGGAAGGAGCAGTACGAACCTCTGAGGGAAGTTGATTCCACAGGGCTGGGGCAGCAACAGAGAAGGCCCTAGCCCTAGGTCCTTTGAAAAACTTTGAAAAACTCTTTTCAAATGTTTATCATCAGCATAGGAAAATCTGGAAATGATTGTCTAGGGCAGCGGTTCTCAACCTTTTTCAGGCCGAGACCCCACCTGTGCCGCCCATGCGCGGCGTGACCGCGACCTGCGCCGCGCATGAGCGGCGCGATGGGCCGAATCACGCATGCGCGACACGATGGGCCTAACCGTGCATGCACAGAGCGACGGGCCAAATCGTGCATGCGCGATGCGACGGGCCTAACTGCGCATGCACAGCACGCGCAATGGCCCGAACCACACATGCGCGGTGCGACAGGCCTAACTGCGCATGTGCGGCACAACGGGCCTAACCGCGCATGCGTGGCGTGTGCGCGATGGCCTGAACCGCGCATGCGTGGCGCGATGGACCGAATCGCGCATGTGCGGCGTGCAGGCAATGGCCCGAACCACGCATGCGCGGTGCAACGGCCTGAACCGCGCATGCGCAGCATGACGGGCTGAATCGCGCATGCACGGTGCACGCGCGACGGCCCAAACCACACATGCATGGCACAATGGACCAAACCGCGCATGCACGGCGCGACGGACCAAATTGCGCATGCGCGGCGCGCGTGCGACGGCCAAGGGGAAATGGGGGGGAAATGGGGGGGAAATGGTGGACTGCCGTGTTTGGTGACCCCCATGAAACGGTCGTTCGACCCCAAATGGGGTCGCGACCCACAGGTTGAAAACCGCTGGTCTAGGGAGGAAGGGGCAGAAACAACACACAAAACTCTCCCTTCCCTCTATGTTTATTTCCATTTGCTGAATCGTGATTGTGTGCTTTGTTTTATAGGGGACAACCCTTTACCACAATAAGTCATATTTATTTATCACCACAGGCAACAACAGAATAACAGAATAGCAGAGTTGGAAGGGATGTTGGACGCCTTCTAGTCCAACCTCCTGCTCAGACAGGAGACCCTATATTATTTTGGACAAATATTGTCCAGTCTCTTCTTAAAAACCTCCAGTGATGGAGCACCCACAACTTCTGAAGGCAAGCCATTCCTCTGGTTTATTGTTCTCACTGTCAGGAAATTTCTCCTTATTTCTAGGTTCCTTCTCTCCTTGATTACTTTCCATCCATTGCTTCTTGACCTGCCTTCAGGTGCTTTGGAGAATAGTTAACCCCCTCTTCTTTGTGTGGGTGACAGATAATTTTGCTTGTTTTTAAGTTTGCTTTGTTCAATAAACAATGGTTCAAGCCAATCATAGTCTATGATACAAGTCACGGTTTTTGCCGAACAAACTTTTGATACCTGATTTTACGAATGTGCTCTAAATCTGTAGCCTTAGATATCACTGAAACTGTGGTCCAGATATCACTGAATATCCATCATCACTTCATACTCAGCACTCCATACATTGGTCTCAGTACTTGAGGCTAATGGAAGTTACACTTCAGAAACATCTGACTAGCTATCCATTTCCACCTCCATCCCTGGAAGGGGAATAATCTAAACCAAAGGTCCCTAACCTTTTGAGCACCAGACACTGGTTCTGTGGAGAGACGTTTTTCTGCGGACCGGAGGGGGCATGGTTTTGTGTGCTGCCTGCATCTCACAGATGGGGCTTTGCTTGTTTGCGCAGATCGGTTGCTGGCATGCGCAGCCCGGTACTCGTCCTCGGCCCAGGGCTTGGGCACCCCTGTTCTAAACACATTCCAGGGAAAGTGATCAAAACATCTAAGAGCTTCATCAATGTGAATTGAATTAAAGTTACCTGTAATTGAAAGCTGCATGTTTTGTTCTCTTACATTCAGTGCTTACAATTCTCTTTAAATCTGTTGTAAAAGAGAAAATGCTGCTGCCAAGACTTTGAGATGCAAAAGGGGAAAAAAGAAGATAATCTGAAAAGATTAAGAGATGGATATGAAATGAAAATGTTCCTCTTATCGGGAAAAAAATGTTTATGATGTAATCCTTGTAGGGAAAAAAATCATAGACACTCTGTTTTGATTTATTGTTCATTTGCCGTGATTTGTCGTTAGATTCATCAGATTAATTATTTTTTTCTCCTCTGCTAACTAAAAGAGTAATTAGACACATTACTTAATTAATCAAAGAACTACTATATTTTATTTGCTTTTTCTTAACATAAAAGGAACAGTTTTCAGTTGAAAACTTTTCTCAACACTGCCTTCATTATACAGCCAGTGAACAGGATTAGATGTCCAAAATCAAGCAAAATGCAAAAAAAAAAAAGTATTATTGATCTACATCTGCTGATGTTACTTCCCATTTGCTTGTTTCTGTTCAGTGAAGTCTATCAGTGTCACCTAAAAGGTGTTTTCTTTGCGTATTTAGACTAAGTCAAAAATTGACAAAATTCAATTACTTTAGCTCTGTATTTTGGATAAGCCTCCAGACAAGGATTCTAGAATGGGAAAGATTTAGCTCTCTTTTCCTGGTTTTGATCCAAATCTCATTTGTGTCCATGTGCATGTTTAAACAAACTTTTGGGGATATTTTGGCATGGAATTCTCTCATATATCCTATGAAATAAGATAACATCAGGAATTCTGTGCAGCATTTAATGCATGGGAAGTTTTCTGCCAGCTTTTTGCAACAGCTGACTTCTGGAAGTACTATTTAAAGAGTTAATTTTCCTGGGGTTCATCTGTCCATCCCTCTGACTGCAACTCAGAGCTTCTTCATTAGCACTTTGCCATCGATACTGCCTTCATGTTATCTCCAGCTCATAGCTGAGGCTGCCTAACCTCTAGCCCAGTAGTGGCTAACCTATGGCACGGGTGCCAGAGGCGGCACTCAGAGCCCTCTCTGTGGGCACGTGTGCCATTGCCCCAGTCCTAGGCCTTCAGCTGGGTTTTATAAAACCTTTTCGCTTTAGGCCACCATGTACAAAAAAAAAAGGTTCAATCAATCAGTCAATTTCAATTTCTCACGGGAAAAAAAAAGATCTTGCAAAGTTATAACTGATTGATTGAACTTTTTAGTCCCACCCAATGGGCCACATCCACCCGGCACCCGATGATGCATAAGTGGGTTTTGGATTGCAGTTTGGGCACTCGGTCTCTAAAAGGTTCGCCATCACTGCTCTAGCCTATCAAAGAGAAGGATTAGAGGGGGACATGATTACTATCCTCCAGTACATAAGGTGCTGTCAGAGAAGAGGTGTTTGACTTATTCTCCAAAGCACCAGAAGGCAGGAAAGAAGTAATGGGTGGTGAGAGAAAGAGATCCAATCTAGAAGTAAGAAGAAATTTTCTGAAAATGAGAACAATTAATCAATGGAAATAGCTTGCCTCCTGGAACTGTGGATGTTCCATCACTGGAGGTTTTCAAAAATAGACCATTTGATTGGGATGGTATATGACAGTGATGGCGAACCTTTTGGAGACTGAGTGCCCAAATTGCAACCCAAAACCCACTTATGCATCATCGAGTGCCGGGTGAGTGTGGCCAATTGGGTGGGCGTGCACACTGGTGGGACTAAAAAGTTCAATCAATCAATTCTAACTTTGCAAGATCTCTTTTTTTCCCGCAAGAAGTTGAAATTGACTGATTAAACTTTTTTTTTTTTTTGCACATGGCGGCGGAGGCCTAAAGCGAAAAGGTTTTATAAAACCCAGCTGAAGGCCTAGGACTGGGGTGACGGTGCACGTGCCCACAGAGAGGGCTCTGAGTGCCGCCCCTGGCACCCGTGCCATAGGTTCGCCACCACTGGTATATGATCTCCTGCCTTGGGTTGGACTAGAAGATCTCTGAGGTCCCTTCTAGCCCTATGATTCTATGTCCTATATTTAGCTGATCTAGTATCGAAATAATGTTTCCTCATTTTCTGCATAATTTCTGGCAGGCCCATTCTTGCATGCAAGCAACCACTTAACTGGAGCAGTTTCCAACAAGCAACAAGAAATAACTGGATAATGACATTTACATGGAAAGCAGACCTTGAAACAAACTCAGATGTCTGTTTTGCCCCCATGCCTGTACCAACAGTATTATCACAGGCTACAAAAATTACATGCACAAGATTAGAGGTGTTTCTCATGCTCTTCCTCTTATGTGATATACACGCTATCATCTTCCGGTAACCTTTGGTTTCTCAGTATGATACATTGGACAAGGCTTATATAAAAGAATTAATGGATCAAGTTTGGCACTGGGACTCGCTGGGTAAATAGCAAAGCATTTACCCTCCATTACAGATCTCAAAGTAGCCATTTTGGAAAAAAGAAATTTTACAAGCACAACTGCAGTGAGAGATTGCCGAACTTACCCAAAAGGTAAAGATAAACAAGAAAATGTGTAACTCAAGATTGAAATTAGGTGTCCTTGGTGCTCTCTAAACTTACTTGTTTTGTTGCAGATTTTTCATTATCCAAACTAGGTAATATCATTAGTGCTAGTAAAGTGCCTTACCACTCCTTACTAGCCCTGATGATGTTACCTAGTTTGGGTAATGAAATGTCTGCAAGAAAACAACTAAGCTCAGAGAGCACCAAGGACCTTTAATTTCAACCTTGAGCTACGTTCAGCTCCATCCAGTTGCCCCAACCGTATCCCGAATTAAGAGATTACAGGGTCATAAAGGTTTTATGAACCCACTTATGCTATGACAGTTTTAATTTTTGGTACTCCCTGACTGGTTGTTTGCATGATACCAACAATTCAGAAGCTTTCCAATGTTAATCTGTTGAAATTGTGGTTACTTGTGTCATATTTTTCCAAGCCATGGTGTTGTAATTATTTTCTCTTCCTCTTATATATATATATGCCTGAAATTTTATCTCTGAATAATAAGATTTAATGAGGACCTGTCATGACATATTTCATTTATATTTTGTCATTGCACCTATGAAAAGGAAGATGGTTAATTCGATGCAAATCAAATATCAGCTTACCAAACACCACTTCATTGAAATGTTTCAGTTAAAAGCCCATTTACCCATTTCATGCAATGCTGCTGTATATTGATGCCTTAATTCAACCTGACTAATGAACATGAGGATTAATTGCTTGAGGTAGTCCTTGTATGGTGGGGTGGATAGGGCTTGTGCAGGGAATATTTTCTAAATGTCTTATTCACATCATTCATTATTCCCATGAAGAGATAGTTATGAACTAATCAGATGCTCAGCTAAGTCTTACAACTAGTAAGCAATGCAACTTAATTTTTTTTCATAGCCAGGGTGGCAGCTTTAAGATCTGCACCTGCCCCCTTGGAATAAGTTTGTTTAAAATTGTAGATCCAAGTTCTGGCTCACAAATCTATGAATGCATGTTTGTCAAATGATCTCTGAGACTCCTTTTCTCAGGATCCCAGATTTCTTAATCAAGTTAGATAGAGTCAAAGAAGGTTAGTTCTAAATTTCAGGAGTTCTCCCCCCCCAAAAAAGAGAGAGAGAGAGCTCTTTGTTATCAGCACTCCTCTTGAAATCATTAAAGTCTGCTGGTGAGTTAACTTTCTCCCCAGAGTAAAGACTCATGATGTTCAGAGCAGTGATACTTCAGGGAATTTTGAGTTGCAGGGAGTCCTTGAGTTATAACTGTAATGGAGCCCATCCATCATAGCTGTAACTTGTGACAGTTGTGAAGAGGGTTGGGTCACATAACTGATCCAATTATACAACCTATTTTGCAGCAATTATTAAGTGAACTACTGTGGTCATTAAGTTATGAAATGAACCAATGGTTTGCTATGGGCTGGCTTTCTGCAATGCCATCGTCAAGTGCGATCAAGTGACTGTGGGATGCAAATGGCCGTAAATGCCAAACACCCAAACTGTGGTCATGTGACTTATGGAGAAATTCAACTGTCAGAATTTTAAATCTGGGTGATAAACACACCCAGGTAGATCCATCAGAACTTTGAACAGGTCATAAATCAAGAATTACCTGTACTTAAAATTTTGCCAGCAGTTCATAGCCCTCTCTCACTTCTACCAAGTAAGCCGAAAGGCAGCCAGTCCTTATCACTGAGTATGCAACTTTATGTCTGAATTTTGCCAATAAGTTGGGTCCCAATAACTTGGTAGAACCAACTTTAATCCCATGTCTCATGCAACTCAAACTCTTTTGTGTCATGGCGATTCTGCAAATTTTCATTTTTGGCTACAGCCCATTATATGACATCAAATGAACTCCAGAAGAGTTCCTGTGAAGAAAAATCAAGTGGAAGGGCTGTATAAAAATAATTGTCAATTTTGCTGTGTGTGTGTGTGTGTGTGTGTGTGTGTGTGTGTGTGTAGGTGTGTGTGTGTTCCCATTTTATTTATATTTATACATTTGTACATGGATTTCCTTTTCTTTTTCTAACAGACCCTGCAAATGGGCATCAAGCATTTTTCCGGGCTATTTGTGATGCTGTGTGTTGGATTTGGTCTGTCTATTCTCACTACCATCGGAGAACATATCGTATACAGACTAATGATACCACAAATTAAAAAGAAATCCAAGATGACATATTGGCTCCATACAAGTCAGGTACATATGCCTAAGTAAGTCTCTCAAAGGGAATGATCAGATTCTGAATTGACTGGAACCGCAGTCCTGCTGAAATTATTAGATTGAATACATGGCATTTCCAGGCCTCTTCTTGAGATCCTATCACATCCCAACTGTGATTAGGAAGCAAAATCTGGAATAATAGTATTCATTCATTCATTCACTCATTCATTTATCCATTCATTCTTTCTTTTTTATTTTTTAATGCATCTTTCCAATTAACTCTTGAAAAACATAAATAACAATACTATTTAAAAATTATCCTAGTTTTTGTTTGTTGAGAAAAATACATTATGTAGTTCTAGGAAAAGTGACTCAGATATCATATAATTGGCAGGCAAAGGAACTTTCTCAAGAAATTTGGAGCCACTTGATTATTAACAAGAGTTGCACATACTAATGCAGAAAAAGCATGTATCTTTAGTTTCTGATTTTCCAAATAAGGTTTCTGATTACTTGCAGTATCTAGCAATTACAGATAGGACAATATTTTCTGGATTTCAATCACAGTGTCTCAAAAGCTGCATGTCAACTATATTACATCCATTTTATTACAGTAACATAATTCTATTTCTCCAACATGGACAGAAGGAATGAAGTTTTTAATCTGTTTTCATATTATAAATAATATGCATTAAAATTAAAAGGGCACTGATTTGTGAACATTATCATAAATTTATGCATTCAGTATAGAAGTTCTAAGTAACATTTTCAAGCTTTCAAGATGCCTATGAGGATCAACATCTCTATGGTAAATTTCCTGATCCATGCACAGCATGAGCTACAGACACAACATAGAGACATCACATCAGTCTTGCAGGCAGAATTGTCCATTGAACTTTTCTTAACCTCTACTTACAGGTGGTCCCTCAGTCCACAATCTAAGCTCTCAGTAATGATGAAACATTTCTGGTGAGCTTTTTGTGTCTAAGTCATTTGTTACTCAAGAAACACAAAAACCAAACCATACTTGGATCCCTTCTTGCTTTATCCTTTTTTAGCTGTCCACCATTTTGTTTTCTGGGAACATTTTAACATTTATTGAGTAAAAAAAGAAGAATGCCATAAATGTCTGCCATCAGAATGTTCTTCTGGGTTGGACTCCCCTCTTTCCCATAGTCTCTATGATATGGAGGAAGAGATAGTTGCACTTGCAATGTGGTTATTCTCTAATGCTTCTCTGTCCCAGCCATAAAAGGCCATTCTTACATTCAGTCCTAAGGTCATTTAGATTGGGAACCTTCAGCCCTGCAAACACTGCTGAAATACAGCCTTTCCACACACCCCCTTTCCTATTTTGTGTGTAGGCACCGTATAATTAATATTGTTAACCTTTCCCATTTCTGATCTAAAACACAGAATTGGTGTATTTAATTAGCCTATTGGCCCATTTCACCTATAGTTAGTTAGTTACCTTGACTGGCAACATTTATAGCTGAATCTCTAACTCTGCGTCTGCCTCCCGGAGTTCTCTCCTAGGAAACTTCTGGATTGAATCTGCATGCAACCATCTAATCTGTAGCCCTTCACTTTAAAGTGTAGTATGAGCAAATACGAGGAGCTGAAATTTTGGATTTGTCATAAAGATACAAAATTCAGTCACAATGACAAATTAGGCCAACAGTTTTGTTTTCATACTGCATTCCCTACAGGGTCCCTGTTTTACATTCGATCTACCTAAAATGCAAGTATAGTTTCCCTTCTGACTAATTATTTTGGGTTTTTCCTCTAGCGACTACACCGCGCTCTAAACAACTCATTTACGGAAGACAAGCACCAGCTTAAAACAAAGCCAGTTGAAAAGAAGTAAGCAAAATGAGTTTTTAATCTGCTGTTAGTTGATGCATCTGTAGATAAAGATTCCCCAGACATTGTTTTGTTTTGTTTTAAAGGAAAAGAATTGTATAATGTAGTTACACATTGTATAATGCAGTCGACACATTGTAGAAAAGTGGAAAGTTTTATTTATTTGGGAGTCAAGAGAATCGCATATCCGAAAGATCCACTTCACCTGTATTGTACAAGACAGTGAAATGTTGTAGGAAAGTACAAGTTTTATTTATTTTGCAGTCAAGAGAGTCATATATCAGAAAGAGCCACTTCAGCTATATTGAAATAATGACTTTAACTATATATCCTTCCCCTGAATTAATATTTCCTCTCCCATTTACTGATTTACTATGCTCTAACACAATGTTTCTCAATCTTGGCAACTTTAAGATATAGATTTCAACTCCCAGAGTTCCCTAAACCATATGGCTGGCTTGGGAATTCTGGGGTTGAAATCTACATATTTTAAAGTTGCCAACATTGAGAAAAACTAGTCTAACACATTGTTTGAAACCATAATCTTTTAGGAATAACTTGTTAGAGGTTGCAAGGTGTTAAGAGCATTATGACAGATAGGTGAAAACACCATTCTCTGATAAATCTATTTCCCTTTGAACTTTTTCTTATTACTGTATAAACAGGGGTTATGTTGTGTTATGTTACGTTATGTTACATTATGTTACGTTATGTTACATTATGTTACGTTGTGTTACGTTATGTTACGTTATGTTACATTACATTACGTTATGTTATGTTATGTTACTTTATGTGTTGTTACATTACGTTATGTTACGTTCGGGGGGGGATTCAGCCAGTTCGCACCACTTTACAGAACCAGTAGCTAATTTCTTGTTGTCCAGGCCCAGGATGGACTTCCGGAAGCGGCATCCTCACAGAGAACCAGTTGTTCACATATTTGAATCCCACCACTGGTTATGTTACGTTACATCCCACCTTTATTATTTTTAACTCAAGGCGGCAAACATACCCCTTTCTCTTATTTTCCCCACAACAATCCTGTAAGGTGGGTTGGCCTGAGAGTGAGTAACTGACCCAAGATATTTTCATACTTAAGGCAGTAACTAAAACTCACAGTCCTAGTTTCTAGCCTTCACCGCTAGACTTTGCCTCTTCAAAGCCAGTTTACAATTTTTCTGACATCCTTATCTAGCACAGTGCCACTGTGTTTTTTAATCCATTATGGAATTTCTCTCTGAAGCCTATTTACAAGCTGACTCTATGATGCTGCATCAGCTTTGACAGTTGTGCTGTTAGCTTACTGATATTCTTTGTGACACAAATAACGATACTCATGCCTGCCTGTATTTTTCCAGACATCCTTCTTTGTTGGGTGTTCTCATGTCCCTTGTAATAAGCCTAGTCTGGCCATAAAACAATTGTTAGAAATCTGACAGAACTAAATCCCTGGGTGAAAGTAACTTTCCAAATGGATTTTGATAAAAATAAATTTTTGATTTGAAATGTTGGGGCTAGGAACCATGGAGAAAGAAGGGTTGAGTATCAGCATCAAAACATATCTACCATGTTGTATTTCTATGATGAATACCTATTCAATCTAATTGCGCCCAAGTTACCAAACCATAGATACAGCGATAGCAAATCATTAGAGTGGAAGGTGAAAAGAATGACTTTCTGCTCCTCAATAACTCTGATCGATGCTTGTAGGTAATAGTGTGAAAGACAGAAATGAGGAATGCTGAAACACAAGTGCTGTCCCTGAGATACACGACCAAGATGCTTTCTTCAATCGTCACTTTTCAGAAAGCTGTTTTCCCCCAATACCATACATGTAGAGATGCACTGTTTTTTTTAAACAATCAAAATAAAAAGACAAAATTCCCTACATAGAGAAAAAGATAACACCAGATGTAGTGTTTAAATAAAGAAATAAAATACTTGAATCCTACCTCAGTCTAGTCTAGCTACAAAACTACAACACAAGTTGAGGAAACCATGGCTTTCCAGAGATTGTGTGCAATTTCCAGCTATCCCCTACTGATGAAGATATAGCTTAGTGGCCTCTAGAAGAGCAGTTTCCTCTCAAGCTTGTTCCAGCTGAGTGTTTCTATCATTCTCCTTGCCTACCTTTGCAAATGAAAACTTGGCTAGAAGGCCAGATCCTCTGTAATTTAGCCTCTTGCACCTGTTACTAGAAAGACAAAGAGCAAGAATACAGCTGCTAGGAGACTTCTTGGAAGCTTCTGAGGAATATTTTGGAAAGCAAGATACTGGGCTGGATGGTGTTTTTGTCCAATCAGGAGGATTATTCATAAAACAGCAATAGATTTATGACTGTTTTGTTGTTTGGCCAGCCTGAAAATGTACTGGACTCCAGTTGGGACACGGGTTTGGATCCAATTAGACAAGCTCCAATTCAAAACTGAAATAGAATAAAGAAACATAGCTAGAGGGGAAGCTGCAAAGATAGGTCTAGGACAGGGGTAGGCAAGCTTGACTCACTCTTTTATGACTTGTGGACTTCAACTCCCAGAATTCCTGAGCCGGCTCAGGAATTCTGGAAGTTGAAGTCCACGAGTCATAAAAGAGCCGAGCTTGTCTACCCCTGGTCTAGGAGGTCATGGAGTTCATAGATGTTTCCTTTTCTTAGTTTACCTCAATCTGTAAGTACAAATATATGATGACTTCCTAATTCCTTGTGTGGACATCCCTCTGCAGGTCCAGTCCCAGAAACAGTCAGGTTTCAGTATGGAACACCGCTAGCCCTGGCAACTGCCATAGAAGGAAATACGTCTGCAGTGTTGAAAAACCCAGTCAAGTGATGCTCAAGCAACTGCGGCATGATACAGCTTTTCCCGCCTTGAAAAGAGACTCTCCAGGGACTACCAATGGGAAAGCAGAAGCTCTGAATGCTGCTAGGACCTCAGTGATCCAGGAACTCTCAGAACTGGAGAAGCAGATCGAAGTGATCAAGCAGGAACTGCAGTTAGCCGTGAGCAGAAAACTGGAGCTGGAGGAATTTCAGAGGACAAATAGGACTGTAGAGCTTTGAGGGGTTCACCCTCATTCCATCTTTGACTGTAATAATTTTACACCCTTACCTTTGGGTTTTATTTTTGTGTAATGCCAAGAAGTGGCGCCACAGTCAGCAAGCAATAGCTCTACAATAGCTCCTACCTTCCTGTAAAATCAACACTAACAAAAGATGGCTGCGTTCTGGTTACCAGAATACTTCAAAATACCAACAGGTCCTTCTCTGTGGGAAGTTTTAGCCTAGTCAAAAGGCTGATCTAAGGCTACAGGAATTTGAAACCTCCAGACCACACCGCATCTATTCTCCTTCTCCCTAGAATTAAATGAATTTTCCACTTTTAAGGGGAGTTTCCTGCATTAATTAAAACAAAAGAGCAAGAGCCTTTAAAAGATTATTCGGAATTGTTATCTGCATGGATTTTGCTGTTCGGAGTTTTTAAACTTATATAGTTGTGTCTCAAACTGTGGACTCTGAGGGTCCTGTAGGTGCTGGCCTTCTCTGCAATTTCCATCAGCCAAAGTCACGAGAGGGGTACAGATATTCCCTACAAAATCAGATGCAAAGACTAAACACATTGGTAAGGGTTTTAACTATACCCAACTATCCATGATCAAAAAATGATACCACTCTCGGAGGGAAATCCTCAGGATAGTTTTCAAAGATTGGGGACTGAGGGAAGAACCTATGGAATTCTGTCACTTCTAAAGACAAACAAGGAAGAATGTGTTCTGAATGTTCATCCACAATTTAAAAAAAGTAAACTGGTTTTGGTTCAACCTTTTGCTGTTCCAAGGCATTATGTAACCCCATACCAAGCATCTTTTATATGGAGATGTACTCAGAATATAGCTTCCTGTCTCCAAGTTAACTGGTAAAGCCCAGCACTCTGATCATTCTAACTATTTTTGATAATATGTGCAGATTGCTTCTCACTGACAGATACCATCTTATATTCCCTGCTATTTCCATTTTCAGAATTGCCAAAGTTAAGGTCCACCCAATTTTCTCTACTACGTAAAATAATTCTACAGCCACGCTCAGCAGACATTGTAGATACATACTCTTAATTTTGTTCAAAGGTAGTATTTTAAGATTCTTTCATTTTAAATTCCAAACAGAGTAGGGCTGTATTTTTTGAGTGGTTCACTTAAAACAAACAAACAAACAAGCCTTGAATTGTAAAACACTTTGCTTCAATGTGTTGAGTGCTTACAGAAAATTTTGTACTTGGCAAAGCATTCAAAATGCTTTCCTGTCTCCTCACATTTACTTCACAATTAGCTTGCCACCAGCAGAGGAACCTGGAAGTAAAGTCACGGTCACGTGAGGTTTTGCTTAATGACCAGAGCAAATACCCAGTCGTGCATTTGTCACAATCATGTGATTTACTGCTTAGTGACCACAAGGCTTAGCTTTGCAAATAACCTTATTGAGAATTGTAAATGAAAAGTATAAAAGCAAACACAAAGGATGACATTTCAAATAGCAAAATACAAAAAGAAAACTGTGGCAGTGTGAAAGGAGTTTCTCTTTTTACACTTTTTCTTTCTTGTTCTTTAGAGGAGTTGCGACAGAGTTGCTCGTTCCAATTGTGGTTGCTAAGAACGGACTACTTGTATATTCTCCGGACAAAGATCTCTGTTTTACCACTTTTTTTAGACTCGACCCTTTTCCAGATCTTTGCTTCCACAAAATAATCCTCTTGCTGCCCTTAACGGGATAGGTGGCCTGAGCTCATTTTTTAAAATGTCAATGGAGAAATTTTAAAGCTACCAGTTAAAATATTCTTTAAAGAGTTTTTCCGTTACTGAAGTCTTACTTATATATATAAATATCCCTTGTCATGTTCTGATAACCTATCATTTTAGGCTGGTGGTGGGGAAACTCTGATCCCTCATTAGTCCAAAACTAACCCTAAATGTTTTTTGAAGATCGGTGGTATCCTTCAGTGAAGTGTGTTGTGTAAGTTGCCAGTGATGATGGCTTGCTCTCCAGTTGTTAAATGTGTATACTTCATGCGGGTGCTATACAAGCAGTGGGTGCAACAATATATGGTGTACAACCAATCAACGTTACCGTTCTGTCTCCCATTCCCCTAAACCACACTGCCTACACACACACACACACACACACACACACACACACACAAACACAAAATCATTGTTAGCATGGTCCAATTTACATGCTACTCTAAATGACATCATCCTGGTCTCAAAGATGATTACATATTATTCCAAGCAACATGCTTCTCTTTTCTCTTCTCTCAATACTGGGACCTCTTACATAGTTACATATTGAACGGATGATGGTCACCCTGAACAGAGGGGGCTGCCAAAAAGGAATATAACTATGAAATCCAGCCTAATCAGAGCTCCAGGGTACATATTACATTATGTTGATTGGCAGGAGTAGCGATAGAAGAGGCAAATCAGATCAAACTAATGTACACACTAGGATCTTGTATAATTTCAACTTCTTTCAAGTTCTTCTGCCAATCAAAGATTGAGAAAACATAGCCTATAGACATGCCACATAGTTTTAGCTTTTACATCCAAGATAATTCCTATGTGAGAATACGAACACAGACCCATAATGGAGATTTGACCCTAAAAACTGCCAACAGTTTTTGTGTAGCAAATACAGTACAGTAATCCATCAACAAAACGTGCTGATTAATGTCTACATGCCGAATGCCTAATGCTTGCCTAATGTCTCTCTACTCGCCAAGTCACCAAGTGATGTTATCCAATTAAGAAGCCCCTCTCTTTCCTTTAGTATTTTATTGGCATCTTCAAATATTTAAGAGAAAGCCAGCGTTACATCTTATACCTTTGGTGTCAATGAGTGAAGTCTTTCCTTGACTTCTGTAAGTTGCCCTGACCATCACCTTTTCTGAATGAAAATTCTGGTTGGGGAATGTGCTGGGTTTTTTGTTGTTTTATTTTGGTTTTAAATAAATTTTAATACTAATTGTTCGGACTTGTTGATTTGCTTTACAATTTGGGTCTAGCCAACAGGCTGATCAGATGACAAAATGCAAACTACCTCTGTAAAGATGAGTTGTGCTTTATTTGCCCAATATGAAGACTTTTCCCCATGAATTATCTGTAAATGGAGAGAATTCTCTTTCATTCAGAGATAGAAACTGATAAAAACAAACAGGCGGAAGACGACATTTCTGTTGCAAAATCTTGATTTTTAAAAACTAACCCTAATTGGGATGGTTGCTTGCCTAGTAGATTTTTACCCTTCAAGGTAATTCATGCCTGACTAGGGCTTTTGGGTTATCTTCATCCATTTTTATTCTTCTCTTTACAGTATAACTGTTTTTTTTTTCCCTTTCCCATCTTCATTTTTCCCCATTTCTCCTGGAAAGAAAATTGAAATGCTTGTGTTTATGTATGTTGTTCCTGTATGCAATGATGTCTGTGTGTGAAAGAGTATAGCAGTATATGCTAGTAGACATTAATTAATATTATTAATATAGTATCTTATTTTTATAGGGAATTGTATTTTATCAGCACATATTAATTTTATGGATATTTTTTTCCTCTTGGCCCTGCTCTTTTTAGAGTGTAGGAGGGAGGGAGGGGGAGGGATATACCCACACATACCCATACTATGCATGCATATACAACTGTGTCAACATTCACATTTATTAGAGCTGTAGCAATGCAGCGATTAGAATGCAGTATTGCAGGCTAACTCAGCTGAAAATCAGCAGTTTGATCCTGACTGGCTCAAGGTTGACTCAGCCTTCCATCCTTCCGAGGTCAGTAAAATGAAGCCCAGATTGTTGGGGACAATATGTTGACATTGTAAACCACTTAGAGAGGGCTCTAAAGCACTGTGAAGCGGTATATAAGTGTAAGTGCTATTGCTACTTCAATTAGATATGGGGAAAGCTGTAGTATTGGTTTCAGCTAAAGTTGACCACTCTCAACAGGGTAACATTTTAAATTATTTTTCTGTTGATTCTTCTTTCTGGCACAGGATAAAATTCACGGTCATTTTCCTTTCATATACATAAATGCTGAAGCAAACATACTATCAAAAAGGATAAGCACTTCTTGTGTAACCTGGAAATGTTAACATTGAAGCCCCATAATAAGATACATTTAAACATTCAACAGAAGCAGGCTAAACTCCTGCTGAAATTTGCAAAGCTTAAAATAGTGTAACATATTCAGTGACCGAAGACCTGCAATCTTTCTCATATTATTGGACTACAACTTTCATTGTTCCTGAATATGCAGCCCGAGGTTAATGGAATCTGGAATCCAACATTTGACAAGTTACAGATTTTGCATCTCTGCTATACTTCTATATATTTAAAAAAATGACAGAAGGCACCATGTGTTACATTCTTGATGTAACACATAACTGCCGCCTTCTCATCATCACAAGATATGTTGATAGATCAAGATGACTTTTAAAGTATAGATCAAGATGACTTTTTAAAGGTCATGAAGGAACACTTAATATCTAATGATTGATGTTGGAAACAGCCAATGGAAATTTATTTTGTGAGCATATAATTGAGCCCATGGTTCCCTATCTTCTGTTCAGGATTCCCTTACAATGATCACAAACTCTTTTTTTTTTCATAGACCCAAGATGTAAGACCTATTCATTCAATCTCACGTTCTCTTTCACTCTCACTATCCATGGCAAACATATTGCATACCCAAAATGTCACATACCCATTTTCTTTATCTCAGTTTTCCTAACATCTGTTAATAGTATTTAATCTCCATTTCCTGTGCAACTTTGGTCACCCCAATTATCCCTTGCTTTCCCTGATTCCATTCCTAAGCCTTCCTTCCTCTCTCCCCAAAACCAGGAGTCCTTGGCTATTTCAAAGTAGAAGGTGATCTCCAGCCACCTTTATTCCACTGAATACTCCATAGCTCCTTGTTGACCCAGGGACAGGAAGAAAAGATTTCAGGTTGCCAGAAACCAATCCTTTACCGTCTTGTCTACTTTGCTTTCATGGAAACAGAGTGCAAAAATCAGTAAGGTCCTTTCAGGGGAAAAGGCATGTGTCATATAATTATGGCATGGCACAACCCACGAATGGAGCCATTTTTTTAAAAATGTAAAATGGCTGAACAGCATAAGAAAACTGTCTTGTCATCCATGGATAAAATGGACTTCATCACAGAATCAGCCTTCTATGTGATACAATAATTCAGCAGAATATATGAGTTTTTTTCTTTTAACGACCCTATAAACCCATGCATCAGGGTGGAGTTGGGGCGACTGAATTGAGCTGAGCATTTATTGCCACGGATCCCTTCCTGATGCCTACATGGAGTTCATAGCAATTACTCATTGCACCCACTGAGAGAAATATCTGCCACTATCTAGGATCAAATTCACAGCCTCCTGATTGTGAGGTGAGAGCTCCACTTCTAGGCCACTGCGCTGCTCCAGCAGAATATATGAGATTACTATACATTAAATCAGTTACTGGTTCATCTTGGAGAGTATCACCTCAAGGACTGCATACCCAGAAAATTAAAACCCTTCAATATCATCAGAAGCAAAAACATTTATTCAGAGATGATTCTCTATTGAGTGGACATCTTGCAGTGTGTGTGTGTACATCCTATCACCCTAAGACAGTCTTGTTGAAATTCAGTGGCAAAATACCATGTTTCAATGGCTATTTTCTTATTATACATGCATATAATTACATCCCCAACCTGAAATCACTGTTTTGCCTAAATTTGAGGGAGAGAGAGTTACCAATAGGAACAGGAATGAGAGTCAAATCATTCCCATCCCCACCTGTAGCATTCCTGGGAAAAGCTCCCAAAGCATCACTCAAAGTCTAGGGAGTTTTATTGGTAGGACATTAAGAGGGAATGTAGTTGTTTATGCATTTCACAGAACTCATTAACTCACCTCAACCCCAAGGGATGTTGTGGGCATACCACATCAATGGTAATAATATAATAATTATTATAAGCAAGAACATCATAATAAATGAGTCAATTGGAATAATATCAAACTACTACAAAGAGCAAAGATAAGCCTCAAAGAAAACCCAAGAAATGTGCCCACAGTTTGAATCAGCTGGAATTAAAACTATGTTAAAATGAAATAGTTTAAATTACAGATGTCAAACTTGCCACGTCACATGATGTGTCGCTTCTGCATGATACAACCAACTCATGGGCTGGCAGCTTGACAACCCTAGTTTAAATCTATTTCCAGGATTGTAGCAAGAAAGGGCTGTACTTTGGGGGTGGGGGGTGGGGAAAGAGTATTCCATAAGGTGAGGTCTATACCAAAAACGTTCTGTTGTCTTCCTCCTGCCTTGTGGACCTCACAAAGGGAGGGAATTTTCAGAAGGCCTTCTCTCGATGATCAGACCAGATGGACAGATTCTAACATACTCCAGAATAGGAATGGGTTGCCTGTCAAAGCCAGACCTTCCTATTCCCATTTCCCACCATTCCATTCAAACTGCAAAAACGTACTGGGCTCTCTTCCTTTAGTTAAATCTTAGATAATAGCTCTTTTGCTATAGTACAATGGTGGCGAACCTATGGCACGCCTAGAGCCCCCTCTGGGCACGCACGACATTGCCCCAGGCCTATCTCCCCCTGCAGCCCCCTCCTCTCCAGAAGCCCCCCTGGAGGAGAGTCGCCCCCTGGCATGGCCTGCATTGAGCAACGCAGCCAAGGACATAGCCAGGCAGCAGGGACAAGACTCCGCCCTCGCGCTCCATAGCGTGCAGATGATGCTGTGGGGTGTGGGCGGAGGGCGTGGCTACCATGGTGCTGCAGGGCTGTCTGGGTGATCTGCTACGGCAGGCCATTGAGGCAGTGTATGGCCCTGTGGGCAGGCGGAGCAGGTGGCAGGTGGGGGCGGAACAGGCAGGGCGGGAGGCGGAGCGGGGGGGGGGTTTGGGCACTCGGTCTCTAAAAGGTTCGCCATTACTGCTATAGTATGTACATAGATATACAAATATCAGAATCCCAATATGTCCATATCTAAGATCAGCCCACAGACTCTTTCTGTTAGCAAGAACAGTGGAGGTAAATTAATAACAACAATAATTCCACAAAGCAAAAACAAGAAATAACCATGGCAATTTATTGAAGACAATGCCCTTTGAAAAATGGCTATGAAAATCTCATTTTCATAGCAAAAGAAGAGACAAGTAGCATCCAATAAAGCCTGGGCTGCTGTTTGACAATTCTATGGAGGTGGCTTCCCTGAAACAGCTGTCTCTAAAACCTTGTTGTGGTCCAGGATGGCTTCCTTCACTGCAGACAAAACTTTCAAAGTGAAACTTGTGCATTTGAATGCGATTCAGTTCCCATTTGTGAATAGACGGGCTGGAAGAAAGCAAGGGCCAAATGCTGCCGATGGGTACCATTTGTGCTTACCGACAGTTTAGAAATTCTCCAGGCAATGTGTCAAAAAAAAAAAAGTGGTCTTTTCTCAAAACAACATTATGATGTAAATAGGATCCAAAATTATGGATGAGACCAAGTTATGTGTTTCTGCATTATCAGAACAGATTGCATATGAAGAAATGAAACATAGTGAAGGTCACCATTTTCTCAATGCCTCAACTTCCAAGATGCACTTTGTTGGCAATTTTCAGAAAATATGAGTTAAAGTTCAGTTTTAAATAGAATTGGTGCATCGCTGTGTTCCTTCTTCGGAAGTAGGAATGCCTTCTGGAGGGCACAGCATTCCTCACATACAAGCAGACATTAAACTGGGAAATGTGATGACTACAAAGAAGAGTTTCCTCTTTTATCCAAAATCATGAGAAAGCCAACTGAGCTATCCCAAGTGAATTTTCCAGTTTAAATGTTGCTGCCTGGTTTAGTTCCAAGCCAAGTGATGTCAACACTGATGAATCAGGGGCCAACTGACTATCTGGGCCCCACAAAAAGTGTATTTCACAAGTGAGAACTGGCTTGAAAATTGGCAGTACTTGGGGGAAAAAGTCAGGAGAAAAACAAAAGAACACATACACAAAAAGAATAAACGAAGATGTTCCTTTACAAAGGAGTCAAAACAGGTGAATGGCTGGCAACGAGGAGCAGCATCCAGCCTGCTGTGGAATGGCAGGTAAGGGAGTGGATAGCAGAGATCCTCTGGGCCATACATATCCAGAATCAACCAATGTAGATCCGATGGAAGTCATTGGCTCCAAATGCAGCATTGCACTTGGGACATTTGCGCTGCCGAGTGTCGTAGCGAGTCTTCACACACTCAAAACAGAAGACATGAAAGCATTTGGTGAGCACAGCATCCTTCTTGCGCATGTTGCAGCAGGGGCAGGTCAAGCGAGCCTTTGAGAAAAACAGGGCAGAGTTTAGGAGCAGATGTCAACAGACAATCCTCCCCTTTTAGCTTATGAGGGAGAAAAATGTTTATTCTTCGTCCTGGAAAGGCCAGAGGGCTCTTTCCTTCCATAAAAGGAAATTTAAAAAGTTTGCTTACAGAATATATTTCCCAAATATGTCAGCCCCAACTCCACACTAGTGGCAATTCTTATCTTTCTCCAAACCTACACAGATACGCCCAAACCCATCACACCCAAGAATCTTTAGATCCCCAATTATCTACCTTATAGTCTTTGATCTCCTCCATGAGGATCTCATCACAGTTGGGAATCATGTCTGGTTTCTTGGTTGTCTCCAGTTTTCTTCGTAGCCGTGAAATATCCTCCTATAGGAAAAATATTAGCCAGGTAGGCCTGTTATTCTCTTGCCTTTCAGATGGCAAAGAAGAATGTCGGGTTCCCATTATAATGAAAATAAATCTGACAAAAAGTTCATAAACACCTACTAAATTTTGGCTTTTATTGCCCTGCAGAGTTTCACATAGATTAGAAAAATTCATGGATCTCTTCTAAGCTATTGAGAAAATGAAAGAGCTGTTGTTCTTCCATTATTAGAGACTTGTAGAACTTTATTGAAACTCAAATAATGAATCAAAACTGATATGTGAACTGTAGGAGTTCCAGCTTAGGTATTCAGTGCCAGTACTGACTACTAACAAATGCAACAGTGGAAACAGCTTAAAGTGAGCCATATAACAGTGACCAAGCTATCAAATTAGAGAAACCAAAACACTGTCAGAAAACAAGAGGCCACCATATAATCTGAATTAAAGAAACTGGAAATAAAGGCAGATTGTGAGAGATAGCTAGCCAAGCAAAGGACTGCATGCCAGTTACCTGGGCTCGTTTGAAGTTGAACATGTCTTTTTCCTTTGTTACACTATTTTCCACAATCTCATCCTGGAAGTCATGCAATTTCTTCTGCGCCAGCTCCAATTGGGCCCGAAGGTCATCAGCTAGCTGAGCAGCATCCATAGCCTAAAAAACAAAACTGTTAACGTTTCCCCATTCCACTTATTGAAATTTACACAACGGATGGCAGCACTCCAAAAGTTGAATCAGAAGCTTCATCGTATTACTTGGGGAATGTATGTAATTTTTTTTCTGGAGAAAGAGAGAAAGAAGGGAAGGGGGGAGGATGGGTAGTGAGTATTGTAGGGTAAACAACAGGGCCTCCTTGGCCTAGGACAGTGGTGGCGAACCTATGGCACGGGTGCCAGAGGCAGCACTCAGACCCTCTCTGTGGGCACATGTGCCATTGCCCCAGCCTTGCCTCCCCCCGCAACCCCTTCACCAGCAGCCTCCCTGGAGGAGAGTCGCCCCTGAGCGGAGCAGCACAGCCAAGGACATGGCAGCCAGGCAGCATAGACAAGACTCTGCCCTCAGGCCCCAACGCGCACAGTTGATGCTGCAGGGAGTGGGCAGAGGGTGTGGCCGCCATGGCACTTCTGGGCTGCCTGGGTGATCTGCAGCAGGCTCTGGAGGCGATGAGTGGCCCTGCGGGCAGGTGGGGTGGGGGCGGGGCAGGGGCAGGGCCAGTTTTTGGGCACTCGGTCTCTAAAAGGTTTGCCATCACTGGCCTAGGACACAACCTCTATTTGGAAGCCCAGTAGCCTTCTATTCTGCTTGAAGATTAGATGTACATGTGCAGCAACATCAAAAGAAAATGAGGCAATTGAGGGGCCTGTACCAGTTCTGACTGCAAAAACAAGTTGATTTGTTTCTCAAATTTAACTCTGCAGAACACGTGGGTGAGTCTGTTTCTTTGGTTTGAGGGTCCCGTCCTTTCTACCACTTTATTCTGCAGATAAATATGGAAATATTGCTGAAACTCCGGGGAGGGGGTGGAGGGGAATGGAATAGGATTAAATGGAATATGTTAGGACAGTTAAGAGAGAGGGGAATCGGGAGAATGATGGGGGAGAAGAATGAGCCCCAAATATATACAAATGCATTCTAGGGCCCATCTCCCTATCCTATACCAAAAGCCAGTCAGGCAACCTTTATGGAAAGCTCTGGAAAGAAGGCAACCTGCCACTTACCTTGTTTTCATCTCGGTGCAAATGCCTTTGCCCAGTTTCCTGGGCTTTTTAAAAAAACTGCACAATGCTTTGCTCCTCCTTTAATTATTATGATGACTTCCGCTTCTTCCTTCCGATAAATTGTATTTATACTTTGGTGTTTTATTGATTTTTTAAATTTGAAACTGATTTTTTTTTTTAGCTTTTTACAAGCTGCCTTGGCATTCTAATTAAGGAGAGAGGGTAGAATGAGGAAATAAATTCCCCTAAGGTTTACCATACAGAAATGAAACCCTGACGGGAAATATTCCCCCATCCCCAGTGATCTATAGACCAGGGCTTTTCAACCAGAGGTACGGGTACCCCCTGTGGTACATCGGCACCTGGCAGGTGGTACGTGACCATCCTAGGAAAGTGGTAGTGGGGGAGGGGAATGAACTGAACCAGTGGCAGCACCGCACAAGCCTGAGCGAGAGACGGCTGGAGCTGCAGGGCTGTCAGGGCTCAGTGGAAGCACCAGGATTCGCGCCAGGCTCCAGTTGGAGCTCAGCGCTGATTCTGGCGCTTCTGCTGAGCCCAGAAAAAGCGCCGATCAGCTGGAATGTTGCAGCATCTCCAGGATCTTGTGATTTACATTCAGATGCTTGGCAACTGATTCATATTTATGACGGTCACAGTGTCCCAGGGTCATGTGAAGTGACCAAAACCTGCTGCAACCACCCAGCAGACGAGGGGAATAAACCCAAACATCCCCACCCCACCCCCGCTGCCAATCCTCAACAGAAATGCTCACAACAATGAAAACCTCGGACAGGAGGAAGAGCACCGCTGGGCGGGCAGGCGTCTTGCTCAGCTGTGGCTTGGGGGGCACTTTTTTCAGTGCCATTGTGACTTCGAACAGTCACTAAGCGAACCGTTGTAAGTCAAGGACTACCTGTACTTTATCACTTTTTTCCTTTTTTTGGGGGGGGGAGTCATCAGGTTTTTGACATCTTGCTAGGCGACTGGTGGTACTCAGATGTTGCCATATCCTAAAAGTGGTACAATGGGTGAAAAGGTTGAAAAGCCCTGCTCTATACTATAGAAACAAGCAGTCACTTTGTATTTCCCTCCCAGAAGTTGCTCCCGTTCCCTTTGGTTGAGGGAAGGGTGCTTTGGACTTAAGAAATTGGTGTAGGATAAAGACCCTGCAATTTCTGGGCAATGAAACTGGAAAAAAGTTCCATTCTTTGAACTTGAATTCTCATATATTTAGTCTGAGGGCTCTGAAGATGAATAATGTGAATGGTAAGCAACCCAGACGGTCCTCGCTTAGCGACCCTAATTGTGTTTGGAATTTCAGTTGTTAAGTATAATAGTCGTTGAGTGAAGCAACATATAATGGCATCACTTGGCAGCTGCAGTTCTAGTAGTCCTGATTTTGTCGCCAGGCGAAGACCTCGCACTTCTGCCCTGCACAAACTGCCCACTCCATCCTGCTGCTTCTTTCCCAGTTGGCAGAAGCTCCATTGCCCTGCCGTGCTCGCCTCCATTTCAGTTTCTCCTATCACAAGATGTGTGCTTCAATTATCTACCAACTGTATCCTCCCTCCCCCCCCCCAATCTCTGCCATTTTGCCCATCATGTATTCTACTGCTGCCATCTAAATCAGCGGTTCTCAACCTTTTTCAGGCCGAGACCCCACCTGCGCCGCGCATGCGCGGCAGCCCGCATCGTGCATGCGCGGTGCGTGCGACGGCCTGAACCGCGCATGCGTGATGCACACGCGCGACGGGCTGAACCGCGCATGCGCAGCGCGACGGGCCGAATCGCGCATGCGCGACGCGCACGGGATGGCTGAGGGAAAATGGGGGGAAAATGGCGGGCTGCGGTGTTTGGCGACCCCCATGAAACGGTCGTTCGACCCCAAATGGCGTCGCGGCCCACAGGTTGAGAACCGCTGATCTAAATTATTGTCCCAGCTAACCTTGTTATTTTCTTTCTCCTGCTGCTATTAAAGTTCGCCTAGTATCAACAAAGGGCCAGCAGGAGTCGGTGGAGTGCACGGAGGCAAGGGGCACCGGGAGTGGCAGGTTGCAGGGTGGCAAAAAGGCAGACCTGGGGTGGGAAATGCAGATGGGAATTGAAGTACAAGCTGAAGTTGTAAATGTGAGTGGACTGGCAAGTGCCTGTTGATCATGTGACTCTGTGGTGTGTGTGCTGTGATGACTGTAATTTCAAGGGCTGGTCATGACTATTATTTGTTCAACACTGTTGCAACTTTGAATGGTCACTGAACATTAATCATCAAGCTATGTATATATCTATTTATGAAATATATGAGTGAGTGGAATGGACTGACAGCTACAAACGTCTCTATTTTACAAACAAATAGGTTCCCTAGAAGGCAGAGGAAATTTTATTGAAAGCCTGAGAGACTTAGGTTGGTCCACCCAAATGAAAAACAGCTATTCCAATTGTGTGAGTCCTGTCGAATGTGTCTCTCCATAGGGAGAGATAGCTAGATCAGATAAATCTCCTTCCTAAGGAAATGCTGAGAAATCACAAATGATTCTGTAATTAGGAGGGGGGAAAAGCAGTGCTTTAAAGTGATTCCATGGATAAAAAGAAGCAAGTGTGTGGAAAAAGAATGAAAAAAACTTCAAAAAAAATTAATCGAGTGTTCTGAGGTAAATAATTAGAATGTTTAAAGGTTTCCAGCAAAAAGAGGTTGTGAGGATATATGAAAAGCAGAATGAGCTGAGGAGGTTAAATATCATAAAGAGAGGTTAATAATAATGTTTTGAGGGTTTGCTATTTTGGTTACTACATTAGCACTGGTTGTTAATACACATGCAGAAAAGAATATGAATGCAAATTATAAGTTTGTGTCAACCAAAGTTCTGCGTCTTCGATTCTTAGATAATAATGAACTGCAGGTCCCACTGGCTGGACATCTATGGCTGGCCCAATTTGTAAATCAGCAACTAGTTGAGCATATGAGTGAACCCTAGACCAAGAATTCTGGACCTCTTCTCTCTGGCCATTTCTGGACAACACATTAACACTTCTGGCAAAGATAGCAGTCGCTGAGACAAAAGTGCTAAACAGTCCTATTTAAATGGGGCAGATTTTTCATTTTATTTTTTTTGAGAAGGAACCCTTTTTCCGAAGTTACTTTTAATTTTCTTTTCTCCTGGCCTTCAGTCTAAATCATCCAGCACTGAATTTTCAAAAGCAGGGGAGTGTAGAATCTCTGAGGCCTGCAGAGAACACTGGAAGGTAGGAAAGACATACGGTCTATAGCAGGGCTTTTCACCCATTGTAACACTTTTAGGATATGGCAACATCCGAGTACCACCAGTCGCCTAGCAAGGTGTCAAAAACCTGATGACCAAAAAAAAAAAAAAAGGAAAAAAATGATAAAGTACAGGTAGTCTTCGACTTACAACAGTTCGCTTAGTGACTGTTCGAAGTTACAATGGCACTGAAAAAAGTGCCCCCCAAGCCACAGCCGAGCAAGACAGCGCCCGGCAGCGCTCTTCCTCCTATCCAAGGTTTTCATTGTTGTGAGCATTTCTGTTAAGGATTGGCAGCGGGGGTGGGGTGGGGGGTGTTTGGTTTTTATTCCTCCCGTCTGCTGCTTTTTATTCCTCCCGTCTGCAGCAGGTTTTGGTCACTTCACATAACCCTGGGACACTGTAACCATCATAAATATGAATCAGTTGCCAAGCATCTGAATGTAAATCACAAGACCCTGGAGATGCTGCAACATTCCAACTGATCGGCACTTCCTCTGGGCTCAGCAGAAGCTCAGGATCAGTGCTCCTTTCCAGCTGACTGGTGCTTCTTCGGGGCTCAGCAGAAGCACCAGGATCAGGGCCGAGCTCCAGCTGGAGCCTGGTGCTGATCCTGGCGCTTCCACTGAGTCCTGACAGCCCCGAAGAAGCGCCAATCAGCTGGAAAGCGGCACTGATCCTGGCGCTTCCGCTCAGGCTTGTGCAGTGCTGCCACCGGTTCATCTCATTCCCCTCCCCCGCTACTTTTCTAGGATGGTCGCTGTTGTGAGTGTCCCTAGACCAGCTTGGGAAGTGTCAGAGTATGAGGATGAGCAGCCAGGCCCCTCTGGGTGTTTTCCCCTCCCGGCAGCCGAGGAAGAGCAGCCAGGCCCCTCTGGGTATTTTCCCCTCCCGGCAGCTGAGCCAGACAGGGAGGAGATTTACAGGCAGTCTGGATCAGATTCACAAAGTGAGGGGTCAGATTTGGATCAAGAAGATAGATGGCTTGATCCGAGATTCCGAAGGTTTGATAAGCGACGGTGTCAGTTAAGTGGAAAAAGGAAGTAATGAGGGGAAGTGACGTATCGGACACTATATTAGAAGGGGACAGAGAGACTACGCCTTTGTCACGAGCAACGTTAATCAAGGAGTAGCCTGATATCTGGAGCAGTGCATTTGAATTCAGTCTTCTGATGTTTTGGAAATCTACGGAAGAATAATGAGGTATTGGACAATGTGATAAAGAAAGAGTGAGTAATTGGAGGGTGTGGGCAGAGCCTGTTTTAATCTAAATGTAAATAAATGAGACTTGGCCGTTCCTGCCAGCAACATGCCAGCAGCGTGCTTTGAAGTGAATCCTTTTGAAATGTGTTAAATAAACCTCTTAAAGACATATTTATGTGGATTTTAATGAGCTGAGAGGGGCCAGACAGAACAGTCGCATACCACCTGCCAGGTGCCAATGTACCACAGGGGGTACCCGTACCACTGGTTGAAAAGCCCTGACCTAGAACTAATGTAGCTCACTTTCATATATAGCCACTCACTTTCCGCTTGTTCATCTCCAGGGCCTGGCTTCGCAGGCCCAGCTCCTTTTCTCCAGTGCCAATGTTGCTTTGTAGCAGATGCTCTTTCTCCTCCAGCTTGCGGACAACTTGCAGTTGGGCATCCACCTTTAAGAGGCAAAAACAAGGAAGAGGAAAGCATTCCATTTAGGATTCTGTATTTGCTCAACTTTAGGATTGGAACCCTTAAGTCAACTGTACTGTTCTGCTTGTTTTATAATGGGGATTAGGCGTTTTTGCCCATTATAGAATGAGAAACTATCATATTTTCCCATATATAAGACACTATTTTTTCCTGCAAACACTCTGTTCAAAAATCAGGTGCGTCTTATATACAAGTGCAGCATCTTATATACGGAAAAATAATGGTAACTTCTGCAGCCCAAGGCATGCCTGTGTTGGTTGCCATGCTGCCTGATGCAGGTGTCAAGCCCCCGTGGGCTTGGCACTAATGGGAGGCAGGAGGGGGCAAGATCTTTGGCCGGCTGAACTTCCAGATTTGCCAGCTCAGCTGTTTGGCACTCTGCCCAACAGCTGATCGGCATGGAAAAACCTGCATGCCAGGGCGTCTTATACAAGGGTGCGTCTTATAGACGAGAAAATACCGTAATGTACAGGCAATGGAAATCTTCCCTTTAATGGATCCTGAAATGTCAAGCAGTCGTAGCGCACATACTTCTAAGCAGGGCTACAAATTAAAAGATGTTCCAGAAATCAACATGTACATTTAACACCATGTTCTGCATTCCAATGATGTCAAAACATATGCTTAACATATTTATTTCAGATTTAGTCTACCACATACATTGTGACAAAACCATAAGCCAACTATGGAAATTATGTCTCCAAAACACAAGAACTTTTTCAAATAGCTAATTTAGATTTTCATGTCTATGGCCCAAATCATATAACTCAATATTCTTTATGGTATTAAGAAAGCATTGCCCCAAATTCCCCTAATTATGACTTTCAGGTTTGCACTTATCAAACTGTTGCCCCCAAATCCACCCTATATCCTGCTTCCCTGTAAATAATAAAGTTTCTTTCTTTCTTCTGCAAAGACCATGCCTGGACCAAAAATCTATTATTGCTTCAAAATAGGTACAGGTCATTTTCTTATGAATTGAACATACACACACGCCTACACACCCCTTTAAAAAATGGCTTCTGGGGCACAGGGATATCGCTGGATGAGCAGGATTGAAACCTGTAGCCCTTTTATGAGTGACTACTCAGAATAGTTGCATTCAGGGTATTGGAGGCTTAATCCATCTATTTGGGAAGCTGTTTTGTTTTCTGTAAAACAAAAAACTGTCACTAAAAAACAAACATTTGTCACAAAATATTGGCAGCTTGACATGGGGGGGGGTGTCTCCAAATGGGACTGCAGTCACTCGTACTTACAGGTTGTCCACCCCTATGTAAAAAGATACCTGATTACTGCCAAAGTGCTCAAAAACAAAATTGTGGTAAAGTTGTACCCAAAACCCAGTCTTAAGATACAGTCTCTCACTGATGACAACAATTGCATTTTCAACTTATGAGTTGGTCAAAGAGGCCATACTTTGGGGATCCTATTTCACTCCTCTCCTCATTTCCCCCACTTGCCTGTGTCTTCAGGGTAAGAACTTGGTCTGCCAGCTCCTCCTTTTCCTCTTTTAAAAGCTTATGGATCTGGTTAGATTTGATGCGCTCCGACATGAGCTTGAAGTTGGCGTCATCTTTTTCCCTCAGCTGCTGCATCAGGCGGATGTTTTGCTCTTGCATGTCTTCAAAGGCCTGGCCTGTAACATCCATTTCAGATAGCAGGGCTTCTTCCTCCTGCAATTTGAGCGGGAGACGGTTTCCACCTTTCCTGGATACTGTGATACAAGGAAGTGAATGTGTGGGCACTTGACAGGAGGGGATATAAATGATGATTATTTTTTTTTAGTGATATCATCATGCAAGCAAATACGGGTAGTGCTTTTTTAAAAAACCACAATTGGGACCGGCAACTCGGTCACTAAGCAAAGTGCTCACTGGGTGAAACCGCAACCGTGCTTAACAATCTTACTTCAGCTCTCCTTTGCTTTACAGACCAGCGAAGGTTGTAAATGCAAGGACTGGCTGCAAAGTTAACGTTTTCATCACCTTCGCAAGCGGAAAGTTGTTGCATGAGGCGGTCACTAAAAGAGGACTATTTTTATATTGCAATCTATGTATTTACTTCAGACATCAGGACTCAAATATGTAACAGCAGCATTTGCATGATGGCATCATCATAAGGATGTCATCATTGTGGCATCATCTGTTTGTGATGAAAAAAATAAACTATTGGGAGCTTCTAGGTTTTCTTTTTAGTTATTGGCATATAAGTATTAATTAACTTAAACTGTCTAATGTAGTATATCCTGGATTCTACCTTTCTGATACATATGATTTACCACAAATAGGCATTTCCCTAGCTAAGTAGATGACTCCATTTGGACACGGATAGTTCGTGGAGGTGGGTAGTAAGAAGACAGAAAAATATCGACATTCTACAATCCAATCACCTCTTATCTAGTCATTAAGAGTAAATTAAAGATTTAGCATCCTTGAGGAATAACACCACCTGCTCTACTTGCCTCTCAACCATCTCATTACCACCTCTCACCTGTTTTGCCATGGCTAGTTTCTTCTGCAAGTATTCTATCTGTTCTTCCACGGCCCGGATTTTTCGGAGAGCGTCCTCATCAGCCATCTTTTTGCTCTCTTTCTTCTCCTTATCCTCCAATTCCTTCAGTCTTTGCCTTAGCTCTTCCAACTATACAAACAGAATTGTCCAGGAGAAAATATTTTTTTGTTTTTAAAAGGGGGAGGGGGACAGAAAATAAATATGGAAACAATAAAGGAGGAGGAGAGCTCAAAGAATCCTAAGGTTTGTTCATGATTACTTGGAGGATGTAAAAAGAAGCTTTGATAGACTTGCTAATTAGCACTAGACAGAATGCCATCTTACAAAATTTCATAAAAAAAAGAGGACTCCACATCAACCCACTGAATTGTAGCCCTTGAAGAGAGAGGAAGAGGAACCATATCACTGGTTTAAATGAAAAAAAAAAAAAACAGAATTTATTCCACTCCAGTTTGTGACACAAAAAGATAATGACTTGTGGCATGTTCTTTTATATTCATTATAAGATCAGTATGTCACTAAAGTCCAATTCCCAAATATTCTTGTTTTTCTGTTGTCTTTGGTTCTTGTTTTTTCTTTGTTCCATGTCTTTTTAGACTGCAAGGAAAAAGCAAGGATTTTTTTTTTTATGGATTTGTAAGCCAAACTGGGTACATTTCCAACTAACAAGCAGAATCTGAATGCTTGAAATACAGACTATTAAAGGATAGACAGTAGACATTCAATGGAGATCACTTCTAAATTGACTCCCAAGTTTCCAAATTGCTTTATGACGCTTTAAAAAAAATAATCAGAGTCCAATGTGGGAGAGATGAGAACAGAAAGTACTTTGGACCACATCAAACATGATTACCTCAGCTTTCGCCTTCTTTTCAGCAGCCATCAGTTGAACTTTGTCTCTCTGCTCTTTGGGAGCAGAGCGGTACATATCTAACAATAACTTCATTTCTTTCTGGCTCTCTTGTGCCTTCCTGAGAACATTGGAAAATAAAACAGAATTTGTAAGGGTAAAATAGTATAGCAGTCTAGTTGCAAACAACAATCTAGCTCACACTTTCCATTAAGTTAGGGCTTATTGTCCCCAGGAGTGATGTTGGGGACAAAACAGGAAAAAAAGGCTATTCATTTTGTTCTATAAGTGTGATGGAACAAATCAATAAATGATCTCGACCTTAGACAGTCACAACTGGAGGCTGCAACTTGCTAAGTGAAAATTCCAAAAAGCTACATGCCTCATAGGAGAAAACCTGAAAAAATACTGGCTGTGAAATGTGGTAGTATTTGTTTATCACCATCCCTTTGCAAATGGCCTAGAAATTACAACTTATATAGCTGAAAGGCTATTGATTGGTCCTGAATGCTGGGAGCACCTCACACAGATGCTTCATCACTTCACTGGCGCAAGCAGCCTAAAGCAATCCCAGGTGACTTCCACAAATCCAGGGATCTCCTTTGTAAATTGATAATAGCTGTAAAGTTTATACCCTCTGTTAAAATTAAAACACTTTTCAAGATCTGGGACCCAACTTTAATCCCTGTTTCTTTTCTTGACACAGTAATGTCATATAAGGACCACAACATAAAAAGTTATCTTCAGCTATTACAGTACAGATCCCCAAGAAAACAAAGTGCAGATCAACTTACTTAAGATCTGATTTCAATTGCTTGACCAATTCAGCTTCTCTCTTCCTTCCATCATCATGTTTGCCTTTGTCCTTTTCTTTGGTAGATTCTCTCTCCTTCTCCGACTCCTTTTGCTTCTGCTTTTCCCTTTCCCTTTCCTTCTCTTTTTCCCTTTCCCTTTCTTTCTCCTTTTCCTTTTCTTTCTCCCGTTCCCGCTCCTTTTCTCGCCTTTCTCTCTCCCGTTCTTCTTCGTCTCGCTTTGCTTTAGTTTCAAAGGCATCCTCAGAGGGTCCCTTGGAAGTTGCAGCATGAGAAGGATCCTCAGCTTCTTGTTTGATCTCTGGTGGTTCCTCCTTGGTGTCTTCAGTACTGGATTGGGAATGCAGGACAGCACTGCCACTGCGAGAACGTGTCTGAGTAGAAGAACAATATATTAGGGATACTTTTGATATGGGTCTTCAAAAAACACCTCTTGTTCTTTACCTTCATTTTACAGGGCTAGCCAAAACACACCAAAGCAGTTTCAAACGTGGGGTAGGGAGGGACACTTTTCTGTTCACCCGAATGTGGAAAATACAGAGATCATTGTATATTATCCTTCACGCCCTGTGTAGTTGGTACATGCAAATATTCTGTTCTAAAGCTGGAATGTTATCGATAGCAGCAAGAATGCTCCGTGCACAAAAATAGAAAGATACTTTAATTCCCACAATAGATGGCTGGCTGGAAAAACTGATGCAATTAGCACCGAAATAGCTAAATTGACTGACCTAAACAAAGAGTACGGCTAACTTTGGAAACCGTTTCTCGACTTTGTGCCCGAGGTGGAAAAAAAGTGAAACTTTGACTTTGGGTTTTGCTGATTAGATAGATTTGTTGTTATAGAAATGACTAGTAGGTATTATTATATAAAAGTAAAAAGCTGTGGCTGTATATTATTATTTCAATCTACTGTGCTGAAAAGGGTAGGAAGACAATGCTATTCTTTCCTTTTCCCCTTTTTTCCTACACTTGTCTTTCCTTCTTCCTCCCCTACTTTCCCCACTACTTTCATATTTTTTGTATTTTATATTTTAATAAACTTAACAAACAATTTGGAACTTGAGGGTGGAATATTATGGGAATTCTGAGATGCTATAATACATTCTGGAGGTGGGCAAGCAATCTTGAGAAATAAAATTTTCTGAAACAGGCTGTGTTTTGTGGTATTCTGATCACTACCAGACCATGACTGGAACATTCAGATTCACATGTTCTAGAACAGAAAGAGAACCTCCCAAATGATCTATTTCCAGATTGCAGTGTTTTCTGTACACACTTTGCCTTTTTTTTCCCAACATTTTATTTACTGTGCTTTTCTGTAAAAATAGCCAGAATGGATCATTTAAAGAAACTAAAACTATTTGGGCAATCGTTTAAGAAACATTTCTAATAGGAGTATTTATAAAATGATAAATATAAAGCACTGTCTTGGGGAAAAAAAAGCACAGCTGGTCATGCAAACACTAACCCACATGTTCTTCAAACCTGAATTAATGCACGCATCTTTTTGCTTCCAGGTTGTTGTTTTTTTTGAGACAATCTTTATTTTCCCATCTCCCTTACCTTGCTTAAGTCAGACTGAGCCTCCCTCAGCTTCCTCTTATATCTCAGCACCTCCCCTTTTAGCTGGTGATTGTGATTTTGGAGACTGCTGATGAGGTGGCGCATCTCTCGATTGATGGGGCCTACAACACACACACGACAGATGTGTTATATCAACTTCTCCTCAATTTTGCCATTAATAACCCTTCCTCAAACAGACTACTTCCTAGACTAATTGTAACCAATTATGATTTATATTAGGGAGGACTAATAAAAGCTTTCAAAACAAATGAAATGTCACCTCTCAATGACCAAAAGACCCTCTTGGGCCTCAGATCATTTCCAGTGCCAGCAATGCTGCACACAAAGACAGTGTCAGGGTTTCATATTAATCACCAAAACTTTACAGATGATCAAGTAGCAGCCATCCTTCAAAATGGTGCTTATAAAGGGCTTTGGTTCCTGTGATTCTAGCAATCCAATTCCAATTATGGTGGAATAAAAAAATATTGCAAGAACACGCAGAAAGTGCCCTTAAAAAGCCTCATGCTAATAGATCAAAAATATTGTACTGTAGAAGCAGAATCCTCATGACTTATATCCATCCATCCATCCATCCATCCATCCATCCACCTATCCATTAGATTTGTCTGCTATCATGCTTGGGGGCTTGTTTAAAAGTACATCTAAATTTTAAAACTAATGGCCCTTTAATGTTAAACTACAAAGAGCTATGTCACTGGTGAAGTTATGCAGTGTTAAAAAGGTTATTTGTGCAGCTGGCTTTGCAAAATCAACAAAGTAGGATTTCTAGGAAAGACCTGGTATGAAGTACCTGCTTGTTCGTTAGCTGCAAGAGTCTGTTCAAATTCAATCCGCAACATCTCATATTCCTTACGAACCTGGGCAAGAGTGTCTTCCAGCTGAATAACCTCTGTTCGTAATTTCTTGTGTAAGCTGACTTCATCCCGCTGGAAGATAAAATGATAGTTACTGCATTAATGCTGCCATGATGAAGAAAGGCTGTAGATACACTTTCTAGAACAGGGGTCTTCAAATTTGGCCCTTTTATGAATTGTGGACTTCAACTCCCAGAATTCCTCAGCCAGCATGCCTGGCTGAGGAATTCTGAGAGTTGAAATCCACAACTCATAAAAGGGCCAAGTTTGAAGATCCCTGTTCTAGAACCATAATGACTATTCCCGTAACAGTTTATTTGAAACTGTCTTTGACATCTAAATATGATATCATCTATTTCTGTCTGCACTTTTTTTTTTAATTCTAAACCCTTTCTGAGGGATTTGGCCAGAATAGGTGCTTGCTTATTTTATCTACTAACAGCTTTTGTCTTTGCAATCTCCAGCTGATTATCCTGATGATGACACACAGGCTTGAAAGTTTGTGTTGCAAAAATATTTTCACCCTGAAATGTTCCAGGCTAGCAAGAGCCACGTATCACATAGCTGGGATTAGTAGGAGTTACTATCCAAAGCATTTGGAATGAGCAAAGCTGCAAAAGATATAACACTCATTTTCTTATATTTTCAGGACAAAGTAGGAGACACAAAGGGAGAAAGCCATTACCTCAATCAGTTCCACCTGGCGCTGGTGAGTACTTCGGGTACCATGTAGCAGAGTGCGGGCTTCATCTAGCTGTGATTTTAACTGGAGGCTCTCATTATATAATACAGAGAATTGGGACTGCATGCAACGGTATTCTGGAGTTTCCTTCACTACCTCTTCCACTGCTCGCCTTAGATCCACCTGGTTGGGCCCAGGAAAGAGAACAGAAGAGATTCATTTATACTTGATAGAAATAAAGGCAACAAAAATGCAGTCCAAAAAACACACAGAGAAAGCAATCTGAAAGTCAGGCTTAGGTATTACCCTTTCGTTCATAACAACAAGGACAATCCTTGGAACCAAAGCTAGCTTTTCTACAAACTCTTTCCATGGTCATTTAATAAAATAAAATAAAATTGATGTCAAGCTTTCACATAAAATCCCAAATGGCCATTAAAAAAGAGAACAACAATAAACTATGAAATCTGGCAATATAATCTGAAACAAGTCATAATTCGTAACCTAAAGCTTATACATGTAGTAAACATTTATGTATTACTCTGATGAAATATAAACAACAGCCTGCATATTTTGTAGCAAACTTTATATGTGGCATAATAAAGAGGGTGCAACATGATCTCCAAACTATTTTATTAGAGTATCTTGAAGGCAAAATAAACAGAGAAGCTAAAAGAACAGCAGGACAACTTCCTGAGCTGAAGTTCAGACAGCTGTATTCAATTCATACCATGAGATATATCACTGGATATTTTGATGCAATGTATTAAAACTAGAAGTTTAGGGTACAATCAAAATTGTTTTTTTTAAATCTGGAGAGATTTATATTATTAATCTATTTGACAGAAACTAAGGAGAAACTTCCTGACAGTTAAAACAATTAACCAGTGGAACAACTTACCTACCGAAGCGTTACCGCTTCGGGAGGAAAGTTGTTCCACTGGTTAATTGTTAATTAACACTGCAGGTTTTTAAGAGACTGGACAGCCATTTGTCTGAAATGGTATAGGGTTTCCTGCCTGAGCAGGGGGTTGGACTAGATGACCTCCAAGGTCTCTTCCAACTTTATGTTGTTGTTATTATTATTGTTGTTATTGTCATCATCATCATCATTATTATTATTATATTGTTATTGTTATTAACATCTATCCCATGGAAAATCCCAGAAAAAAAGCAAGTTATGTGTGTGCAAGAATTTATAACCTTGGTTCACATTTCTGTCCATATATCTATATCTATATCTATATCACAGATTCTCAGTCTTGGCAACTTGAAAATGTGTGACTCCCAGAATTCCCCAGCCAGCATGTTGGCTGGAGAAGTCTGAAATTTAAAGTCCATATATCTTCAGGCTGCCAAGGCTGAGGAACACTGGTCAGTATTAAGGATGCATGCTTTAGATTTGTTTCTTCAACTGATCATTGCCTACAAACAAAATACACTGGAACCAGTTATTTATCAATTTGATGGCATTGCTGAAACCCTGACTGAGACCTGACTTTATTTTATAGCATATGAGTGATGTCACCTATTAAATGCTGCAATTATATCATTGCAACAAGGCTAAAGTTTCAAGAAGTTTTTAACTGATCAACTTGATAATCAGTGTTATTCCTACTGTATGTTCCTTGCAATAAAATATGTATCACAACATGTCCCTAATTTCAAGAGACATTTATTAAGTTCTCTAAGGCAATGGAATGATCTTAATATCTTAAGACTGTATTTTTATTTTCCCAAGTAAAATCAAAACACACAACATATCTAGGACATCATATATACAACATTGCTCATGTATATTTTCGACATCCTGTAAAAAGAACTATGCAGATGGACACTATGAGAAGATGGTCAATTCAACAGCCATCTAGTTAAAGCTAAGCAAATCGTGGCGGGGATGTATGTGTGTGTGTGTGTCAGAGACTAGATGGAAGAGTGCTTCAAACCTTAACTATCTGGCTTTCAGCCATATGAAGAAAATATATATTAAATAATGTATGTAATAATCTTGTCATTAGCAATCTGTTTCTATTTTGGAATAAATATCAGAGTAATATTTAAGATAATAAAGACAAAGTATGTTGCTATTATTTCCAGCTTGCTTTATTAGCCCAGAGGAGGGCAGCATTGCATCAAACCTGCAATCTAACTACCAATTACAATGAAGCTAACATCCTAAAATCAATACAGCATGTAGAAAATGTGGAGTTATACACTCTTGCAATACTTTTTTTAAAGCATGTAATGTAGGTATTTTTACTGCTTATATATATATATTATAACTGTATTATTCCTGGCTTGTGAGCCGCCCAGAATTTGGTTTTGAGAAGGCTAGCCATACAAATGTTATTAATAAATAAATATATTCACCGTACTAATGCAACGATCTGCCCTTTATGTGAGTTGCTGTGGTTAGGAAGGGCCACCTTTGGCTCCAGGAGATATTCCCATCGGCAGTGATCTACTGAGCCAAAGCTGAAAGTCTCTTCCTGGAAAGAGAGCTGCTTTCAATTCTTCTTGGATTGGCCTGTCTCATCCACTCATCCAGACTGACTACTATACTCTTATGAATAAGCAGCAGACTGTAAAGATTTGGGGTTAGGACTCTGACCAAAAACCAATGGTCTTCCTGACCTAAACTTCTGGTCGTGTCCTCCAAGTACTGCATAGCTTTCATCTCAGCATAAATTCCTTTGTCCATTCAGAAGACACGCTTGGAAAAACTACTGACTGCTAATTCTGGCTATGAGATGGACTCCAAAATGAAAGCCTTTCTGGGTGTGAGAGTGAACTACACTTACAAATTTAACTCAGTTTCCAGACTTTTGGGAAGCACATGCCCCATTCCTACCTTTAGCTTGTCATTCTGAGTGGTTACCTCCTCAAGATCCTGGCGCAATTTTTCTAGCTCACTCAAACGGTTTTGGGCAAGCTCCTTGTTTTCCTCAAGTTCTGCATTCATCTCCTCAAACTGCAAAATGGAAGAACACCAGGACCACCCATTTATAACATCCTTTGCTTTATGCTCTCACTCTGTTCCCCTCCCCCCCGTGCCTCTATTTTTTTTATAACCTGCAACTGAGCCTTAAAAGTTACCTTCCGAGAGTTGATTGTGATTGTACCTCCATAGAGACTGCTACCTGCTCCATATACCTTGTATCCTTTTGAGTTTACCTGAAAGGTTTACAATTTTTTAAAAAACAAATATTTTACAGCTGTTATTAACAGGGCACTGTTCACAAAGCTGCATATTGTGCAAAATGAAAACTTTTCCAATTGGAGTTAAGGGCTGATCCTCACAGCCATCATTAAACAGAAAATGATAATGTATTTGGTCTCCCCAACTTTTCTGAAAATGTTGCTTTAAGACTTCCTGCTGCATTTATGAAAGTTAAAAAGCTTTTGGTTTGATTTTCTGTGTGTGCATTTTAACTTTTGAAAAGAAATTATCAATAACAATAATTTCTGCCCCTCATGGAGATGTGTCTAGATGATGCAAAAAAAAAAAAAAAGAGTGGATTACAGAAATATTTAGCTATGGTTCATGAAGAAAAAAACACTGAATTAAAGACTTTACCCTGACTCAAAACAATTTCAAATGAGGTGTGACAGCAAGCCAAATTCCAAAATGTTATTCAAACCTGAGGAACTGAACACATTGCTTTCAGAATATTTATTACAATAATACAATTTTATTTCTTTCAGGGAAAGGCAGGAAGCTATTCAAAGCACTACCACAAACTATTAGAAAACTTTTCATAAGTGAGCAGCCCTCATCATCTGTCCAAAAGGAGTTTCCACTCACTTTCAAGAACAATTTTCCAAGAGGAAATTTAAAGTAGGAAGCCTTTTTTTCTGAAAGGCAGTATATTTACATTTTACTTCCTCTAATTTCATCCATTTGGTTTCCAGTTCTCATTTAAAAAAAACCTGCTATACTTTACAATCACTGTGCAACTTCAGAGACCTTCACTGAAATGCAAAATGCCTACCTAAGAAGGAAAGGAAATCCAAGTTGATAATCACATTTTCACATTTGCCAAGAAATATGTTATGTTCCTATTGTTTAATCTGGGACTGCCACTTACTCTTTCTAGAACATCTGCCAGGTGCCTGTTCAACCGCTGTTCTCGTTTGCGAATTTTGTCCGTATCCCACTGCAAGTCGTCAACTGTAGTCTCTAGCACAGATACCCGAGACTCTGCTGTCTCTACTTTCCCTTGTAATTTGGAAAACTGAGGCAAAGAAATTAGAAGGGATAGAAGTTAAAATGAGATTCCTATGTTTATTCTCAGAGTGACAACTCAGTTTTGACAATCTTTGTGTTACACAAAAGTCTTCACTTTTACTCATATACCTTCACCAAGGGTGCCACATGCTTGCAAACAAAGGAATTTGCAGGGGCTACTAATGAAACGTCCCTTCTTGCTCCTCCCTTCCACGGCACCAACAGCCTATCCGAGTGATGGCAAACCTTTTAGAGACCGAGTGCCCAAACTGCAACCCAAAACCCATTTATGCATCGTCAGGTGCCGGGGGGTGTGGCCCATTGGGTGGGTGTGGCTACGGTGGTAACGGCAGACTGGGTGGGACTAAAAAGTTCAATCAATCAATTCCAACTTTGCAAGATCTTTTTTTTTCCTGCGAGAAGTTGAAATTGACTGATTCATTGAACCTTTTTTTTTTTATACACGGCGGCAGAGGCCTAAAGCTAAAAGGTTTTATAAAACCCAGCTAAAGGCCTAGGACTGGGGCGACAGTGCGTGTGCCTACAGAGAGGGCTCTGAGTGTCACCTCTGGTACCTGTGCCATAGGTTCACCACCACTGGCCTATCCCATTCAGGATTTCACTGCAAATTCCACAACCCATACACTATATGCATCCTATGAATGGCTTGTTTCTATGCCAGAGTGTTGAACACAACTCTAAAGACACCTTCACAGCATGAGCATCATTTCAGTTTTAAAATTCCAGTTACAGAATGCATTTTCTGAAGCAAATGTTCATGCTGACTAATAATTATGGGATTGTCCTAATACAACAGGAGAACAATGAATTAAACTACAGGCAGACTTTAAACGGAAGAGGCAAGTTTTTCATGTATTAATTTCTTGTTTAAGAAAGGTATGTCATGCTTCTCCCTTACAAAAGAAGGCATTGCTTTGACAGACTCGCAATTTTTAAACTGAATATTAAAAAATACTTAAAGCACATTTATAGCTGAAAGCAAGATACAAAGAGAAAACTGAAAGTAACTAAACTTAATCGTTAGTGAGTAGGATTAAACAGCACCAGACTAAAATGGTCATTAACAGTGAGAAATGCTGACCCCCAAGAATCAACCTCTTGAATATCAAAAAACAAAGAAGAAACCAGAGCAGTTCAGAGAACAAATGACATACAGTAAACACAGCACACTCCAGAGAGCAATATTGCATTTTGACTTTGCTTTCATTTCCAAATACTGTCCAAAAGCTTCCCCCTATCGTCCATGCTGCAATATACAAGGCAGGAAGTAAATGAGGCCAGAATCTCTTTTTCTTAGCTAGAGTAGTCATAGTCTCTGTCCTCCAAGAATAATGCAAGGTACAGAACTACCTAAGCTCTGATCTTTTAGAGAATGCAACCCTAACCACAATATACTGCACCTCAGTCCAAAACTAGTTTGAAGGTTCACATTTAATTCACCTCCGTATATTACTACATCCATATTCTCCATCTAGGACCCAAGAATTTCAAAAAAGCCTACCGCAACCATTGACGTTGACAACAGTAATGGGGAGATTATACTAAGGAGCTTTTGTCTTAAGAACTAATTGGGGAGCAATATGTGTGAAATCTTACCACCTAAGTGAGTAGCTGAGATTGTCAATTATTTCAGAATAAGTTGAGAAGGGTATCAAGTGCCAAAGGTGAAACTATAACTTGGTAGGGATGAGAAGCCAGAAACCGACAGAAGGCTAGCTAACTCCATTGTCTAGCCCTAGCTGCAAGTAAACGGAAGTCACAGAAGCTCTACCTAAACTGATTGTAAACAGTGTGTTTGAAGCTGGGTAAGAACTAATTTTCTCTATCCTACTTATTTTCCTGAAAAAAAAAGAACTCCCAAGAGTTCTTGAGTTCAAGAGTTTTCACTCCAAGAGTGAAAAAAGGGAGGGATTCTTTTTGGTTATTGTAAGCAGCGAATTTAACTCTTTAAGGAGAAAAAAAGACTAGAAGGAACTAAAAATGATCCAACACTGACACCTACTGGTGAATGAGGAGCAAAAAAGTCTTTGATGGTGGCCTTCAAAGTCTTAGTAAACAGCTGTTCAGATAAAGTGATATTTACAGAAACAATGGATGTTTTACAAGAGGAAATATATGATACGCTGCAATCCATTCAAAGGACAATGATTTTAAACCACAAAGAACTACAAAACAACTTGGAAAGTATAAGTTAACTTATCTCCAATTTAAGTTCACTTCAAAAAAATCCCCAGGAGAACACAGTAGAGATGATTGAATATAAATTAGAGGGGAAAAACTTAAAGATGGACTTTTACAAAATACAAGAGTATGATTTAATTCAAGTGGAAGGAAAGACAACTCACACTTCAACATCACAAAACAAACTGGAAGACAAGAGGTTTAAATGGAAAGAAGAGGGCAAATGCTCAAGATAGAGACATTGATTTACTTTCTACATCTACAGTAACACCTATGATCGTATGGGAAAACCTTTGGATCCAGCAAAGTATATTGATCAAGAAAGATCCTGGGCAAAGAAAAGAGATTAAAATGGAAACCAAGAAAAAAGATGATGCGGCATACCAGAGAGAATATTTAAAAAAGAAACATGTGTTTGAATATGGTTAAAGAAATAGAAAAAATTTGAAACACATCATTTTAAGAGGGATGAAATATTTTAGATACTTAAACGTGACTGAATTTAAGAAATATGTGTGTGTGTGTGTGTGTGTATAAGGGAGTATGTATAAGAGTTAAGGGATTAGATGATTAGATTTATTGAATAAATTGAATTGAAATTTTTTTCTACTCTTTTTTTATTCTTATATCCATTATTTAAGAAATGTAAAAATGTGAGATGGCTTATATGGAAAAAATTGAATTAAGTCTGTCAATATAAATGTAACTAATCGTTGAGAAAACCTTTACCAATAAGAATATTCAGAACTTGGCGGGAGAAATAAACTAAGATAAGGAATGTAACAGGATCGATGATAAGGCACAAATGATTGAAAAGAAATGTATTAGTATGATGACTATTGTTTAGGAATACTGGAATACTCTAAGAAGGATGAAATGTTTTAGATATTTAAATGTGACTGAACTCAGGAAAAGTATATATATATATAATACTTTGAATTAGAGTTAAGGGATTAGATGATTAGATTTATTGAATAGAATGTCTAAAGATTAAATATATTCTTAACTATGATTAAAAAGAAGAAATTAGAGAAAATAAATACTATTAATCTAGGAGAGATACATATCTTAAGTACTATGTTATTTTTCTATGTTTTGTTATTACTGCTTTCTTCTCTTTTTTCTATTTTTTATTTCCTTTTCATTCTTCTTCTTTTCCTCTTTTTTTTCTTTTTTACTCTTATATTTAATACTCAAGAAACATAAAAATGTGAGATGGCTTATATGGAAAAAATGGAATCAAGTCTGTCAATATAAATGTAATTTATCGCTGAGAAAACCTCTACCAGTAAAAATATTTAGAATTTGGTGGGAGAAATAAACTAAAGTAAGGATTGTAACAGGATCGATGATAAGACAATCTAAATGAATGGAAAGAAATGTATTAATATGATGATTATTTCTTAGGGATATTGGAAACAATATATACTTAATTGTCACTTATTAAAACAACAAGAATTGTATTAACGCAATGTCTGCAAAAAAGGATGTTTCGGGGAAAGAGGAAAATAAACAAAATTAATATATGGAATACAGACTAGAAATTAATTGTTAAGGACTGTTTTTACAAATGTAACCCAGACATCACACTGTTTACCAACTATTGAATGACTTATGCTTGTGTAAAAAATTAATAAAAAATGATTAAAAAATGTTTTCCCAATAATATCTGAATACACAGAATATCTGAGTGCAGCCATCTGCACCCACTTCTAGTAACCTCCAAAAGCCTATTCTTACCCACAATCAACGTAAGAAGCTCCAAATAGCAGTGTATTTATTTAACTTGGTGCGTTGGTGAATTCTAAAGTTTCAAGAGTTTTAGAATAAAGATAAATTTAAAATTAAGGACAAACATTTTGTTTGCACTTCTCATGGTAGCTAATGAATGAGAAAAGACCCACTACACCCATAGGATTCGTAACAATGAACTGCACTCAGTATTGTTTCAGCTTTATTATGTGATACAGACAAATGTATAGTATTCACCTAATAACTGGCTGGCACTATGAGAGCTTTGCTTCCTGTTTTTTTCTTCACAGTCTGCTTTTACGTTCCACAGCTTATAGTTTCCCCCTTCACTGAACATCACCAAGCTATTCTTCTCCTAGAGCAGCGGTTCTCAACCTTTTTCGCGGCGCGTCCCCGACCTGTGCCGCGCATGCGCGACGCGCGCGACGGCACACATCGCGCATGCGCGGTGCGACGGCTCACATCACGCATGCGCGGCGCGACAGCCCACATCGCGCATGCGCGGCGCGACGGCCCGCATCGTGCATGCGCGGCACGACGGCCTGCATCGCGCATGCACGGTGCTACCCCGCGCATGCGCGGTGCTGCCCCCTGCGCCGGCCGAAAAAAATGGCGGACTGCGGAGTTTGGCGACCCCCGTGAAATGGTCGTTCGACCCCAAATGGGGTCGCGACCCACAGGTTAAGAACCGCTGTCCTAGAGACCTCAAATTTTACACTGTGTAGGTTACAAGGCCAATCAAATAATGTATAAGTAAGATTCAGCAGCTTAATTAACATCCTTCTCCTTAGGTCTTTTCCTTTGCCCCCCAAAATTCAGGTCACAATTTTCCTGGCCCCATCATTTTTGCTACATGGCTTCCTGGAACCTTTCCTTGTACCTCATGAGACATAGAGCGATGTTTCTCCTGAAGCAAATCAGACAATTCCTGCAGCCTTCTGTTCTCATTTGCTAGAAAGGAATTCAGCTCCTGAACAGCCTCTTCCATTAGAGGTACATCTGAAGATAAGAAAGGGGAAAAAAAAAGAACATTATCATATTGCAGCTATCAGGCCTCTAAATATTTTCTTTAAAAAAATAAAGACACAATAATTGTTATATTTTTCATAGAAACTCAATTATTTTTAATTTTTAAAGCAAGTTTCTAGCCTTACAGATTTTAAGAACAGACTTCAGAATGATGGGAACAATTCTAAATAATCTTGCATAATTTTAGAGTATTGTTTCAAAAAAACTGGATAACTTTAAAAAAAAGGTAAAACAAATAAAATGACAGCATTCTTCATAGTTTTTACTATTGAAATTTGAAAGTAGTTTCAACAATAAAATTTGGAAATAATCGTTAGTCCAAAAATAGATCTAATGAAGGAATGTATAGCAATAGCACTTAAAACTTATATACAGTTTTGTAATACTTACTACAGTCCTCTCTAAGCGGTTTACAGAGTCAGCATATTGCCCCCAACAATCTGAGTTCTCATTTTACCGACCTCAGCAATATTGTAAGACTGAGTCAATCCTGAGCTGGTCAGGATTGAACTGCTGGCAGTCGGCAGAATTAGCTTGCAATACTGCATTCTAACCATTGCGCTACCATGGCTCTCTAATGTATATTTTGATTCTGAGTGGCCATTTATACTACATCAGAAGATTTTAGGATTTCTCTTTCCTATAGCATTTTATTGCTTTTCCTTTTTGTTTATTTCTTTTCACTTTTACAAATATTTCTAAATATATTTATAATGGTATAAATATTATTGTAGTGAACTCTCCACTATTGCACAGAACTAAAGTACAAGAAAGAAATCAAACATAACTACAAATTATAAAATATATAAATAAACATTGTAGATTCAAACCTCAAGCAATGAAAGTCTACCATGAATACGTTGAAATATTAATGTTTGGTACTATCTACATAAAGCAACCAAAATGAATGTTTTTCACTGATTTAATTAGGAGTTCAACTAAACCAGAAAACACAATATCTAATTCAGCAATAGAAAGATGGATCAAATTTAAAAAGCAACTGAACCAAATAGTACCACATGCATGATAGGAAGCTTACAAAGATGCCTTTTGATGAGCTACAGTGCAGACTGGATTATATAGCAGGTTAACCTGCAAGTAGTTTGGACCTAAGCATGTGAGAATAGACACAACAGATCCCCTAAACTCCGCTGAAGATGTTACATAGCCTGGTAACAAAACGTTCAGAAATTAACCCACAAGCTCAGAGAACGAACCTTCTCTCTCATCCTACACCCAAGCTACAGATATCTGCCACTATTGCAAACAGACACATCATTTAATTTGGAAGACAAGTGGCAAATCACCAGAGCCCAATCTTTCAATTCCCAGTTCCAACAATACACTGCACTCAAGGATATCAAAACATCTTGTTGGATTGACAATCTTCAGACAATAAGAGCAACAGGCAGCAGTAATGGGAGTTGGAAATCTAGTAATATGAGAAGAATTAATGATAATTCCAGTTTACTACAAGGTACAATCTTCCCTATTCTAGCAACTCTCCTGATCTGAAGTTGCAATTCCAGATAAGTATCTATTTTTTAGCATAATTTCAAAAGAACCAAGTACTATAAATCTTTATTTATTTGACAAATTGGCAGTAAAGTCAATGGACTAGCAACAGATTAGCCCATTTTTCCTGAAAAGTTCTCTAAGTACAAATGTTTTGAAAATGTACCATATTTTACAGTGTATAAGATGACTTTCTAAACCATGAAAATCTTCTCAAACGTTGGGGGTCGTCTTATACGCCAGAAAATACCGTATTTTCCGACATATAAGACAACTTTCTAAACCAGCGGTTCTCAACCTGTGGGTCGCGACCCTTTTGGGGGTCGAACGACGCTTTCACGGGGGTCGCCTAAGACCATCGGAAAACAAATATTTCCGATGGTCTTAGAAACCGAGACACCGCTCCTCTATCTGGCCGCCGCCGCCCTCCTCCTCCTCCTCTGCCGGCTCCTCTGCCTCCAGGGCGCCTTTCTCCTCCGACAGCGCCTGCTCCTGCCAACGCAGCGCCATCGCGCGCACCCCCGACGCCGCCCTGGGCTGGCTCAGCAGCCGGTTCGAGCTGAGCCAGGTCTGGGCCGCTGCTGGCGCTGCCGTTGGGCTGCTCCGCCGCTGCCGCTGCTGCCAACTGAGCTGAGCTGCAGCGCCGAGCCAGTCTCAACGCCTCCTGGTTGCCCGGTCACGCTCCAGCCCCGGCCGCCCTCCGCGCTGCGCGGGAGCCTCCCCCGCGCCGCCCAGCCAGCCTCCCTCACCGTTGGAGGCCGCCTCAGCCCTCTGGTGCCCGGCGTGGCCATGGGGCTGCCAGGCAGGAGCGGCTCCTTCCCGGCTCGCCAGTCTCTGGGCCTCGGAAGCGGCCAGGGGGCGGGGAAGAGGGCGAAGCGGCGACAATGCCCACATGTGCATCGGAGGCCAGCTGGCCGGGCCAGGAAGGGAGAAGCGGCACCTTCCCAGTGGGAGCTGGTGCTCCAGCCACGCCCCTCTTGCATGTGATGGGCTGCGTGGCGTGGAAAGGGGCTCCTGCGACCCCACCGCTGCGATGACGCTCAGGAGGCTGGAGGGGCGGGCAGGTCCTGAGGGCGGCTAGGAAAGGGCAAGAGGTGCCGGGATGAGGATGGGGGGCTCCAGGTTAGGGGGTGTGAGAGGGCAGCCGGCGGCTCTGAGTGCGGATCCTCCGCGCAGCTTCCGAGGCCCCGGATGTGCCGCCGCTTGGCTCTCCATCAGGCTCTCCACCAGAGCCTCCCCCCTTCCCCGGGCAATTGTGCAGAGCTGCTTGTGCGTCCTTGGCAGCACCTCCCCCTTCAATCTCCTTCCTTCTCCATCTCCTTCCTTTCCCCTTCAATCTTCCGTCCTTCTCCATCTCCTTCCTTTCCCCTTCAATCTTCCTGCCTTCCTTCCATCTCCATCTCCATCCCTTCCCCTTCAATCTCTTTCTCCTTCCTTCCTTCCTTCCTTCCTTCCTTTCCCCTTCAATCTCCTTCCTTCTCCATCTCCTTCCTTTCCCCTTCAATCTTCCTTCCTTCCCCTTCCCTCCCTCCCAACATTTTTGAGCAAGGAAGAGTAAGCGTCTCCATCGAGCATTGCTATATTGTTTTTGTGATTAATCACTATGCTTTAATTATGTTCAATTCGTAACAATGAAAATACATCCTGCATATCAGATATTTACACTGCAATTCATAACAGTAGCAAAATTACAGTTATGAAGTAGCAACGGAAATAATTTTATGGTTGGGGGTCACCACAACATAAGGAACTGTATTAAAGGGTCACGGCATTAGGAAGGTTGAGAACCACTGTTCTAAACCATGAAAAAGCTTCTCAAAAGTCGAGGGTCGTCTTATACGCCCAGTCGTCTTATACGCCGGAAAATACGGTAATATAGTATATCCATAAGTTCTGGAAAATGCCATACCTCCACTGTTCAGCTTCTGGGACAGCACATCCACTCTCTCCTGAAGTTTATCATACATTGTCACAATCTGCGTGACTGCACGGCGGGAAGACTCAAAACGTTCCTGTAGTTGGGATTCCATTTCCTCACTAGTGCTACTAGCCAGTGTAGCCAGAAAGGAGAATGCAGGCTCAAATATTTCTCCTAAATTATAATAGTGCAAGAAAGTAATTATAACTAGATGCAATCTGGATCCAAAAGATAAAATTATTTCATGCTACCATGAGATCATAAGCATTTGTAAAACATCCACCACCCTGTATCAAATACTTTACCTCGATCCCTCTCATCTTTGCGCTCTTGGTTGCTGTCTGAATCAGGCTCTGGTTCTGGTACCACCAATGCTTTTCGCTCTGACAGGAGATCCCCAAGGCCTTGATCCAAGTCATAGCGTTTTAAAATGATGCGAATGTTCTCATCAAACTGAAAAGAGGATATGTTTCATTTATAAGAAACTTCACCAAGCAAAATTAAAGGGATGGGACCATTAGGAGAAAAATGCAGCAGACCTGACTCCAGTAGCGGTTGACGATCAGTAACGAAGCATCATCCGTGGCTTGACGCTTTTCCAGCTTCTCTATATGCTCTCGCAGCTCATCTTCAATAGCTTGCCGTTGGTCCAGCATCTCTGCCAGCTTTCGGTTCTTAGTCTGGAGTGTGCGAATGTCCAGTTCTTCCTGAAATAGAGCCAACATGGTATCGTGATTACAATGTTGATTTAGGTTTGGGAAGAACAACTATTCATTTCAATGTATGTCTGAAGTGGTAAGTCAGCAGTAGGCAAACTGATGGCCTCCACATTTTTTGGGACCACAAGTATCCACAATCCTTTGCTACTGAATTCCAAAATATCTGGAAAACACTAGGATCTATATATCAAAATCCGATTCATAACATTTCACACTACAGCAAAGGGGTTATCACACAATGTTTCTCAAATATCCTCCTTCCTATAAAAAAATCATAAAGAAAATTAATATGAAAGGTAAAAGAAATAAGGACTCATAGTTAATCACCCACATCCTATCCTAGGAACACGTTTATCATTTCCATGAGAGTTAGACCCAAGTCCACCCAGCTTTGGGATAGAACTCATCCCAGTGGCTATGGGAGTCAAGGAGAGCACAATAATCAAAATATTACATTCCACAGAAAGAGATACAAACCAACACGAGATACAAACCGTTGAGGAAACACCACCAAGCTTAATAGTCTCCACAGTGGTCTCTGAGTCCTCAACTCCTGCCTTTTTCTCTGGAGGAGCTGATGGGTTAGTCTCTGCAGCCCCTCGTTTGTTCCCAATCCCAGACATAGTTACAGAATGGAGATTCCCACTTCTCCAATTAGTTTTCCTGAAAGAAAGAGAAGGAACATTGTAAATGTATGAATTTTAATTTTGCTCATTGGTCTTATTAAGACATATTTCCAACAATCAGGAAAAAAAAACTAAACAAGACAGCAAATTATATTTGAAACAAAATGTATGCAAATCTCTCTTGTGTTATAATTTTTGCATCCGAGGCCACACTGGTTTTCGATAAAGAAAAAAAACCTTCTCCTTCCATCTTGAAATCCACAAAATGATCTCACAAATGTCGGTTCGTTTAATTCGCTATTTACTGCTCTTTTACCCACGTGAGGTCTGCTGACAGTCCCCTGGGAATCAGAGCTGAAAACATTTACATTTGATTTAATTATTTTGAAGCACACAGGGATTTGAACTGCATCTGGTTGTGGAGTCCTTAATGCTCTCTCAGCTTGGTTGTTAGCTTGCAGATGTTTCATTGCCCTACTAGACCCCCACCAAAAACCGGCAAGGCAAGCTATTATATATAAACAGAAAGCAAACTCCACACTTAACTGGCACTTATGTTATCTTGTTGGCTAATGAAACATCTGCAAGCAAACAACCAAGCTCAGGAGCACCAAGGACTCCACAGTTCAATCCTGAGCTACAGATGTTCTACAGGTAGCCCTCGACTTATGAGCACAATTGAGCCCAAAATTTATGTTGCTAAGTGAGAAATTTGTTAAGTGAGTTTTGCCCCATTTTATGACTTTTCTTGTCACATTTGCTAACTGAACCTCTGCAGTTGTTAAATTAGTAACAGGATTGTTAAATGAATCTGGTTTCCCCACTGACTTTGCTTGTCAGAAGATGGAACACTGCAACTATCATAAATGTGAGTCAGTTGACAAGCACTGATACTCAAGGGTCATAAGTCAGAAAAATTGTCATAAGTCATTTTTTTCAGTGCTGTTGTAACTTCAAACAATCACTAAATGAACTGTTGTAAGTTGAGGACTGCCTGCATTGTCAGCTAGCTTTCAGTCAAGTGGAACAGCAAAATTAGAAAGAGAGCAAGAAGGGACAGAGTGACCAAACCAAACATGTGACAGGCTATGGGCAGTGTTTCTCAACCTTGACAATTTTAAGGCATGTGGACTTCAACTCCCAGAATTCCACAGCCAGCATTGCTGGCTGTGGAATTCTGGGAGTTGAAGTCCACATGCCTTAAAATTGTCAAGGTTGAGAAACAGTGGGCTATGGAATAAAGTATTATCCCACCCCTAGATCAAAACCTTGTTCCTTAAGCCTGTCATATTATGTGTTTCGTTTGGTAATTCTTGTCCCACTTTCTTGCTGTCTTCGTAATTTTGCTGTTCCGCTGATTGAAAACTATATGAAAATAGAATATCTGGAGTTCAGGACTGAACTATGGAGTCCTTGGTGCTCTCTGAGCTTCGTTGTTTGCTGGATCAAAACACCGACAAATCCACCAACAAGGAGGCGTTGCGCCCTGGAAAGCAAGAAATTAAAAAAAAACAAGAACCGATAAAACAATCCTGGGGGGGGGCTCTCTTCTAAGCGTCTCTTGAAGCAACTGAGGACGGAGGCTGCTTGCTCAAAGGAAAGGCGGAAAAGAACTTTGCTCGTGCTCAGGGGAAGTCTTAACGAGAGACACCTACAGTGCCCAAACCTATCCACAGTCGCCCACGGGACGCCGTTTACCGCTCGCTGGGTCTGCAGTCCAACGTCCGCGGTTCCTCCAGCCCCACACACACCTCCATCTCCCCCCGGCAGCCCCAGCCTCAGAAAGAGACCACTGGGCTTACGACAGCATTGAATCCCGCCTCTTCAGTTCCCTCTCCCTCCCTGCGCGCCGTCCCAGGAGAGAAGGAGGGCGACACCCACCAAAAAAGGAAGGCCTCCCCGACCGCCGATACGGTCTCTGCCTGCGCATTCGCTCAGCAGCCCCACAGAGCCTGCGGCCTACAACAATTGCCCCAGGAAACTGTTACGTAGAAGACAAACGCCAAGCAACCAATCCGGCCTCGCTTCTTCCCCCCCCCACCTCCTTAGAACGGCCTCTTTTGCCCTGACTCAGAATGGCTGCCGCCCATAGCTCCGTAGTCTTTAGAGTTGAGCGAAGGTGTTCAGATTCCGGGTTCAGTTTTCTCTTGGTTTTTCATCCCTTTTTCTTTCTTCAATTGATATGCCGCCTGTTTCTACCAAGCGGCTCTGAACGGCTCACAATAGCGTACTCCACCAGTTGGAACTCCTTCTCAAAGAATGGAGCGCGAGGTTTCTGGGAATGACTATTCCAGGCCATCCCAACGGCTGCGGTAGGAATTATTTAGCTCGCTGGCTTCTTGCCGCAGCCGAAAGTTACACTTTCTGTGTGGATCTGTTAGTATTAATTTTTATTAAAGGCTTTTTTTTAAAAAAAAGTCAACATACATGCTGTTTAAATTTTAAAAAAAGAAAGGCAAAAGTCCTGGCGACCTCGGTTTGCCGACGATGGCCAAGGCTCTGGAGCTGGTGACCATCCCCTTTCGCGGGTGCTTTTGAAACTACAACTCCCAGCATCCCTTTGATGTCCGGAACTCCTTAAGAATTAAGTTCTCCACGGAACGCCCGCCAAGTGGCTTTGGTTCCACTTCCTTCTCGGCGGTTTGGTGATGGTGTACATCGTGCTCTCTATGCCCAGGTAAGCGTAGCAAAGGTAGGAGGAGGTCGCCCTGGGAAACCTTCCCAAAGCTGGAAACGGGGATCCTCAAAGGGCTGCAGACCAAAAAGGTGAAGCCAAAGATCCTTTTCAACGGTCTCTGATGTTGAACAGATATAATTTGATTGCTAGGTGCATGTATAGGATACGCCCATCCTTCCAAAGGTAGGTATCGGTAATAGCAATAGCACTTAGACTTATAGACCGCTTCATAGTGCTTAACATGTTTCAGCTGCCCCAGATTTGGGGCTTGTAGAGATTTCATTACCATACTAAGTAACATTAGCAGTGTAGGAGATGCAAGGAAATGAGGTTTCGTTGACACCAGCTGTATATACATGCGTTGTATCAGTTATTACATGCTTTGGTGGGAGAGATGTGTAGAGGGTAGTTCATTTGCATAAATCTTTTTTTTCTTTCAATAGGCGAAAGAGATTACGCACTTAAGACAAAAATTTCCTTTCCCTTACTTTCCTAAATACAGATTGTCCTAAGCTTACAACAGTTCATTTACTGACTGTTTGAAGTTGCAAGGGCACTGAAACAAGTGATTTATGACCATTTTTCACACTTATATTGCAGCATCCCCAAGGCCACGATCAACATTTAGACGCTTGGCAACAGGTTCATGTTTATGATGGTTACGGTGTCCTGGGGGGGGTCTTGTGATTGCCTTTTGCAACCTTCAAGCACAGTCAATGGGGAAGCCAGATTAACAACCGTGTTACTGACTTAACAACTGCAGTGATTCAGTTAACAACTGTGGCAAGAAAGGTCGTAAAATGGGGCAAAACTCAAATATCTCAAATATTTAGCAACAGAAATTTTCAGCTCAGTTGTGGTCAGAAGTCGAGGACTACCTATACAGGGACAAAAATAAGGGCAAATTTTTTTCACAATGATGGCTCATTTAAGTTCTTACTGGCATTACCAGATCACTTTTTAAAGGCTTAACATCTGGAAAACTGTTTGGAAAGAGCACATACCCATACCCTGTTTTGTCTTTTCTTTGGGAGGTCAAATGTTTTCAAAACAAAAGTAGAAGCATTTCTATTGCTTTGAGCAAATTAGCATTGGGAAGAATTCATTTCCTCTCCAGAAAACATTGGTTTCACATTCTTTATTTTTCCCCTTTTGAGTATATATTCTTTCCTCAAACAACCTCACCTTTTCTAATCTGCACATTTTCACCTAATCAATTAATTTTTATGGCCTGGAAGTTATCTGTATATCTTCCAATCCCACATTTCCCTTGAAGAGTTTTACACTAATCAGCCACAAAGTTTGCCAGCCCTTGAGAGAATAGAAAGGCAATGTATTTTTCCCCCCTTAAATTGAAGACCTTAGAGAAAGAATAAAACATGAGCATGTAAAGAGTGAGACTCCATTCTTTCTCTGAACGCAGTTTTTAAAAGTTTTAAAATAAATAGGTGCTATTAAAGATGGTGGGCCAAAGATGGAAAAATTTTGTGGCGTATCATTTTCAAACTGTTTGAAACTTGTGATGCATTCATGTGACATGGTATACTATGCTTTTCTCAGCTCAATATTCTGGGTTCAGGCAGCACCTATAAAACAAACAGGTGAATTAAGTTCCCACAGTATGAAAGAAGAAGATATGGTAGGTTTATTTGTGATTCACGCTGGCTGAGGATTTCTGAGATTTGAAGTCCAGAAGTCATAAAAGGGCCAAGTTTGAAGACCCCTTGTTTAGGTAATGTTTGAATTATTGTTAAAATAAGAATATAGTGTGATACTTTAATCAGTATAGGGAGGTTAGAGGGAAATGAAACCGGAAGACTTTACATAACTGCATTATTAGCAATGGCCATTCTTAAAATTAATTTTGGATCATAACACAATCTGGCCTAGGTACGCTAATTATCTTCTATCCTTAGTTTTATCTGCTGAAGTTTGTATCAAATATATCGGGATTGCTGTTCTTGGATTTTCCAGCCAAAATAAAGTGATCAAAATACATTTAGTTGTTTTAGGATTCAGTAACTTGCTGTTGGTAAAATTATTGAAAAATATTACTTTGAAATTTAACAATGTTAGAACAAAATTTCAGCCACTCGGGCCAAGCTCACACTTTTTTTTCTGTGATCCAGTTGAAAGGAAATTAAATACATATGTCTTCCCTGCCAATGGAATGTTTAACTGAACCAAGATTTAAAATAAAATTGACTCTTTTTTTAACAAAGCATATACATGTTAATATACATGTATATTCATGTTAAGTTATTCTTCTCTAATCATTTACATTTCCTTGAAAATGTATACCCTGTTCTCCCACAGATCCTTCCTCTTGTCCTTCTTTTACACCTCATTAATTTCCCCTTTTTATGTTGCCTTATACAAATAGCTCATTAATGTAGACAGTGGGTTTTCTGTCCAAGGCTATTTAACTTGTGCTAAGTTACAGGACAAACTTTTGTGATGGCCTTTGGCTTCCTAATTGATTCAATAATATTATGAGAAGCCTAGTTTACGTATAAAATAGAATTACCCACTATTTTAAACCTGAATTTCTCATAGTTTGAGCCTTGTATATGTAAAAGAATCAAGATATATATTTGTGACCCAACATTTTCAGTATGTACATTCTATATAAAATTTAAATTATGATATATAAATATTGACTGTGAACCTGGTACAAAGAGATAGATATTCTCATACTTGACAGGATTTAAATTGAGTTTAACAATAAATCTCAATATGAGTCAAAAAGGAGCATAGTACTGAAGTTCCTAACTATAAATGGTGAGAAATCTAGAATAAATGCCTTTTGATAAACCTGACAGCGGGGAAGTTAAATTGCCAAGATGTAATTATAATTTATACAATGACAATCTCACAGCATAACCTCATTAGAGTAATTTATTTAGTGTCCTGTAAAAAATAATGTAAGAAAGAAGTATTGAAAGGCCTCTCAGAGAGTCAAGCCCCTTAGAATTAATTCATATTAATCACAAATGTATGGAATTTTTCATGAAAACAATGGATTTATTTTACATTTACTAATTGAGAAAGTTTCCTGTAAATACTGTACTTACACAAAGGAGTCAAATACAATGTAAAAATTCCATTTCACACCTATGTGGCAAAATCACTGTCCTGCCCCAGTGACATCTAATATAATTTATCCAATTAACAGAATAATCAGATAGGAAAACCAAACTTATGAAGTGAGTTTAGGAATAGAAATGTCTGCTCAATGAGCGAAATATATCATCTGCTTATAGCAGGGCCTTGTGTGCTGTGGTCTCTTAGTGCAAATCCACTAAGGATGTTAGTATTTCTACTTAATGCAAGAGATTCTAAAGCCAAATTAAGAGGAGAAGGAGGAATAGTATGGACCCTGATTTTTATTTAATGACATGTGAATGTGTCTATTAAATCTGCAGCAGATCAATTGGGTATGAACCAGTCAGGTGGTACTCATTGTTTAAAATGAACTTCTAAGAGGGAATAGCAATCATGCAAAATATTGTTTAAATGAAAGCTTTTAGTACAACTACTTCTTCATCAGTACAAATACTACTTCACTACGTCTCCATATTTTTTTTTCTTTACTCTTTACAGAATTAGATCCAATCATGACCTTACTATAGACAGTCTGCTGCATGAAGCAAGAGGCTGACCAAATGGCATGCAGCAAAAAAACAAAGGGCTTCTTGCTCAGATTGCTGCCATGGGGCCGACGGTGCCGTTGGTCCAGCCCATTCCTGCAATTCCTGGTCTTGAGTGTTGTAACATTTGGCGTGATCGCTCCATTCACTTGCCGAGAGCTCCTGCATTCTTATTTCTACATGCGCGGTTGGTACCTGAACTCGATGACCCAACAGTTTTTAAAGCAGAGCCAAGAGGAGGGTTTGAGTGCTCTCCGTTACTTTGAGCGATTGCGGAATACATCAGAGAAGTTGACCAAAGAGGCCTTGCAGCCATGGTTGCTGATTGCCATCGTCACTGTTCAAAGGCAGGCGGAATTCCACTATGTCCTTCAGGTAGCAGCCCGCTTCCATCACCTGCTCCAGGAATGTGGTCCTCCTTGCCAGCACCACCAGCTCTTACTCTGTAATGTGGAAACAGATCCCAGCAACCACCGGGATGCTAAGCTGCTTGCCACTTTCTTTGCTGTGGTGAACCATTACAGTGGTCAGGAAAATTTGGACCTCTTTCCAAACCGTTTTGAGAAGGAGAAGCAAGATTACACCTACTGCCTTGAGAAATCACTTCAGCTATATAAACCAGAATATGTCCTGCTGGTGGAAGATGATACCCTACCAGAAGAGGAATTCTTTCCCGTCCTCCATCACTTGTTACAGGCACGATTCTCAAAGCCCCACCTCCGAGATGCCCTTTATATCAAACTGTACCATCCAGAGAGACTTCAACATTACATCAACCCAGAACCCATGAGGATCCTGGAATGGCTGGGATTAGGCCTGTTTTCGGGATCCTTCTTGGCCTTTGTCTACTCCTGGGCATTCAATCGCTCCAGCCTTAGTTGGTCCATCATGTTGTTTTTCACCCTGTACAGCATGCTGCTAGTAGAGCTGGTTGGCCGCCACTATCTTTTGGAGCTTCGACGCCTGGCGCCATCCTTCTACAACGTTGTGCCTGTGACCGAATGCTGCACTCCGGCCATGGTGTTCTCTGCCCCCTCAGCACACCGTGTATTGGGCTACATGAAAGAAGTTCAGTGTCGCCTAGGTTTTGCCAAAGATACTGCACTTTATTCACTGCTGCGTACCAAGGGCGAGCACGCATTTGCAGTTGAGCCCAACCTGGTGAGACATGTGGGGATGTTTTCAACTCTCAGGATGAATGAAAACCCAGAGCTGCTTTGACTTTCTCAGTATTTCCCAAGGGTTGAACCAGACGAGCAAAAGCTCGACGCAAGATATTTACCCAGCTTTGCTGAGCTAAGTCATCCCCGGTTGCAAGCCGGGAATTGAATCAAATCAGTTGATTACAGTCACTGATGTTCTAGAAATAAGCATGGAATTCAGTTTTCCAGCATTCTATTATATACATACATACATACATGTTTCATATATATATATGTATGTATGTGTGTGTGTGTGTATATATATATATATGATAGCTCTTAAATCAGCATTCCCCACACGATGCCCTTCCATTGTGAGGTAGCAATTCCAAAAATCCCAGCCAATGTAGCTGGTAGTAGTGCTGGCTACGGATTCTAGGTTGTGAAAGTTAGCTCTGATCTCTATCTTACAGATAATGGAGAAGAGTTTCTAAGTTTGGTAGAAATACCAGAGATGGTGCTTTAAATTTTCTGTATCAACTTATAAATTATTTTAAATGGTTCTTTCCCATAAGCTGATGCCTTTGAGATACGTTGGCTGCAAAATTGCTAACACTGCCCCTTTGGTCTTCTGGAGGCTTGCAGTTCTAACAGATCGAAAGGATGCCAGCTTGGGAAAGACTGGTCTACATTCAAAGACAAATGATCATTTTTAGTGAAGGTGTTAGGGCTGTGATTGTCTTAATGTTTACTGCTTTCTTGTGTCAAACCTTTCATCTCTGCCACTTTTGCCTGAGCCATTTAAGGGTGCTTTTGTGCATATATCTCCGGAGTAGCTTGAAGAGCCCTTGCAAATGGCAAACTCTCCTTTGCATGTAGAGACTTTTAAGTTAGGAACTAGGTAAGGACACTCAATTTGAAGTGTCCAAAACGGCTGGAGGTAGCTGAATTGTGCGACATCCTAAATCTGAGTTATGTCAGAGTTGGCAGGGCTGAGAAAATGAAAAAGCCCATTAGATTCAATGAAAAGTCTAATGATGCTAATATTGTGGACGTAGCCTGCAGAAGGTTTGGTTGTGCTAAAGTGTGGCTCTTCCTTGCCCTATCTATTCTTGTCCCCTATATTAGTTACCTTGCTGATATATCTTAGCCAAAGGCTCAGATCACTCCATTAACAGATTTCTGGTATCAGCCTATAACCAGAAAAATCTAATCCTAAAGTCCTCCATCTCTGAATTAGAATTGCCCTGTCAATTGCCAGCTAAGTTTTGTCTTACCGGTTTCTTAACCATTTCTTTTCCATTTTGTTTTCCCAAGACAGGAAGCCCTGGAAATATTTCCTACAGCTGCCCATCCCGATCCCTTGCTTGCTTTTGAAATGTCCTGATGGTAATGTTTAAAAATCAAATGCACACTATTCAAAACCATTCTAAAGGAAATGTAACGTGCTCATTTTTCTTCATTTCTTCTGCACTTGCTACCTCCTACTTCACGTATTACTTATACCGTTCCTTGTCAATGGGCTTATTTAAAAACACAAGTGCCTTATTTAGATGATACATAAACACTTTTATAGAGAAGCATTTTCATCCTTTTCTTCCTTCTCCTCTTCCTCCTTCTCTAACTCTGGGAATCTGTAAGAAGGGCAATGCTTTTTCCAGCCTACTGGTGGGGGGGGGACTTGAACCGAGAAATGTATATTTATTTTCATGAGAATTCAACTCTAATGAATTAAAAAATAAATAATAAACTGTCCTCCATATAGGGGTCTAGGAACAGTTGCTGTATTATTCCAATGTTCTGACTATTGCAGTGCCTTCAGTTTAGAAAATGAAGACAAAATGATCATAGGCAGGGGTTTCTAGGAGCATCCATGTAGAACAAAAACAATTCATGCTCCAAAAATATCTTTGGGGGAATCTAGTCAATAGTAGTAACTGCCAACACATTACTAGGCTGCATTAACAAAGGGATAGAATCAAGATCACGTGAAGCGTTAATACCACTTTACAATGCCTTGTTAAGGCCACACTTGGAATACTGCATCCAGTTTTGGTCACCACGATGTAAAAAAGATGTTGAGACTCTAGAAAGAGTACAGAGAAGAGCAACAAAGATGATTAGGGGACTGGAGGCTAAAGCATATAAGGAATGGTTGCTGGAATTGGGCATGTCTAGTTTAACGAAGAGAATGACGAGGGGGGACAGGATAGCAGTGTTCCAATATCTCAGGGGCTGCCACAAAGAAGAGGGAGTCAAGCTATTTTCCAAAGTGCCTGAAGACAGGACAAGAAGCAATGGATGGAAACTAATCAAGGAAAGAAGCAACCTAGAACTAAGGAGAAATTTCCTGACAGTTAGAACAATTAATCAGTGGAACAACTTGCCTCCAGAAGTTGTGAATGTTCCAACAATGGAAGTTTTTAAGAATAGATTGGACAGCCATTTGTCTGAAATGGTATAGGGTTTCCTGCCTGAGCAGGGGGTTGGACTAGATGACCTCCAAGGTCCCTTCCAACTCTGTTATTCTGTTCTATTCCTATTCCGTTCTACTCTACTCTACTCTAGTCGACTCTATAGTATTACACAGCATGGCTAAGTAATACCCCTGATCAGAATCTATGTAGTTGTTTGTTTATTGATTGATTGAATTTCTATGCCACCCATCTCACTAATAAAATGACTCTGTAGTGGTTATTTAATAATGGAAGTTTTTTAGTTGCTGATTGTTTGACCCTCATGAGTTTTTGCCAAGGCTTTGCTCCCGAGCACCCTGCCTATTAATCACTACATATTGAAGTGGATAAAGGTTGACAGGCAAGGCACTGAGTCCTTTGGACAGCAAAAGGACACAACCTGTCAAGTCAGCCCTACACACCCAGGACACAGAAAATGGGTAGGGACTGACCAGCAGCATATTTAGTAGGAATCTCCCTTGGCATAGGAAGAGGCTGACAGTATGCTTGGCAGGGCATCTTTGCTAATGATAGTGTATGCCACCCTCGGCAATACAGACAGAAAGCAGCCAACAAAAGCTGGGAAGATCCCACCCTCTACTGGATGATCAGCTCATTTAGTGCTAAAGTACCACAAACTATGCAAATAGCAAGGGGTTAATTGGGAGAAAATACAGTGCACTACCTCAGTTTTGGTTCAGCTTTGTGCTTTGGGATCGGGATGAATGGAAGGCTGTATCATGTGGTGTAGTGTTCTTCAAGAATGATTGACCAGGCATCGTTGAGTCAGAATTAGATACCAGTATGTAGATTGTACCTGTAGCCTAAATTCTAGGCAGTTGCAAAGTTGACTAGATTACACATGAGCTGCCCTGATTGCTTCAAAGAATTACATCTGTATCTGTGCTAGAAGGTTCCTGAAACACATGCTTTCCTCCCCCACACAAGCACTGCCATTGTGCTGTGGATTTGTGCAATATACCTGCAGGAGCTGTAATCAATGTCAGGCTGTAACCAACAGGAAATTAGATTCAGAGGTTTTCTTCAAGACTCTGCCTGTAGCTACCCGGAACTGATTCTGGAATTATTTGTATCCTCAGTATGTTCTCTGCCATTGAATTACGGCCATGCCCACAAGCAGCTCTTGAAGTACAAGATCCAATGCAGCAGCTCAAAAAACACAAACTTACATAAATGTAAGTCCTTTTTTTAAATGAGCACATTGGTGCTTTACAACTATTTGATTCAAACTCATTTTTAGATATAGCTTTCTTGGGCGAGAAGTGGCGGAGGCAACTGATGAAATGTGCTTTTGCAGCACAAAAGCGCGAGGCTTGCATGGTACCATAACACAGCATTATTGTGGAAACATGATAATGCTTTCAAAATTATTGTGATTGCAAGAACGGTGCAAAACTAAAATAGGAATGACTCCTTGCCAAACTATATGCATCAAATGGAGTTTCCATTAATAAGCTTTCTCACCAGCTCTCCAGAATGTCAACGTTTCTCAACAGCAATACAATAACTTCAACTGCTATTGGAGATTACTGCCGTGACCCAGTTGACAGAAGCAATAGCATAGAGTCACAGAGATGTGGCAACCATTTGGGAGTGATGCAAAGACCTTGCATGAAGGTGACCTAAAATAAAACTGTTCCCCCCCCCCCCGGTTTGGACAAATTCTTACTATGATTTCTCATCCCTGCGGGATTGCAGTAAATCAGTTCACAAGCATGGGGAGGGGGCTGTCACATTTCTCAATGCACCAATTCCAGAAAAGTCTTAGAATGCTGAGATTCTTTATGAAATATATAATGCTACCTGCCCTAGACAGATAAATAAATACTCCAAATTTTCCAGCTTTTTAACACTAAATCAAACTAAGGACAAGAATGAAAATATTCTTTTCTAGATTCCTGATCCCAGGAATTCATAATCCCACATGGGGAGCACAATCAGTCCAGATTGGTGGTTCTCAACATGACCATATATTTCCCATGCCACGTTTCTGTGATGCCACAATCTTATATGATACTGTTTAAATTAAATAGTGGAAATGATAGATTACTTCCAGCTAAAAGCACCTATGAGGGGGGTCATAAAGGTACATGAGGATGAAAAGGCAGTCATGAGCAAAATGAAAGAAAAGGTTGAGGATTTCTGATCTAGACAGATACATAAGACAAATGCCAGGCTCAACTAAAACTGGATTCTTAACTGTTATAAGAGGAGGTGATCAAATCAAGAGGGGATTGTTCTCCATTGTGCAACTTTTAGAGAGCTGTGGTAGTGCAGTGGCTAGAATGCAGTATTGCAGGCTAATTCAGTGTTCACTGCCAGGAGTTCGACTCTCACCAGCTCAAGGTTGACTTAGCCTTCCATTCTTCCGAGGTCGGTAAAATGAAGTCCCAGTTTGTTGGGGGCAACATGCTGACTCTGTAAACTGCTTAGAAAGTGCTGTAAAGCATTATAAAGTGGTATATAAGTCTTAAGTGTTATTGCTGTTAGTAGGCAAGAAGGAAATCTTGTGGCAACAGTTAGGCTTAATGAAGGCATCTTACTGACCAAAACTTCAGGCTCTCTTATTGCATCTGGTGGCTAAATTTTCTGCTTGTTTGTCTTTTGAACTGTGTGGAGAAAGAATTCAGTGGCTTAGCAAACATTGCACCTCTCAGAGAAAGAACAGGCTAATGTTCAAGGCCATCAAGAGATTGCATTAAAATGGGGACAATGTTGATTTAACAAAATTCTTGAGCTTTCAACATTCAGGGCAACTAATCAGGTAGATCACAGAGAGGTTTTGCAGATCCAGACCCCAGCTATCCTTCATGCAATGAATGTAATAAATCCATTAAAAAACCTTTCTCTGTACTGCATCAGAATTGCATTTTCCCCAGGACACAGTATAGCTGTGTGACATACCCTTTGTTAACATGCAGTCAAATATGCACAATCATAAAAAGCCACAATAAGATTGCCAATATTTTAAATAACAGCATGAGCAGAGCATCACTGAGATAAGAAAATCTGAAGGAAAAAACGGGCAATTGTTATAGAGACTTTGAGGAACGAATACAATAGCACTTAGACTTGTATACCACTTCATAGTGCTTTACAGCCCTCTCTAAGTGGTTTACAGAGTCAGTTTATTTCCCCCAACAATTTGGGTCCTGGTTTTACCAATTTCGGAAGGATCAAAGACTGAGTCGTCCTTCAGCTGGTGAGAATCAAACAGCTGGCAGTCAGCAGAAGTATCCCGCAGTACTGCATTCTAACCACAGCACCACCACGGCTCACGAATGATATGCTTAAAGCTGTGGGAAGAATCCAGAAAAAGAAATATTTTGGGAAATATTAAAAAAGCAGAATCTATCCAAAGGAATAATGGAGAAGATCTGAAAGGCAGAAAAGCAAGCCCAGTTTTCTTAATAGCACCAAGCAGAAACTAGGCAGAGGCCAGCTTTTAGAATTGGAAATTCAATAATCCATTCAGGAAGGTTGCGTCCAGGAAGCTAGAAGCTATGAGATTAGGAAGACAAAGACCTCTAAAATCTACATACTTCACTCAAACCCAAAAAATATGATCTTTGGGGACATAATAGGATTAACCCACCAATACCAAAAGGGCACACTCAAACCCAGGTCAAAGTACATGAAACAGGAAATACAAAGCCTCAAACAGGAGCAGGAAACAACCTCAAGAGCCCCAGAAAGTATAAAAACTCACCATTCCCTGTGGTCAGCTTTCCCAGTGCCATGCTTTTGTCTGGCTCTGCTCTTCAATAAACTCCAACCTTCTTTCTAAAGCAGTCTCCATTTTGTTTATTCCCAGCTTGGACTGGACCCTGATGAAGATTTTTCTTTCTACAAAGCTATACACATGAAATCTGTTAAGAATAGTGCTCTTTAACCCAATCTTAACTGCAGAAACAAACACACTTTCCTGAATGAAGGAGGCCCTCCAAACTATTCCACTCAAACTACCCAAATTAGCAAAACATAGCTTATAAAAACTCATTTGAATTTCTACTGACTTCCTAAAATGCTCATTTTTCTCACAAATGCAGCCAGATTTCAAATACAAGATACACCACTCAACCATTGTTTAGCAAATAGACCATCATTAACAAAGTTCTGTGCTGTTACTAAGGCCATAGCTTGCAAACACAATGGATGGGAGCTTTTCTTGTAGCCAAATTCAAGTACTCTCCATTAGTTCTTGATTAACAGAAAAGGAGCTGGCATAAATTACGTTGTTCCCATTGTCAGTTCCAGGTCTGTCACAGCAATGAAAATGGCAGCTGATGTTTACACACTTATTACCGTATGAACCAAGTTAAGGAAAGGGAGTGGTGGATTTCCTTGGCTTGGTTTCTCCTCCTACCCAGTTTTCTTACAAGAGAAGTAACAACCACCAGTCCTTAACATAGGGTTGGATGAGTTAAGATGAATTATTAGAATGGCAGGTTTAGTCACCTACAAAATTGCCTAACTAATAGAAAAGGGGGGGGAGGTACTCTCCAAAAGTTACAAGTGGTCAACATGCCTGTAACTTGTCAATCAGGTTTACTTGACAGGTAACAGGTTAAGAGATACAGAGGAACAGAGTAAAATGAGAGTGACCTCTATTAATATTCCTACTCAATGCAGCCACTCCTGTGACCTGTCAGTTGGGCAATTCTGGAACATGGATGCAAGTGAGGAAAAGCTCTGATTTCTCACATCACTCCAACAAACAACATTAGGATTTAGGGTGATGTGTGAACACAGTCATTAATAATAAACCAGTGTATAAAATAATCGCAAATACCCCCAGACATTGTCATAACCCCTGAATTCATATACTGCTCTACAACAGATGGCAAATGGCAACTTAGTCCAGTAAAAGAACTTTGCTGCAAGGGTTGCTGCCTTTTTTTCTAAAGGCTTTTCATCGCTAAACAGATCCCTGAGTCTCTATGTCAGGGGTGTCAAACTCAATTTCATTGAGGGCCACATCAGCATTGCAGTTGCCCTCGGGGGGGGGCAGGGTGTGTGGCCAGGGTGGGTGCAGCCTACTGGGTGGGCGTGGATGGAGTGCGTGTGGCCTACTGGGTCAGCATGGCCAGCTCTACATCATTCGCGTCAAGGGTGCCTGTGGGGTCTCTGGCAGAAGGGGGTGGGACTGGGGCAAGCGCCAAGACATAGTCCATTTCTTCATTCCTCACAAAGGGTGACACCTCCCCAGCATGCACCCAGGGGGCGGGGCCGACACAGTAGAGACTGGTTCCTCGCTGTTTCTAGTCAGCCTTGTGGAGATAAGACTGAATGCGTTTCAGCATAGATGGCCACCACAAAATTGTACATTGGCTCCCGGCCGGCCTGGGCAGGGCCAAGGCAGCAGGGGCCGTTCCTTCACTGTTTCCAGGATGGCTTTGCGGGCCACATGAAACCACTTTGCGGGCTGCATCCAGCCCCCGGGCCTTGTGTTTGACATGTCTGCTCTATGTCCTCTGATGCTGCTTTCCAACCTAGTGAGTTAAACAGAGTTTGAGCTGTCCAAGTTATAACCTAGACCAATTCACAGAGTCTACATAGGAATTCTGATGATTTTAAGGGATTAAGAGAGCCAATTTGATGTAATGGTGAAGACACTAGACTAGAAAGAGGAGACCATGAGTTCTATTCCCACCTTAGGCACGAAGTCAGCTGGGTAACCTCTCTCAATCCTAAGAAGCAGGCAATGGTAAACCACTTCCAAAAACTTGACAAGAAAACCACAGGGAGCTTGTCCAGGTAGTTGCCCAGTGTCAATGTTGTCTGGAAGGCACATACTGTACACACACACTCAGGGACTGCAATCCTCCCTATGAATAAATTCCTACTGAATTCAATTTTGAATGGTCTTTGGGACTTGGTTCTGAGGATGGCCACTTCTGCATAATTATTAATAAGGAATTTTCCAAGCCTCCCAAAGAAAACAATATTTTGCATAATATTTCTGTGCAAGTTGAGAATAAATGAATACAATTCAAATAAACGTGTCATGCAGCTTAGCACAGTTGGGAAAACTGAACAGGTAACACCTGCGCCTGTTCCACATCCTGACCACGTATAAGATATTTCAAGCCCCTGCCATGCCAGATCCTAGACTGAAGTTAGCAGAAGCAGCCCTTCGTAGAGAGAACTTTCTGGCTATTTTCCCCTTTGCAAAACCTTGCTTCTTTCATCATATTGCAGGCGTTGCAAAATGTCTTGCACTTCAGTACACAGGGCAGTTATTTGTGCACCTAACTATTATATCATAGAAAGGGGGAGGGAAGTAGGCAGGCAAGCAAAACACACACACACACACACACACACACACACACACACACACACAGACACACCTCTTAATGGACAAACCTTATCACCCTTCACAGCCAATCAGAACTGCTGAGGAGTTACAATCTGCCAACCAGCTTGAAGTGGAGGAAGAAGGAAAGAAAATTAGGGGAAGAGTTAACTAGTAGCATTGCGTGAAAGATATAAAAAGTTTCCGCGTGGCAGAATTCGTCCCGTTTGGCTGAAGCTACCTCCTCCATTCACACGAATTTCTGGGAGAGGCAGTGAAGATCCACCAACACGGTACGTGCAGATGTGTTCATGATGGTTCTTGGGAAACTAGGGAACAGAGAAAGGGATGTTTGTAAGTAAGAGAAAGTCTGGATACTCCCGGAGATGGGTGAAAAAATAAATCCTTCTCAGTTTAAAACGGAGCCTATCTAGCTCTTACTGAAGGATAACTCCTTAGATTGACGGAGAAAGGTTGGAGTCGATTCAACAATCGCTCAACCCATCTCTAAACTGTGTTAAAGCCTCCGGTCCCTCAGAAAGCTACCGGTACGTTCTGGACGAAAGCGAAGATCTTCAACTCCAAGCGTTTTTCATTCGTTACACAAATGCAGAGGATTTTGTTCTTCCTACTCAAGTTACGGATTTGCTATTTAGAATCCATCTCCTCTTCTTGCGTCTGAAAAAATTTTCACTGAGTATCTTCCTCTCCGATGTAGAATCTCCTTTCCCTTTACTAAATCTCACTCGAGGGATTTCACGGCTTTGAAGCCGTTAATGAAATGTCTCTCTATCCAGAATAAGGATACAGTCCCGGATCCCTTGATATCATTAAGAAATCTTGCTCCAATTATGCAAGAAGTTTAGTCCTATTAAAAGCAACCTAGACCTTTGCCACGTCAGGAATAGGCGGATCCCCATGTAAAAATGGAGAGAATATAAAACAGAAGATTGGTCAAGGAGCTCCTTTGGGGGCTGGACAGGTTGCTGAGATGTGGTTAATAACTCTCTTTTTGGGCTTCTACCATCATAAACTGGAGGGACTGATCTATGGCTCTGCAGATATCGCTGGAGTAGATTCCCCAGCATTTCTGCTATTAACAATGGGGCAAAGGAGCAGAATGACAGGTCCTTCATTGTAATGATAAGCAATCTTCATGAGATGATGACACACTTGGAATTTGGAGAATTTATTTATTAAATTTATAGAATCTTGTGAGCACTCTTCCACATACCATGAGAGAGGATGTATATAGTATTGACAAAGTGGCTGCTCTAAACAATGACAGCCAGTCCCAAAAGAGTAATTTACCCAAAGGCGACCTGGTGGAATTGTTCAGATTCCCCAGTAAGTTTAAGTTTAATCAAATGTATATGCCGCCCTTCTCCTAAGACCCATTTAAAAATTTAAAATTAATTTCATTCACACCACATACAAACACAATCAGCTGACAGTTGCTGATGGAGGGACACTCCTAGGGCCCAGGGGCAGAGCACAGCTCATACGCCCCAAGCCTGTAGGCATAGATGCGTCTTCAGCAGTTTCCGGAAAGCTAGGAGGGAGGGAGCAGTACGAACCTCTGAGGGAAGCTGGTTCCAGAGGGCTGGGGCAGCAACGGAGAAGGCCCTTGCCCTAGGCCCCGCCAGATGACATTGTCTAACAGACGGGACTCGTAGGAGGCCAACCCTATGCGCCCTAACCGGTCGCTGGGATTCATGAGGCAGAAGACGGTCCGCAAGCATACATTTAAATCCCACAGTGAGTAACATGTTACCCTTCAGGTATTGTTGGACTCTAGCTGCCATCAGTCTTTCCTATGACCGTGCTATCTTGGACTTATGAGAATTAGAGTTTGACAACATTCATGGTTGTAGAGTAGGTTGAAAGAATGCTTCAGATGTAGCTCAATGTTCATCCAAGATTTCAGGCAAACATTCATTAAGGCTTTGAAATGTGCCCTGTTAAGTCAAGGACTTACAAAAATCTATTGGGAAAGCTGATTTAATATTGGGATAAGGAAATCCTATTATCTTCTGTACACAAGGAAAATTCTTAGTTCTTACTGTCTGCCAAAACCAGGAGAGTGGCCATATGTGTTCTGAAATGCCAGGAAGACAATAAAAAATAATTTAAAAGAGTCATCTTTGGCTGGATGAAGAACACAGCTAGGCTTTCCCTGGCTGCATCAGTACCACTTTTCTCTCAAAGGTGTCCATCAGGGACATGGATTTTCAAACATTTTAGGAGCTCTGGAGGAGAATGCTTCTTCAACCCCTCTTGTTTCCCTCATTGCTGCTTTGATGCCATCTTTTTCTCTACTACTGCTGCTATTTATCCATTATACAAATAATGAGAAAATTCAATAGAAGGGAAGAAAATATTGTTCCACTTGTTATCGTCAAACACCAACCCACACTTTGAAAGAGGGTATGGCAGTTATTCTTGAATGAAGAGACATCAAAGATAAACCAGTCTTTTCTATTAAAACCGCCCTCTTTCTTTGTCCAAGCCATGACTGTTTACTGCAAACACACCAGGTTTCAAAACAGTCCACATCTTCTCCTACCGTATTATCTTCTTTAGTTCATTATTCCAGTTCTAAAGATTGGAATGACCATTGGCAAGAAAGGGCATATTTTCTTTCTGTCAGTCACACGATGTTTCTCTATTATCAATTGACTTTTTAGAAATCTAGATACTAGGTAGGAATACTGAATACATTTTGCTTATTTTTTTTAAGTAGTGTTGGTATTTTGAAAAAGTTCATAGGGCAGGAGAGGCCATTATCTTAACTTCATAGGGAATGTAGTTCACATTTAGATAACCATCTCTTTTCTGAAGTATTCAAATTAGATTTGGTGGCAATGGCTTGCTCTATTTCTAGGTATCATCAGCTTTGCTTTGGATTTTTTTTTTCACAACTAGTGGGCCTCATCTAGAAGTATTGGCATATTTTTTTCTGATTTGTTAAAAAATTATTTTTAGAGGTCCTGGCAAAAAGTACATTGTTTAGAATCTGGTGATATCCCAAATAAGACTTTAGAAGTTTCTGATGAGACACTTCTCCACTTTAAACATTTTGAAGTCATTCTCCTGCTGTTTCATTTTATACACATGGGCTGCAGGGATTGCCCATGGAAAATACAATTCTAAATTTTTAGTGCTCTCAAAAATTGTGATGGCATTAGAAGGACAAAATGAGTGCACCTAGATCAGGGATTTTCAACCTTTTCACCCATTGTACCACTTTTAGGATATGGCAACATCCGAATGCCTTGCCTAGCAAGGTGTCAAAAACTTGATGACCCAAAAAAAAAAGGAAAAATGTAATAAAGTACAGGTAGTCCTCGACTTACAACAGTTTGCTTAGTGATTGTTCGAAGTTACAATGGCACTGAAAAAAGTGGCCCCCAAGGCACAGCCGAGCAAGACACCTGCCTGCCCACCCAGCCGCGCTCTTCCTCCTGTCTGAGGTTTCCATTTTGTGAGCATTCTGTTGAGGATTGGCAGTGGGGGTGGGGTGGGAGGTGTTTGGTTTTTATTCCCCCCGTCTGGGTGGTTGCAGCAGGTTTTGGTCACTTCACATGACCCTGGGACACTGTGACCGTCATAAATATGAATCAGTTGCCAAGCATCTGAATGTAAATCACAAGACCCTGGAGATGCTGCAACATTCCAGCTGATCAATGCTTCTGGACTCAGCAAAAGCGCCAGGATCAGTGCTGCTTTCCAGCTGATTGGTGCTTCTTCAGGGCTCAGCAGAAGCGCCAGGATCAGGGCTGAGCTCCAGCAGGAGCCTGGCGCTGATCCTGACGCTTCCGCTGAGCCCTGAGAGCCCTGCAGCTCCAGCCATCTCTCGCTCAGGCTTGTACGGTGCTGTCACCGGATCAGCTCATTCCCTTCCCCCGCTACCACTTTTCTAGGATGGTCGCGTACCACCTGCCAGGTGCCAATGTACCACAGGTGGTACCCGTACCACTGGTCGAAAAGCCCTGACTGCACACATGCAACCTACAAAAACATCTTTCTGCAGTTCTGAATCTTGTAGCTGCAGCATTTATGCCAGTGGCTGTGGAAAAAACTGAGGACCGTTTGTGGCTGAGCTGCAAATTTGATTAGACAAAGAGACATACGTGGGTAAGGTTACCCAGCAAAATTATACCTGTAATGTGATATTTGGACACTCCCATACACACATCTCCATTGCATTCCCTGAGCAAAACAGGGAAATGCCCATTACTTCACATCTAGAATAAATCTTCTTAGATTCACTTTCTGGGGAGCTATGAACTGATGGAATCCTTCTTTTATTGGACTGAAGCTCATGCTTGAAACAGTGAGTCCACTAAAATCAGTGGAGCAAGTTATGATCACCAACACTTTGAAGTTGCCTTACTTCTAAAGAAATTTATGACTCTTGACCACAGTACTGGTCAAGGTGTGGTCAAGATTTATTTATTAAATTTGTATTCTGCCTTTCATCCAAGACCTCAGTGAGTGACCATAAATAGCACTTCACTCTCCTGTTTTTCACCATCACAACAATCGTGTAAGGTATAATTAAAGAAGTACTTTATAAAAATGTATAGAAATGTTCTGCTAATCCAAAATTCTTTTTAACCAATATAGCAAATCATTGTCATTAGTCCTGGTAGCATTATATTATTAAACCTACTTAGACTGTTGCTAAAGTCCATATCTTTTGGGTATAGCAATTGAAAAGAATGATGATTCTAATCCATGTAATGGCCATATTCAGTAGTTAATTATTCTCCATGCAACCACTAAACATCAGCTGTCTTTTACCTAGGAACAAAAGTTGGACACACGTCCTAAAAGACATGCAACAGACTTTGCAAACTGCACATTTGTCTCCCTCCCTCCAAAGTACACACACACACACACACATATACATCAGTCCACATTGCATCAACCCTAGTTGGAAGCATTACCCACTAACCCTCTTCTGACCTCAATTCTTGCCCTTTGGTTTGTCATCTGTTGTAACATTAACAGAAGACAACCTTTGTGTTATTTCTAATGGGGAAGGCTTTCTTCCACCCCCCAATCTTCTTCCCTGGCTCTAAAAAAAAAAGAAAGGAAAAAAAAGGGTTATATTCCAGGTAGGTTGACCGTTCCTGCCCAGATCCTATTGTCTCTCTGCCAGGAACTTGATTAGACAAACAGCCTTTTTTTTACTTTTCATGCTCCTGATATATCTTAAATGCCGCCACATTTTTTTATAGTGCTGCAATACTGTTTTCTCATTGTGAAACTTTTAGGCTTGGGAAATACAATTTATTTGTATGACAAATGGGCTCATTCAACACCCAATTACGTTCTTCCATATTGCTATCCTTTAAAGCTTGGGGGTGGGTGGGGTAGAAGTGGACAATTTTTCCTAGAAGCCAAAATCTGTTATTTTATTATAACTTGTGCTTTTTTAAAAAAAAAAATAGAAACTTTTAATGGTTTTTTTTCCAATGCGGCATGACCCAGATGTGCTAAAATTTAAGCCACGTGATATAACCCTGAATTTCCATTTTAAAAATTGCTTCCAGAACCACTCAAGGTCAGGCTGCCAAAATCTATTGATTGGTGATGGGGGAAAAAAGGGAAATAGGATAAAACTGCAATAAGTTTAGCGCAGTGTTTCTCAACCTTGACCATTTTAAGGCATGTGGACTTCAACTCCCAGAATTCCACAGCCAGCAACGCTGGCTGTGGAATTCTGGAAGTTGAAGTCCACATGCCTTAAAATGGTCAAGGTTGAGAAACACTGGTTTAGTGTCCCTTTGCAAGTGAAAACATGTTCCCCTCCCCCTCTTTTTTACCTTTAGTTAGTTGATTTATATAGTTGCCCACTCCACACCCGTGACTTGTTACAGCATTTATATCCTGCCAATTTCAAATGACTCCAGGCAATTACTTATTATACTGACATTTCTAAAGATCTCTCAGCAATTTGCATTAAAACCTCAAACCAAAACTCAGCCCTGTAATATTAAAAACAATTATGTATAATCATTAAAATGGTTAAAAAGACTGTTTTAAAAGATGCATTTTTGTGTCTTTTTCATACCAAAGAGGTTTAGAGATAAACATCTTATTTAGACAGTCATTCGTTTTCTCAGATGGACAAGCTTTGTACAATTTTACTTAGGATCGTATTTTGTGATTACCTGTGGTTCTGGATGCTCTGTCACTCCAGGAAATAATATTCAATAAAAAGTGGTAGTGTTACACACACACACACACACACACACACACACACACACACACCAAGTACAGCCATAAACCAGGTGAAAGAAAATAATCACTATGCTTTTTCAAAAGGCAACTGGACTTCCTTTGTTTTTCCTTGAGACATTTCGCCCCTCATCCAAGAAGCTTCTTCATTTCTGATTGAAGAAGCTTCTTGGATGAGGCTGACAGAAAAACAAAGCCCAGTTGCCTTTTGAAAAAGCATCTTTGGGACAACCATGATCAGGATGACTGAGAATCTCCCTAGACATGCAGTCTTGCATGTCATTCATAATGGCCGACAGCAGATAATATAACCACTCAGCTCTTCTCTTAGCAGATTCTGAAACAAGACAATTCACAGCCTGCTTTAATGATTAACTGGCGGCATACCTGCTTTCTTTACTACATGCACTTTAAAAATTATTCCTACGTCTACATACCTGAAAATCTCTGAGCTACACATAAACACCCAGGAAAGAATTAAAAGCTCTCTCCCAGAAAAGCAAAAGTTCAAGAGTTTAGGTAGGACTTTTTCCAACCTACTGTATATATTTTATGAGTCCTGACTATTCCTATTTTGGGCTATGATAAAGTAATATGGTTCTCCTCCTACAAGAATCTCTGACATGGATTTAGGCAAATACTGAGGAAACAGAGGTTAATTAGCCAAAGGGCTGGTTAATAAAGAACACAGGGTGCTCTGTTAGAAGATTGCAATGTTATTTGGAAACAAGCAATCTGATTCTCTGTAGTAGAAAAGGATCTTAGCACTTAGCAACAGCACTTAGACTTATATACTGCTTCATAGTGCTTTACAGCCCTCTCTAAGTGGTTTACAAAGTCAGCATATTTCCCCCAACAATCCTGATTTTACCAACCTTGGAAGGATGGAAGGCTAAGTTAACCTTCAGCCGGTCAAGATCAAGCTCCTGGTTATGGGCACAGTCAGCCTCCCATACTACATTCTAACCACAGCTCTTTTAGGATAGCAATCTTGTTGGACATAACTGTTCTGTCCCATCCTATGTGAGTCCTTGTTATGCTCACGAGAAACCCCTCTTCCAAGAAACAGGAAGGAACTGCAAGAAAAAGCCAACCCCTTTTATTCTCACAGACCTGAGTCAGAGTCCAAGGCAAACAAACACAGTCCACAGAAACTCAATCCTCAACACAAACGGTTGCCTTTGGCAACCAGCACCTCCCACACCTTCCCTTTTATAATTCAGCCAAGGGGTGGCTTCCTAATGCCTTCTCCTTTGCCTTTGGAGTCACCCCATTGCATTCCTCTGTCCTACTCGCTTCTCTTGCCTGCGCTTTCATGCATCCTGGATTTTTCCCAACTGTTCTTCATCACTGTCCAACTCAGGTGCCCAGCACAGCTGTGTCTCAGCCTGAGCCCCAGTAGAGGGGCCAGGCTCCTCATCTGATTGTAAGTCTTGGAGCTCCTCAGAGCCTTCCTCTGACCCTAATGTCACTCTATTTGGCAGGGTGCCAGGGTTGAATCTGAGTCTGTTCCTTACCATCCAGACCTTCACAGCCTCCAAACACTGAGATAACACCTTGATCATACCACTTAGTCAGCCTTGGCTTAGATATATCATCAGATTAGTGGTCATACCTGACCTCAAAAAGACAGATCACTTCACCCAGATATTAAACAAGAGAAGGAAGGGTGCCAGGTCCTGTGACACCCCATATATCAAGGAACTCAGGTTCATAGTCTCCTCCCATCAACACTGACTGGGATCAATTATAAAGAAAGAGGAAAACCACCACAATACAGTGCCTCTTATTCTTCATCCCCAAAGGGGATCCAGAAAAATCATTGTGGTCCATTGTATTGAAAACTGCCAAGATACCAAGAACTGGGATACTTCTGATTCCTCTAGAGATCACCATAAATGTGCCCGCTGACATCTCTGTACCAGGTTCCTGTCTGAATCCCAACCAAAATCTAGAGCCCTTTGAAGTTGAAGACATTTTTTTTAATCCACTATTTACTGGTTTTTGTTGTTTTACTGATATATAATGACTGAAAACCTCAATGTGGGTGAGAATGTGTCATCTTCCTGTTACATTTAAATACACAAATGTTTTAGGCCATGACAATGATGTTGCTGTTGCTAAATTAAGATTATTCAGATATCCAAATAAATTTATCTTCAAGTTTGGAGTGATCTTTTCTTCCAGCCACCATGACCCACCAGTTTCCAGCACTCTCTCCGGAGCAGAAAAAGGCACTCTCTGACACAGCTCAGCGGATTGTTGCTACTGGCAAAGGGATCCTAGCTGCAGATGAATCTGTAGGTAAGTGTCATCAAGCAATCCTTTTTGTTCTTTTCTATTGAGGCTGAAAGGTTAGATTCATTCCTTTCAGTACTAGATAAGATGAGATGAGATAGGTAACCTTTATTGACTTTTTTTTTTTACTGTGGGCACAACGGCACACATCAAAAATGAAATTTAGTTGCCCGCTGTCAAAGTGAAACACATACATGAGACACACCTAAACATACTATGTTCAACATATGTATAGACCCATACCCCTACATATACATAGCAAATAAATATTAAATACTGTTCATCTTGAATGTATAACGGAAGGAGGAAACTTGAGAGTTCACAAGGTTAATGCTGTATGGAATGAAACTATGGCTGAATCTGGATGTTCTGCTTCGGATACCACAAAGGCTCCTGCCAGAAGGTAGCAAGGAAAACAGGCCATGAAGAGGATGTGTAGTGTCCCAGATAATCTTACGGACCTTGCTCAAGCAACGCAACTCTTAGTGGCTCCATTGATAAATGATGAATGAAGCTCATTTTCAGAGTTGCTTAGACAAGCCAAGGGAAGACATTTGGAAATTAATTTCAAAATCTTTCCTAATCTCCTTCTGCTTTTCCTGCTCTGCACACTTTCAGGCTGCAGGCCAAGGATAGAAAAAAATACATTTTCTAATCAAAAATTGCTAGTATAATCCCAATTTCCTCTAATCCTAGAGGAGAGTGAAGATTAGCCAATTTTCTATATCAAGAATATTTTCACGCGATGTGAAATGTGAATATTAAATTCTGTGCCTGTAATCTGAAGGAGTATACTCCACAAAGGGCAATATTACTAGGCACGCTTTAGACCAGAGGGTCTTCAAACCTGGCCCTTTTATGACTTGTGGACTTCAACTCCCAGAATTCCTCAGCCAGGCATGCCTGGCTGAGGAATTCTGGGAGTTGAAGTCCACAAGTCATAAAAGGGCCAGGTTTGAAGACCCCTGCTTTAGACGATGGAATTTTACAAATCATTGCATGTTATTCATGAATGCACACCCTATCATCTTCTTTTACAGAGCTTTTAAAACTTGTTACAAATAGGTTATAGATAAAATTCACCAACATAAAGTTCCTGACTTTTCGTGGTTTCCCTTCTCCATAGGGACAATGGGTAACAGGCTCCAACGTATCAACGTGGAGAATACAGAAGAAAATCGCCGTCAGTTCCGTGATATTCTCTTCTCTTCTGACCCAACCATCAATCAACAGATTGGGGGAGTTATTTTCTTCCACGAGACCCTCTATCAGAAGGACAACACTGGAAAACTCTTCCCAGCTGTCATCAAGGACAAGGGCATAGTGGTTGGAATCAAGGTAAATCGTTTCAAAATCCTTTCCTAGATGTCTCAAAGGTGCTTTTTTCAAAAGGCAACTGGACTGGTTTTTTTTCTTTGAGGAAGAAGGAAAAGAAAATGTTTCGCTTCTCATCCAAGAAGCTTCATCAGTTCTGATGGTGTGGGATGGAAGGATCAGAACTGATCCCCACCATCAGAGCTGATGAAGCTTCTTGGGAGGAGAAGCAAAATATTTTCTTTTTCTTCTTCCTCAAAGAAAAAAAACCAGTCCAGTTGCCTTTTGAAAAAAGCACCTTTTGAAGCAACTATGACCCGGATGACTGAGAATCTCCACAGACATCCTTTTCTAGAGTTAGTTGCTGCAGAAAAGTAGAAGTACCCAGCTTTTATCTGCACTTCTATTGTAGTATGGATTGCAGGCCGCACAAAAGCAAAGATAGCACAAAATAAAGGGGGTGTGTGTTTTGGTTGAGTTACACAGAGTTTATGTGTGGTAAATCATCAGGGTGAAGGTGATCCCATAAATCCAAGATCTATTGGTAGTGTCTCTGTTTAAGTGATCTGTCCTTTAGTACATTTTGTAACCTATGTGCATTTAATGCTGTGTTAATTATCCACAGCTGGATAAAGGCGTGGCTCCATTGGCAGGAACTAACAATGAAACCAGCATTCAAGGTAAGCTTTCTTTTATGTCATAGAATGTTCAGAAACATTAGCTAGAATGTTAGATAAAAGGGTTGTTGAGCAAGGAAAAAGAACACAGTGCTTTTAAGTTGAGGGGAAACACTTCTATAAACACTTAAAAACAAAAACAAATTAACATTGGGAGGAATGGAACCCTGAATTGTGTTTTAGTCCTGAAAACTCAAGAAATGAGGAATCCAAAAAGCAGAATTTATGTTCAGATAGGAACACAATTATATGCTTAAAGTAGCAAAAGTAATTATTTTCACCTTCCCCGGGGGCAGTGCTTACAAAGATTTGTGTGGGGAAAAAAGAGAATTCTTGTCTACTGCTTCCTAAAAACTACAAAAACAATTCAACTTTTCTATCTGGCGTTCCAAGCTTCTAGAAGACAGTGGTACTGTTTACGTAGCATAGTTAACTCTACCAAAAATATTTCAGTGAAACCAATATACAGTATTGGATTTTCATGACAAATGGAACCATAAACTAACCTCACGGACTGATTTTCTCACATTGGAAAAACCCAACTCCTAAAAGACTTCTACGTTTGCCTTCAGGTCTGGATGGGCTGGCTGAGCGCTGTGCCCAGTATAAGAAAGATGGAGCAGATTTTGGCAAGTGGCGTGCAGTGCTGAAAATTACAGATGCAACTCCTTCTACTCTTGCCATCCAGGAGAACGCTAACACATTGGCACGCTATGCTAGTATCTGCCAGCAGGTATAGTATGATCTCCACAAATATTTGGGTGCTTGGAATAGTTTGTCCAGGGGCTTGATAATGAGTATTATTAGTTTTTTGCTGGCTAAGCTCAGGTACAGCCCATCTGGATTTCAATTAAATCTTCTCTCTGTTTAAATACCAGCATGGCTTAGTTCCTATTGTGGAACCTGAAATCCTACCTGATGGAGACCATGACCTCCAGCGATGTCAGTATGTGACTGAAAAGGTAAGGGATTGTTATTATTATAAAGAGTCTGATTCACTTATCAGAGTTCACTCTGTTGAAATGTATTTCTGATTTTCAAGATCTTCAAGTCCAAACTGTTTTGTCTCTCTCATAATATTCACTTTAGTGCCAAGTTGTATTGTTAAAAAAAAAAAAGGAAAACCATCTAAAATACACTGGGTACAAGTAGCAGATATGCAGACTTTTAATTTTATTAAGGTGACCAACCGTCTAGGGAGGACAGTCCTCCTTTTGTAAGTTCTGTCCTCCCTCGAAAAGTGTCCCCCTTCATGTCCTCCTTTTCGATATTTGAAGACTAATCTGCAGGGCTTTTTTTTTTTTTTCTCATAGAAGGCTCAGAACGGCGTTCCGGCACTTTTTTTTTAATGGTTTTTTTTTTCAACTTTTGCATGAGCTGTGCTACTCCCACTATTGGCTTTCGAAAGCCAATAGGAATTGCTGCTGAGCGCACCAAAACACCCGGCTGGCAAACTTTGCACATGGAAGTTGTCTGTATTATTGTTGCAATGAATAAAATGTTTCTTTTATTTACTATATTTTTTCCTTCAATTTATTTGTCTCCTCTTCACTGTAAAAAAGTTGGTCACCTTAATTTTATTAGAAATAGGTAAAAATACATACCACACATGAAATCTTGGGCTAATGGTTTTTGAAGTGAAATGGATAAAGATGAACATTTGTTTTCTCCATTTGACAACTTTAAGACTTGTGGACTTCACTTCCCAGAATTCCTCAACCAGACATGCTGAGGTGGGGAATTCTGGGAGTTGAGGTCCACAAGTCTTAAAATTGCCAACTTTTGAGACCCCTGTTGAAAACATAAGTCAAGAGTATGTTTCTGAGCCACACCTCCCAACATTTCTTGTCCTGGACCATAATAGCTAAGGCTGAAGGAAGTTGCAGCTTGACATCTAGAGGACCTGAATAGATGTAAGCCAGGAGCCTTCAAATTTGGCCCTTTTATGACTTGTGGACTTCAACACTCAGAATTCCTCAGCCAGCGTGCCTGGCTGAGGAATTCTGGGAGTTGAAATCCACAAATCATAAAAGGGCCAAGTTTGAGAACCCCGGTGTAAGCAAAGTGTAATCAGTGACAATATGTTGCATTCCTATCATTTGAAGTCAATGTGAGTGTTAATGAATGATAGATACTGTAGTCCAATACAGAAGGAAAGTACCAGACTCAGAGAGGACAGCAATCTTGAATAACCATGGAGATACTAAAGGAAGCTTCTTCAGCAAACCATCTTGTTTGAGCATTAACACACACTTATCTAAGAGTTACCACAATAAAAGAAGTGGGGCTGTGTAAGCATGTTATAAACATTTCTACCATCACTTTTCTTTGTATCCAGGTGCTGGCTGCTGTTTATAAGGCCTTGAATGACCACCATGTTTATTTGGAAGGAACACTGCTAAAGCCCAACATGGTGACAGCTGGACAGGCTTGTCCCAAGAAATATACCCCACAAGATGTGGCCATGGCAACAGTTACAGCTCTCCTTCGGACAGTCCCAGCAGCTGTTCCAGGTACTTCTTCAGACCCTGTTATTTGAGTAACAGACGTCTCCTCGGTCATGATTTCATTTCAGGTTTTTCTATCTAATTAAGGGTGCTTTAAAGCTAATTTGAGCATCCTGTATCAATATTTCTTAGTTTGTGAAGGGAAAATCTGTGGTGTTTTTATGTGAACATTCTATCCATGGTAATAATTGATTTTCGGCCCACAAAATCTTTTTGCATTCACACTTGCAAGTTGTGTGCCTATGTTCAGCCTGCTCAGTCTGTATGATGGAAGTCTTCTAGGTCTTCAAACCTTGGTTTCATCTCATGTTTTCCGGGAGTGACTAGGTAGCTCCTGCTGTCACTCCTATCTTCCATGGTACCTCACTGGAGTTCACTCCCTTCCTTAGGTATGTGAAATAGTCCAGTTTCATTTTAAATTAATTTTTAAAGCACTAAATGGCTTAGGATCAGATTATTTGAAAGACTCCTTACAAAATGTGGCCTAAAGACCCATCTTAGGTCCATGTTTATTACATCTTTATTACATCTTCTCAGTAGAAGGGTTCCTGTTTTCCTTTGTAATTACTTTTTGAATAATCCTGAACATTTCAGTGCACGTTTAAATGTTTGTAAGATGCAGCTCCAAAATTTACCCATCCTAATTTTACATCTTGCTGGGTTTGATTATGTTTAAATGTAGTCTCTGTTGAAGTGGAATGTTTACAATATTGTATAGCAGTGGTTCTCAACCTGTGGGTCGCATCCTTTTGGGGGTCGAATGACGTTTTCACAGGGGTCACCTAAGACCATCAGAAAACACATATTTCCGATGGTCTTAGGAACCGAGACACCGCTCTTCTATCTGGCCACCGCTGCCCTCCTCCTCCTCCTCTGCCGTCTCCTCCACCTCCAGGGCGCCCTTCTCCTCCAACAGCGCCTACTCCTGCTGCCACAGCGCCATCCCGCGACGGCCATGCCAATTCCCAGCTGCTGGCCGGGAGCCGGGCCAACTCCCAGCTGATTCCCAGGAGCCGGGCCGACAAGCAGAGGCTGGGCCAACTCCCAGCTGCCATGCGCACGTCGGGCCAACTCTCAGCTGGCTGTCGGGAGCCGGGTGGTGTGTAGCGGCCCCGCTGGTTCCCCACCAATGTCCGGATGCCGATCCGACTGCCAGCTGACTGTTGGGAGTCGGGCGGTGCTCATGGGGGCCATGCGGACGTCGGCCGGCTGCTGGCTGCGTCCTCCCCATCTCCCAGCTCATGGCAAGCCCAGGGGCTTGACACGCGCCCCCATGGCCACCCCGGGCTGGCTCAACTGCGTGTGCAGCCAGGCTGAGCCAAGCTGCGTCAGGGCTGCCGCTGGGCTGCTCCGCCGCTGCCGCCACCGCTCCACCCCCAGCCGCCCTCTGCGCCGGAGCTTCCCCCGCACCATCCGGCCTGCCTCCCTCACCGTTGGAGGCTGCCTCGGCCTTCTGGTGCCCGGCATGGCCCTGGGGCTGGCGGGCAGGAGTGACTCCTTCCCAGCTCGCCAGGCTCCGGGCCTCAGAAGTGGCCAAGCAGCGGGGAAGAGGGCGATGCCCGCATGTGCGTCGAAGGCCAGCCGGACGGGCCAGGAGGGGAGAAGCGGCGCCTTCTGAGCGGGAGCTGGCACTCCAGCTGGGGGAGGGCAAGAGATGCCGGGATGAGGATGGGGGGTTCCAGACTACCATCCCCAGCAGCCCTAAAAAGCACTGGAAGAGTGGGGAATGCTGGGAGTTGCAGTTCATAACCATCTAGGAAAACATGACTCTCCAAAGATCAATCCTTCCTTCCTTCCTTCCATCCATCTCCTTCCCTTCCCCTTCAATCTCTCCTTCCTTCCTTCCTTCCTTCCTTCCTTCCTTTCCCCTTCAATCTCCTTCCTTCTCCATCTCCTTCCTTTCCCTTTCAATCTTCCTTCCTTCCTTCCATCTCCATCCCTTCCCCTTCAATCTCTCTTCCTTCCTTCCTTCCTTTCCCCTTCAATCTCCTTCCTTCTCCATCTCCTTCCTTTCCCCTTCAATCTTCCTTCCTTCCTTCCATCTCCATCTCCATCCCTTCCCCTTCAATCTCTCCTTCCTTCCTTCCTTCCTTCCTTCCTTCCTTCCTTCCTTCCTTCCTTCCTTCCTTCCTTCCTTCCTTCCTTCCTTCCTTCCTTCCTTCACAAACGTCCAATGTCATCCAGGGTAACAAGCCAGGAACGCTGGTACACAGTGCAATCATCAAAGGTTTATTCTTTGACAAACAAAAAGTTAGCACTGGGAGTGGTTTGCTCCCAGTGCTTTACATAGCTGTACCACACCTTATAACCCCACCCCCAGCTGCTAACCACCATCTGCTGAATAGCCATAAAAGAGTCTTTCGTCCGGCCACGCCATTCCCCTGGCGCAGCCCCACCCTGCTGTCTCTCAACCGAACCGCCCTTAGCTGGCCTCACGTTCCCGGCGTCTCCCAGGCTTTCTTGGCTCTACTCGCTCATCAACTCCCTCTCCCTGGCTGCTGGACGAGTCCCAGAAGCCTCTGTGACCACCTGCAGATGGCCCTGCTGCCCAGCTGCTCCGCTACCGGTCACGAGCTCCACCGGCATCTTGCCACGCTGCCCAGCTGTTCCATCTATGGTTGTGACTCTCACCGGCATTCCGTGGCGCCCCTCTGATGACGGCAAACCTCCCACACACCTGCCGGCGACCGGCTGCCCTCTCCACAGGCCAGCGGGGCCGTCAGCAGCAGGAATGTTCAACCAGCAGGCCATCGAGGTAGAGGGGAGGGGGGAATGGAGGGCTCGTTCCAGTGACCAGGGCAGCGTTGGCGGCTCCCCGGCTCCATGGCGGCGTTCGGCGTTGGAGCGTCGGTTGGCAGCTGTGCGCTGTATTCCGTGTCACCCCACCTGTGAATGGTAAGCCCCGTGGGGCTTGACACCTTCCTTCCTTCCTTCCTTCCCCTTCAATTTCCTTCCTTCTCCATCTCCTTCCTTTCCCCTTCAATCTTCCTTCCTTCCTTCCTTCCTTCCTTCCTTCCATCTCCATCCCTTCCCCTTCAATCTCTCTCTCTCCTTCCTTCCTTCCTTCCTTCCTTCCTTCCCCCTTCAATCTCCTTCATTCTCCATCTCCTTCATTTCCCTTTCAATCTTTCTTCCTTCCTTCCTTCCATCTCCATCCCTTCCACTTCAATCTCTCTCCTTCCTTCCTTCCCCCTTCAATCTCCTTCCTTCTCCATCTCCTTCCTTTCCCCTTCAATCTTCCTTCCTTCCTTCCTTCCTTCCTTCCTTCCATCTCCATCCCTTCCCCTTCAATCTCTCTCCTTCCTTCCTTCCTTCCCCCTTCAATCTCCTTCGTTCTCCATCTCCTTCCTTTCCCCTTCAATCTTCCTTCCTTCCTTCCATCTCCATCTCCATCCCTTCCACTTCAATCTCTCTCTCCTTCCTTCCTTCCCCCTTCAATCTCCTTCCTTCTCCATCTCCTTCCTTTCCCCTTCAATCTTCCTTCCTTCCTTCCCTCCCTCCTTCCTTCCTTCTCTATCTCCATCCCTTCCCCTTCAATCTTCCTTCCTTCCTTCCCCTTCCCTCCCTCCCAACATTTTTGAGCAAGGAAGAGTAAGCTTCTCCAGCGAGCATTGCTATATTGTTTTTGTTATTAAATCACTATGCTTTAATTATCTTCAATTCGTAACAATGAAAATATACCCTGCATATCAGATATTTACATTATGATTAAAGTAGCAAAGTAGCAAAATTACAGTTATGAAGTAGCAACGAAAATAATTTTATGGTTGGGGATCACCACAACATGAGGAACTGTATTAAAGGGTCGCGGCATTAGGAAGGTTGAGAACCACTGTTGTATAGTTTGAATTAGCGGTCTTTTTATTTTATTTTTTAAAAAAAATTCTTTTAATTCTTGATTTCTTATCCCAGTCATCATATAAAACAATTAATCCAGCATAGTTACTTTAGCATTTAGGAATTTGAGCCATCAGTATCTTGTAATCTGATTCAAATTGCAGGAATCTGCTTCCTTTCTGGGGGCCAAAGTGAAGAGGAGGCATCCATTAACCTCAATGCTATCAATCTGTGCCCACTGTCCAAACCCTGGAAGCTGACTTTCTCATATGGGCGAGCTCTACAAGCATCAGCTCTGGCTGCTTGGTCTGGCAAGCCTGCAAATAAGAAGGCATCCCAAGAGGCCTTCATGAAACGGGCAAAGGTAAGGCAGTATCCTTAAAAAAATCAGAATCTCAAAGGTACCAAAATTAAAGGAAGAGCAACATAATCAGTATAAGTTTCCAACTGAAATATTATTGCTTTCAGGCAAGCCATTTCTAGCATTTTTCCCTAACAGAACAGGGATGAGTGCATCTTCCCTCAAATTTCTCTTTCTTTCTTTCTTTTTTAAAGGATTCAGCTACCTGGTAATGTCACCATACCATTGGATGCACCCTTTGGAAGGCATAATTATAAAATGTGCCCATAATTATAATTGTTTGTAAAGTGTTCCCGAAGGGCAAAAAAGGTCATCTTTCCTGGTTTATTATGTAAAAATCTAAATGTGTTGTTAAGTGAGTAAACCCAAGCTAAATAAGGTAAACATGAGGTAAACCAAGCTCAAGGTGATATGGAACCTCACCATGCAAATTCTGGAAACAAGTCATAGTAGTTGCACTATAAAAGGAATAGTTTGGTAGTGGTTAAGAGGCTGGCACAGAAGCCAGGAGACAGTCAGTTCTAGTCCCACCTTAGGTATAAAAACCACCTGGCTGGCTTTGAGCTAGTGACACTCTCTCAGCCCAACCCACCTCACAGGGTTGTTGTGAGGAAATCAGAAGTATTAGGTACGTTCACTGCCTTGAGATGTATATAAAGAAATTGAGAAGAAGGAGAAGACTTCTATGAAAGCATCATTAGAGTGACATTGACCCAGATGTGAAGATTTTCTCCCATTGTCTGGTGGTATATTTCATTCACAATTCATCATGATTAACTCTATAGCTAAAGCATTTGTGCTCTTATCTACGAATGATTATTACAATAACATAATATTTCAAATGTAATGCTATTTTCATATTTCATATGATATAAAATTACATTGTTTATATAATTACGTATTATATCATAGTTGGTATAAATACAGCCTATGAACAGGTATTTTTCCACCAGCCAAATTGACAGCTGAACTTCTTTTAGAAATTATTCAGTATAGTTAAATACAGTGCTGTAACAAAGGCCTGAGGAATAAAACCATGCTTAGAAACATACGTTTGAAGGGTGCTCTCTGAGCTTGCTTGTTTTCTTGCAGACGTTTCATTACCTAACTAGGTAACGTCAGTGCTAGTAAGGAGTGTAGTTTGCTGTCAGTTTATATTCTGGTGCCTTCCCTGTCTGTGTGGGTGTGGGTAGTCTTAGGGATTCTTTGGTTAGGTTGTTTATTAGTGGCTCTGTGGCAGTTTCTTGATTGGGGTATTGCTTACTTGATTGACCCTGGAGTTCATCTATGCTGATCTGAGTGCTGATTACTGGTGGAGAGGTGCATAAGTTTTGCTTAGATTAACTGATTTTTCTCCATTCTTTGTCTTGTTAACACTAACCACCTGTATCTTTTCTTTTTCTCTTTCAGATTAATGGCTTAGCTTGCAAAGGCCAGTATGTTACATCTGAAAAGGGCAGTGGAGCAGCCACCCAATCACTGTTTAGTCCCAGTTACACATACTAGTGTTAACAACCAATACAACCAACCTCAGAGAGCACCAAGGACTCCTCATTTCAACCCTGAGCTAAATATTCTTCTTTATTGACACACTAGTTCATAAAGCATTGCACTGGGCAGGTTTTAAGAGTTTAATCATTCATTGGACCACTGCCTTTTTACGACTCCCTCCTTTTCCTATTATTATCCAAGGGGAGAAATATGAATGCCCATGTGCAGAGAAACACATGAAGAACACCAAGAAAGAGGAAACAGAGTGCCTTTTCCAGTCTATAAACTCTAAGCAAATGTCTTACCACTGTGAAAAGATTAAATACCTGTGAAACTTTGGCCAAGTCTTTATCTGTTATTCATTTCTGGTCCCATTGAATTTTCGCTTTTTTGTGTGGCATTCCAGTGACTATATATAACAGCTTAACATAAATCAGTGTTTCACTAATGTATTTGAGTTTGATATAAAATGGGGTCTTTCAAGATACCAGTAGGTTGTTCAAATCTCAGAGGAAACCTCATTCCAAAAAGCTGCTACAAAGAAAATGTACTTCTGGGTTCCCAGTAGATGACTGTTTACTTGATGGAATTGGAGCACGCGAAATCTGCCAGACTAAATCAACTGAGCAGATTCTGCTATGGCAGGCATAGCTGGTTTATGGAATGGGGAGCCCAAAGCACATCAGGTTTGAAAGTCTCCCTGAAGTCCCTTTCAGATGGGTTCCTGTACATGCAAAGGAGAGTTTGCCATTTGCAAGGGCTCTTCAAGCTACTCAGGAGATATAAGCACAAAAGCACCCTTAAATGGCTCGGGCAAAAGTGGCAGAGATGAAAGGTTTGACACAAGAAAGCAGTAAACATTAAGACAATCACAGCCCTAACACCTTCACTAAAAATGATCATTTGTCTTTGAATGTAGACCAGTCTTTCCCAAGCTGGCATCCTTTCGATCTGTTAGAACTGCAAGCCTCCAGAAGACCAAAGGGGCAGCGTTAGCAATTTTGCAGCCAACGTATCTCAAAGGCATCAGTTTATGGGAAAGAACCATTTAAAATAATTTATAAGTTGATACAGAAAATTTAAAGCACCATCTCTGGTATTTCTACCAAACTTAGAAACTCTTCTTCATTATCTGTAAGATAGAGGTCAGAGCTAACTTTCACAACCTAGAATTCATAGCCAGCACTACTACCAGCTACATTGGCTGGGGTTTTTGGAATTGCTACCTCACAATGGAAGGGCATCGTGTGGGGAATGCTGATTTAAGAGCTATTATATATATATATACATACATATATATATATGAAACATATATGTATGTATGTATGTATGTATGTATGTATGTATGTATGTATATAATAGAATGCTGGAAAACTGAATTCCATGCTTATTTCTAGAACATCAGTGACTGTAATCAACTGATTTGATTCAATTCCTGGCTTGCAACCGGGGATGACTTAGCTCAGCAAAGCTCAGTAAATATCTTGCGTCGAGCTTTTGCTCGTCTGGTTCAACCCTTGGGAAACACTGAGAAAGTCAAAGCAGCTCTGGGTTTTCATTCATCCTGAGAGTTGAAAACATCCCCACATGTCTCACCAGGTTGGGCTCAACTGCAAATGCATGCTCGCCCTTGGTACGCAGCAGTGAATAAAGTGCAGTATCTTTGGCAAAACCTAGGCAACACTGAACTTCTTTCATGTAGCCCAATACACGGTGTGCTGAGGGGGCAGAGAACACCATGGCCAGAGTGCAGCATTCGGTCACAGGCACAACGTTGTAGAAGGATAGCGCCAGGCGTCGAAGCTCCAAAAGATAGTGGCGGCCAACCAGCTCTACTAGCAGCATGCTGTACAGGGTGAAAAACAACATGATGGACCAACTAAGGCTGGAGCGGTTGAATGCCCAGGAGTAGACAAAGCCCAAGAAGGATCCCGAAAACAGGCCTAATCCCAGCCATTCCAGGATCCTCATGCTGGGATCTGTTTCCACATTACAGAGTAAGAGCTGGTGGTGCTGGCAAGGAGGACCACATTCCTGGAGCAGGTGATGGAAGCGGGCTGCTACCTGAAGGACATAGTGGAATTCCGGCTGCCTTTGAACAGTCACGATGGCAATCAGCAACCATGGCTGCAAGGCCTCTTTGGTCAACTTCTCTGATGTATTCTGCAGTCGCTCAAAGTAACGGAGAGCACTCAAACCCTCCTCTTGGCTCTGCTTTAAAAACTGTTGGGTCATCGAGTTCAGGTACCAACCGCGCATGTAGAAATAAGAATGCAGGAGCTCTCGGCAAGTGAATGGAGCGATCACGCCAAATGTCACAACACTCAAGACCAGGAATTGCAGGAATGGGCTGGACCAACGGCACCGTCGGCCCCAAGGCAGCAATCTGAGCAAGAAGCCCTTTGTTTTTTTGCTGCATGTCATTTGGTCAGCCTCTTGCTTCATGCAGCAGACTGTCTATAGTAAGGTCATGATTGGATCTAATTCTGTAAAGAGTAAAGAAAAAATATATATGGAGAAGTAGTGAAGTAGTATTTGTACTGATGAAGTAGTAGTTGTACTAAAAGCTTTCATTTAAACAATATTTTGCATGATTGCTATTCCCTCTTAGAAGTTCATTTTAAACAATGACTACCACCTGACTGGTTCATACCCAATTGATCTGTTGCAGACTTAATAGGCACATTCACATGTCATTAAATAAAAATCAGGGTCCATACTATTCCTCCTTCTCCTCTTAATTTGGCTTTAGAATCTCTTGCATTAAGTAGAAATACTAAAATCCTTAGTGGATTTGCACTAAGAGACCACAGCGCACAAGGCCCTGCTATAAGCAGATGATATATTTTGCTCATTGAGCAGACATTTCTATTCCTAAACTCACTTCATAAGTTTGATTTTCCTATCTGATTATTCTGTTAATTGGATAAATTATATTAGATGTCACTGGGGCAGGACAGTGATTTTGCCACATAGGTGTGAAATGGAATTTTTACATTGTATTTGACTCCTTTGTGTAAGTACAGTATTTACAGGAAACTTTCTCAATTAGTAAATGTAAAATAAATCCATTATTTTCATGAACAATTCCATACATTTGTGATTAATATGAATTAATTCTAAGGGGCTTGACTCTCTGAGAGGCCTTTCAATACTTCTTTCTTACATTATTTTTTACAGGACACTAAATAAATTACTCTAATGAGGTTATGCTGTGAGATTTTCATTGTATACCGTATTTTTCGCTCCATTTCGCTCCATAAGGCGCAGTTTTTTCCCTCCCAAAGATAGGAGGAAAAATCAGCCGCGCCTTATGGAGCGAAGATGCAGGCAGGGAGGGGGGAGGCGCTGGAGCAAAGGGGATGTGACGCAAGTGCCGTTGCCTTAGAAGACGGCACGAATGCCGCAAACCAGCGTTACAACAGAAATCCCAGAATCACGAGAAGCTTCTCGCGTGCCTTCTCGCACACGAAGCAATTCCATAGAAGGGCGAGCTGGGACCGGAAGTCCAACTCGCAAGAAGGCATTCGGGAAGAAAGGCTTGTAGCCCAAAACAACCATGGCAGTGACGGCGACCATTTCCCTCAACCCCGCCCATACAAGAGGGGCGGCGAAACAAGGAAGGGAGCGGGTGGTTTTGAAGCCGCCCGCGAGCAGCTGCCACCCCGCGGCCAGGCAGACGAGCTCAGCGCCGGCGGTGAAGCCATGAGCCGCAGCAGCGGCGAGGCGCTAGGAAAGCTCCTGAGGGCGCAGGCCTTCCGCTTGCCCGGCCGCCACGGTTACGCAGTCGAGTTTTCGCCGTACCTGCCGGGCCTTTTGGCCTGCGCTACCTCGCAGTACTACGGGATTGCAGGTGAAACGGCAGCAGGTGGCGCGTGCACAGTGACAGCAGCAGCAGCAGCAGCAATCCCCCTACCTAAGCGCTTTCTGCTACCTACCGTAGATTCTTTGGTCGCGTCCAAAGGGCGGTTGGAGAGGATGATAGTCCTGCCCGCCCGCTCTCACCGATTTTCTTGCGGCACTGGGTCTGCTCTGCACCCCCATCCAAGAAGTTGGTTAGCAGCTCCGGCTTGAAAGAAGCCGCCTCTCGTTCCTTCCGCAGATCCGCGTTCATCTTCACGGCCGCCGTGACTCTTCCGCGACCAGCCCGAGAAACAACCGCCGGCCGACTCCGCTCCGGAAAAGCTTCGAACAGGCGAAATGTAGCCTAGCCCCGCCCCGCCCCCGTGACGACTCGGAAGCCCAATAGGAGGTCGCTTAGCATCCGCGTGACTCTACGGAGGCGTTTCCTCTTGCATGCGGAGCTTCCAGTAGGGAGGCTTCGGTTCGAGTCGGGAGGTTTTTCCATTGCTAGGAGGAAACTGCAGTGGGGGTTAAGAATCCGTTGGTTTTATGTACTGGTAAATATTTACCGTAATTTGCACCATCTGGGAGTTGAAGTCCACCCGTCCTCAAAGAGCCAAGGTTGCCTACCCCTGGCTTAGCCCAGTGCTTTATTCTTTGGAATACGTAAACTGCCCAGCACTTTCTGAGCCCTCATTGGCCGGCGGCTGCAAAGACCCACGTTCCCGGAAGCACGAGCTGCCCAACACTTTCTGAGCCCTCATTGGCCGGCGGCTGCAAAGACTGCAAAGGCTGCAAAGGAGGCAGGGGCGGGCTGAAGCGGGCAAGGAAGAAGGTGTTGCTAAGGTGAGTGAAGGGCCGGGCTGGGGAGGGGACCTAAGCGGACCCAAAGTCTCAAAACGCCAACTGATTCCTCGGAAAAGCATGCCAAGAAGAAAAAAAAAAGGCAAAACACAACATGAATTCTCTGAACTGTCACTACACAGAATCACTCAGTGACAGTTTAACACATTCATGTACATGTACCGGTATGTCAAAGAAGAGAAGGCTAAGCTATAAAATCCCATTTAAACTGGAGGTAGTAAAATACGCCAAAGAACATGGAAACAGGGCAGCTGAAAGACAGTTTGGGCCACCTTCAACTGAAAAAATGATACGGGGATGGAGGAGACAGGAGGAAGCACTGCAAAAAGCAGATAAAAGCAAACACAGTTTTCGTGGGCATGCTGCAAAATGGCCACAGATAGATGTGGAAATGAAAGAGTGGATCAAACATCACAGGAACAATGGATTATCAGTCTCCACGAAAATGATAAGATATGAAGCCAAGCGTTTTGCTGCAGAGAAAGGCATTGACAACTTTACTGGATCAGCATCATGGTGCTACAGGTTCATGAGAAGATCTGGCCTTGCTATGCGCACCAAAACTAGAATTGCGCAAAAAATGCCTAAAGAATATGAATCCAAGATTCTGTCTTTCCATAAATTTGTTATTGATGCAAGAAAGAAAAATGGCTTTGAAATAGGGCAGATTGGAAATATGGATGAAGTCCCATTAACCTTTGATGTTCCATCAAACAGGACTGTTGATGTGAAAGGTGCAAAAACCGTAACTGTGAAGACCTCAGGACATGAGAAAACCCATTATACTGTTGTGTTGTCCTGCTGCGCGGATGGCACCAAGTTGCCTCCAATGATAATTTTGAAAAGAAAAACCATGCCGAAAGAGGTGATCCCACGTGGAGTTATTGTCCATGTTCATGAGAAAGGATGGATGGATGAAGGTGGAATGAAAATATGGATAGAAAAAGTGTGGTCCAAACGCCCTGGAGGGCTTCAGAAGAAACCTGCCCTACTAGTACTTGACCAGTTTAGGGCACATATCAGTGACAACACAAAAAAAATCTTTAAAATAGCAAAGACCCATCTAGCTGTCATTCCTGGGGGGCTTACTAGCCAGTTGCAACCTCTGGATGTTTCACTTAACAAGCCATTTAAAGTGTTCATGCGAGAGGAGTGGAACAAGTGGATGGCTGCTGGGAATCATGACCTGACACCCACTGGAAGAATGAAAAGGCCCACCATCACTCAAGTTTGTGAGTGGGTGAAAACATCATGGCAAGCCGTGAAGGATGAAACGGTTGTAAGTTCCTTCAAGAAATGTGGCATCAGTAATGCCTTGGATGGTTCAGAGGATGGTGTCCTTTATGAAGACCCTGACACCAGTGATAGTGAGCCACTGAGCGTGACAAGTTCGGACAGTTGTGAGGAATTTTTGGGATTTCCCAATGACTAGAGACCTTATCTTTTACAGTAATGATGGTTCTTAATGCTGCTGTTGGCTATTGTTCATGTTAAGTTATCCTGTTATTGTAATAAATATTTTAGCCCACTTTTTGGCTCAAAATATTTTTTCCTATTTTCCTCCTCTAAAAATTAGGTGCGTCTTATCAGCAGGTGCGCCCTATAGAGCGCAAAATACGGGTAAATTATAATTACGTCTTGGCAATTTAACTTCTCCGCTGTCAGGTTTATCAAAAGGCATTTATTCTAGATTTCTCACCATGTATAGTTAGGAACTTCAGTACTATGCTCCTTTTTGACTCATATTGAGATTTATTGTTAAACTCAATTTAAATCCTGTCAAATATGAGAATATCTCTTTGTACCAGGTTCACAGTCAATATGTATATATATCATAATTTAAATTTTATATAGAATGTACATACTGAAAATGTTGGGTCACCAATATATATCTTGATTCTTTTACATATACAAGGCTCAAACTATGAGAAATTCAGGTTTAAAATAGTGGGTAATTCTATTTTATAAGTAAGCTAGGCCTCTCATAATATTATTGATTCAATTAGGAAGCCAAAGGCCATCACAAATGTTTGTCCTGTAACTTAGCACAAGTTAAATAGCCTTGGACAGAAAACCCACTGTCTACAGATTCTAAAACAAGACAATTCACAGCCTGCTTTAATGATTAACTGGCGGCATACCTGCTTTCTTTACTACATGCACTTTAAAAATTATTCCTACATCTACATACCTGAAAATCTCTGAGCTACACATAAACACCCAGGAAAGAATTAAAAGCTCTCTCCCAGAAAAGCAAAAGTTCAAGAGTTTAGGTAGGACTTTTTCCAACCTACTGTATATATTTTATGAGTCCTGACTATTCCTGTTTTGGGCTATGATAAAGTAATATGGTTCTCCTCCTACAAGAATCTCTGACATGGATTTAGGCAAATACTGAGGAAGTAGAGGTTAATTAGCCAAAGGGCTGGTTAATAAAGAACACAGGGTGCTCTGTTAGAAGATTGCAATGTTATTTGGAAACAAGCAATCTGATTCTCTGTAGTAGAAAAGGATCTTAGCACTTAGCAACAGCACTTAGACTTATATACTGCTTCATAGTGCTTTACAGCCCTCTCTAAGTGGTTTACAGAGTCAGCATATTGCCCCCAACAATCCTGATTTTACCAACCTTGGAAGGATGGAAGGCCGAGTCAACCTTCAGCCGGTCAAGATCAAGCTCCTGGTTATGGGCACAGTCAGCCTCCCATACTACATTCTAACCACAGCTCTTTTAGGATAGCAATCTTGTTGGACATAACTGTTCTGTCCCATCCTATGTGAGTCCTTGTTATGCTCACAAGGAGAAACCCCTCTTCCAAGAAACAGGAAGGAACTGCAAGAAAAAGCCAACCCCTTTTATTCTCACAGACCTGAGTCAGAGTCCAAGGCAAACAAACACAGTCCACAGAAACTCAATCCTCAACACGAACTGCTGCCTTTGGCAACCAGCACCTCCCACACCTTCCCTTTTATAATTCAGCCAAGGCATGGCTTCCTAATGCCTTCTCCTTTGCCTTTGCAGTCACCCCATTGCATTCCTCTGTCCTACTCGCTTCTCTTGCCTGTGCTTTCATGCATCCTGGATTTTTCCCAACTGTTCTTCATCACTGTCCAACTCAGGTGCCCAGCACAGCTGTGTCTCAGCCTGAGCCCCAGTAGAGGGGCCAGGCTCCTCATCCGACTGTAAGTCTTGGAGCTCCTCAGAGCCTTCCTCTGACCCTAATGTCACTCCATTTGGCAGGGTGCCAGGGTTGAATCTGAGTCTGTTCCTTACCATCCAGACCTTCACAGCCTCCAAACACTGAGATAAGACCTTGATCATACCACTTAGTCAGCCTTGGCTTAGATATATCATCAGATTAGTGGTCATACCTGACCTCAAAAAGACAGATCACCTCACCCAGATATTAAACAAGAGAAGGAAGGGTGCCAGGTCCTGTGACACCCCATATATCAAGGAACTCAGGTTCATAGTCTCCTCTCATCAACACTGACTGGGATCAATTATAAAGAAAGAGGAAAACCACCACAATACAGTGCCTCTTATTCTTCATCCCCAAAGGGGATCCAGAAAAAACATTGTGGTCCATTGTATTGAAAACTGCCAAGATACCAAGAACTGGGATACTTCATCAGAGCTGATGAAGCTTCTTGGAGAAGCAAAACATTTTCTTTTTCTTCTTCCTCAAAGAAAAAAAAACAGTCCAGTTGCCTTTTGAAAAAAGCACCTTTGAAGCAACTATGACTTGGATGACTGAGAATCTCCACAGACATCCTTTTCTAGAGTTAGTTGCTGCAGAAAAGTAGAAGTACCCAGCTTTTATCTGCACTTCTATTGTAGTATGGATTGCAGGCCGCACAAAAGCAAAGATAGCACAAAATAAAGGGGGTGTGCGTTTTGGTTGAGTTACACAGAGTTTATGTGTGGTAAATCATCAGGGTGAAGGTGATCCCATAAATCCAAGATCTATTAGTAGTGCCTGTGTTTAAGTGATCTGTCCTTTAGTCCATTTTGTAACCTACCGGTATGTTCATTTAATGCTGTGTTAATTATCCACAGCTGGATAAAGGCGTGGCTCCATTGGCAGGAACAAACAATGAAACCAGCATTCAAGGTAAGCTTTCTTTTATGTCATAGAATGTTCAGAAACATTAGCTAAAATTTTAGATAAAAGGATTGACGAGCAAGGAAAAAGAACACAGTGCTTTTAAGTTGAGGGGAAACACTTCTACAAACACTTAAAAACAAAAACAAATTAACATTGGGAGGAATGGAACCCTGAATTGTGTTTTAGTCCTGAAAACTCAAGAAATGAGGAATCCAAAAAGCAGAATTTATGTTCAGATAGGAACACAATTATATGCTTAAAGTAGCAAAAGTAATTATTTTCACCTTCCCCGGGGGCAGTGCTTACAAATATTTGTGTGGAAAAAAAGATAATTCTTGTCTACTGCTTCCTAAAAACTACAAAACAATTCAACTTTTCTATCTGGCGTTCCAAGCTTCTAGAAGACAGTAGTACTGTTTACGTAGCATAGTTAACTCTACCAAAAAAATTTCAGTGAAACCAATATACAGTATTGGATTTTCATGACAAATAGAACCATAAACTAACCTCACAGACTGATTTTCTCACATTGGAAAAACCCAACTCCTAAAATACTTCTACGTTTGCCTTCAGGTCTGGATGGGCTTCCTGAGCGCTGTGCCCAGTATAAGAAAGATGGAGCAGATTTTGGCAAGTGGCGTGCAGTGCTGAAAATTACAGATGCAACTCCTTCTACTCTTGCCATCCAGGAGAATGCTAACACATTGGCACGCTATGCTAGTATCTGTCAGCAGGTATAGTATGATCTCCACAAATATTTGGGTGCTTGGAATAGTTTGTCCAGGGGCTTGATAATGAGTATTATTAGTTTTTTGCTGGCTAAGCTCAGGTACAGCCCATCTGGATTTTAATTAAATCTTTTCTCTGTTTAAATACCAGCATGGCTTAGTTCCTATTGTGGAACCTGAAATCCTACCTGATGGAGACCATGACCTCCAGCGATGTCAGTATGTGACTGAAAAGGTAAGGGATTGTTATTATTATAAAGAGTCTGATTCATTTATCAGAGTTCACTCTGTTGAAATGTATTTCTGATTTTCAAGATCTTCAAGTCCAAACTGTTTTGTCTCTCTCATAATATTCACTTTAGTGCTAAGTTGTATTGTTAAAAAAAAAAAGGAAAACCATCTAAAATACACTGGGTACAAGTAGCGGATATGCAGACTTTTAATTTTATTAAGGTGACCAACTGTCTAGGGAGGACAGCCCTCCTTTTGTAAGTTCTGTCTTCCCTCAAAAAGTGTCCTCCTACATGTCCTCCTTTTCGATATTTGAAGACTAATCTGCAGGGCTTTTTTTTTTTTCTCATAGAAGGCTCAGAATAGTGTTCCGGCACTTTTTTTTTTGATGGTTTTTTTTTTCAACTTTTGCATGAACTGTGCTACTCCCACTATTGGCTTTCGAAAGCCAATAGGAATTGCTGCTGAGCGCGCCAAAACACCCGGCTGGCAAACTTTGCACATGCAAGTTGTCTGTATTATTGTTGCAACGAATAAAATGTTTCTTTTATTTACAATATGTTTTCCTTCAATTTATTTGTGTCCTCCTTTTCATTGTAAAAAAGTTGGTCACCTTATGAATGGTCACTAAGCAAACTGTTGTAAGTCGAGGACTGTCTGTGTACATCTCAATCAAAGAGAATGAACATCACTGTCTGTCCGGCTAGACCCCGCGATCTTCACTTCTCTAGGGCGGAGAGGGGCAAGAAAGTCACGATGCAATTAAAACCTGTTCAATTTTAAACTGATGTTGACTCTCTGCCAATAGAAGCTGCGACAAGCGGTTCTTTTCCCTCTCTAATTTGTTTTCCGCACCTTTTCCGGGGCCGAAAGAAAATCAGAGCATGATCCGACCGCTACGGCAACAGGAACCAGACAACCAGCCGCAGCAAAGCCCCACCTTTTATTTTTCTGAACAACAGCGACTTCGCATTAAGGCAGCACTAATCACGCCCAGTTACTTCTATTATATTATGTCTCTATGAAAAAGAACAGACTACATATCCCACAATGCCAAGGACTACGGAAGGGCTTTCGTGCTCTGCGTGTCCTTTGAGGGGTGGTGCTTTCTTTGCGGAGGCAAGATGGCGTCTTCCGGCGCGCTGCTGAAAGTGTGGAGACACCGGCTGAGTTTGGGGCTGCCCGGACGCAGGAATTTCTGGGGAGGACAGAAGTAAGCGACCGATTGAGCCTCTTTCCATGCAACAATCATGGAAAGAAGCTCATCATATTGGGATGGGTACATAACATGGGGGATAAGTTCGGAAGGTGGAGTAAGACACTGGGGAATGGTTAACAAGATTGAGTTGCAAAAATTCAAATGCCACTAGATGGCAGCAAAAAGAGATTCTGGGCTGCCGTCTTAGGATCGCCCAGGTGTTTGCAAACCAAGTTATTTGGGGGAGAGATTCCTTGGAACGCAAAATGTTAGGGTTTTTATTTTATTTTACAGCTTTTACCTAGAGAGCCTCCGTTGGTGTGTTGAATGAGGGGTCCTTGGTGCGCTCTTTGAGCTTGCTTGTTCTCTTTCAGGCGTTTCATTACCTAACTAGGTAACATCATCAGTGTTAGTAAGGAATGTTGTTTGCTGTCGATTTGTATTCTGTGTCTGGGCGGGTGGGGGCGGCCATAGGTTGGCTCTTTGGCAGTTTCTTGATTGGGGTATTGACCTTGGAGTTAATTTACGCTGATCTGAGTGCTGATTACTGGTGGAGAAGGGCTGGAAACTTTTTCTCTTGTGGGCTTGTTGATCGTCTCTTTTGCATAGTGTATAACAGTGTTTCTCAATCTTGACAATTTTAAGGCATGTGGACTTCAACTCCCAGGATTCCACAGCCACCAATGCTGGCTGTGTAATTCTGGGAGTTGAAGTCCACATGCCTTAACATTGTCAAGGTTGAGAAACACTGGTCTATAAGGTGGACTAAATTTAAATTTAACATTTAAATTTACTGACAAAGAATTAAAGGGAGAGTAGTATAGTTATTTTGAGCTATTTAGCTCTTATCAACTAGCCATACCCTTCTAAGATTCAAAACCAAGCCACTTGCATATTAGGCATATGTATTAACCTATAAGGTAGATGTTGTCCACGTGTCTATTGATGGCTGATTTGTCAGAGGACCAGCTTCTAGAAATTCCCTGGCATTTTTGGATTTAGCCTGGTCTAGGATTGTCACATTATCCCAATTGAAACTATGGTTAAATCTATATGTTTTGAAATTAAATAATTTTTGTCATACCTTTTGACTGACAGTTGGTGTTCATGGATGCATTCTGCCAGTCTTCTGCTTGTTTGTCTACCTAGTGGTTGTTGCAGTTCTTACACTGTACGTTGTTTTTTCTTCTGGGTTGCTGGGTCTTTTGGTTTGTGTGTTGAATGTCAGGCCCTTTAAACTTAAGTCTTTCATATTATGTTTTCCTACTTCTGAAGTTGCAATGATTAATAGCACTTTTCCCAGGGTGTTAATTTTCAAAAACCTGATTTACAGTTCCACATTTTCCTGCTGGTTGATTAGATTCTTTTATCACTGGCAACTTTTAGCTTTTTAGAAATAAAGGAGGAAAATTCCCCATCACCCAGTGTACTAGGGGAGACCACACAGTCTGAATCTAATTTATTTGAATAGTGCTGGGGACAAAGTATAAGTACCACCCAGTGAAGGAGGGGGCAAACAGCCTTTATATGGCTCTATAATAAATGCTGATCAGTAATGATGTCAAATGCCGATCATAACACAGATTAGATTTTCTGCTTATGGTGAGATAAGCAGAACAATAAATTGGAGGTCTGCATTAGCTAGGTTTTACGGTTAGGCCCTTCCTAGTTTCCATTTAAAAATAAAGTGTTACCTTAGGACAGTTCATGCACTAACCTCAGCAAATACCTAAGCAAACTATGATGGAGAAGTACTTGAGCTCAGGAGGCTTGGTGAGTTGGAATTTTGGGTTCAAGTATTTCATTTCTTCAGAAAACTCTGAGCAAAGAAGTAGTCGGGCAGATTAGTATTAATAAATATGAGTTGTGTCCCTGAAGTATTAGATTTTGAGGGAAAAGATTCTGAGATTTATGCCTACATATGCAGCAGTTTTAGTAATCCCAGTAAGATTAGGTGATATCAAGGCTTTTTTAACCAACTGATCTGTGGGACAGAACCCCTGAACCAAGAAGACTTGCAACAAAATTCAACACAACTTATTTTATTTCTGTCCCACAGGGCCATTACTACTCAAGACTTTATGAGAAGGAATTGATAAATGTCTTCATTTGTTTGGATTTAAGTAATATGTTTGGATTTACAAATATTTCTATAGCTCACAAACCTTTTTGGGAATGATTGTCTTGGAATAAAGGACATAAATTATAATAAATGTTAAGTCTTTTAATATGAAGGAGGTGACACCAGGTTGGTTTAAAAATCCTCTTCTAATTTATTTCAACAGGAAACAAGATCAGCCAATAGTAGTGGAACCTGTGAAAGATGTTTGCCCTCCTCCACGAAGTAAAAAATACCTTCCTCCTGAATATCTCCAGAATCATCTAGAATCTCGCGTGAGAGAGATTTGGGGGTCCTCAGTTTCGAGTGACTGGCAGAGGACATCCCTAGCAGACATCAGTTTAAAGTATCAACTGTTGGCACAAATGGCAGCAGATCTGGACCACACAGTCCCCAATAACCAGCTCCATCAAATGAAGAGTGTTGAAGATGTCCTGGCTTTCTACAGTACACCTGTAAAAGACATTTCAAAGTTAGATGAATTGGGCATGCAAGAGCTTCCATCAAATCTGAGGATCAGTTGGGAGCATGAATGAAAACAATAGAAAGTATTGATGTGATTTGTCATCAGTAAAACAGCATCTGCATGTGCAGATAAAACTTGTTTTTGTTTTCCCAAGTTTCCAAATAATGTTTCTTACCTCCCTGCAAATAATAGTAATACGGTAATCTATCCAAGCAAATAATTCATGCATGCTTGTTTTTTTTTTTTGTGAGACAAGGGATTTTTTCCCCCCAGGCTGTTCTTCATTGGAGACTATGGATATCGAAAAATATTTGAGACTTGATTTTCCTCCTCTTCTGTTTACGTTCATTTATCCTGCATTTGTTCATCAAGAGAAGTTCTTATGTTGGTCATATATAAAATGGTGTTGCGGCAGCAATTGATTTAATCTATTAAACGTTGGAGTCCTCTCAGATAGCAAACTTCTGTTAATTGAATGAGAAAGAAGGAAATATGCGCCATCTTAACCATGTAAGACAGATGTGAATACCGGTTTCTTTCATCTGCATCAATGAATTTTATTTGCTGTATTCGGTATAAAAGTAACATAATAAAGAAGACAGATTTCTTTTTACGATATCAGAAAAATTGGCTCAGAGTTGAATTGTGGAATCATTGATGTTCTCCTATTTGGTTGTTTCCTGGCATTTACAGTAACTAGCTGGCTTGTGATATGTGTGCCCCATTATACAGCTAGGTATAACCTCTGTGTGAGTAAATGTGGGATTTGCTTCCTGTTTATATACAGCAGTTTGCCCTGTCAGTGCTGGTGGGGTGTGGGTTTTCTCCTTGGTACTTGATTGGGATATTGTTTTCTTCTTGATAGTTTGTCTGATATTAATCCCTATTTGTCTGGGTATTGGCTTCAGAAGATGATGTTCTGTTCTTTTTGTTTATTGGCTACCTATTGGCTAAACCAAATTGTATGTGTATAAGTGGACCTGCCTGCTCAAAAACGCTATTGGCTCAAAGCAACAAGAGATAATAATAATAATAATGATGATGATGATATAAAGTTGGAAGGGACCTTGGAGGTCATCTAGTCCAACCCCCTGCTCAGGCAGGAAACCCTATACCATTTCAGACAAATGGCTGTCCAGTCTCAAAAATTTCCAGTGTTGGAGCATTCACCGCTTCTGGAGGCAGGTTGTTCCACTGGTTAATTGTTCTAACGGTCAGGAAGTTTCTCCTTAGTTCTAGTTCTAGATCTTTGATGGCAGGGATCAGGCATAGCCTAATTTCAATGCCCTTGTTTAACCACAGCCCTCTTCAGCATCTGCTCTTAGGGAGCTTCCATTTTTCTGTCATCCAATACAATTTGATGTTTAATGTCAGCAGAAGGCTAGTAGACAGTTCATTTCTGTTTTGAAATAAATCCCTTTGTGGGAATAGCATTTAAGGTGTCATTGCCTAAAGCAGTATCTAAACAATGCACAAATATACACAATGTGCACGAACATGCTGCCAGCATAAAACAGCAGTGCTTAAATGTATAACCCCCATGGGTGGTTTTGCACCTATACTTGATTAGAAATTAAATAGCCTGATTTAAAGTCTTGGTCAGGAATGAGTCTTGAGACCAATCGCACTAAAGAGATGGGCTGGGCCATTTTGGCAACTTGGAAGAAAGTGAGAGTGTGAACGCCTCCACCAGCTGCTTCTTGTCTTCAAAGCCCACCCTAGTAACATTTATTATTATTATTATTATTTATTAAATTTCTATGCCGCCCTATTCCGGGAACTCAGAGCGGCTCACAACATAAATAGAAATCTAATATTAAAAAACTACATAATACATATATAAAAAATACATATATAAAAAAGAGAACCCCTAAATTAAACCATTCATACAACAAACGTACACACAAACATACACTGGCTAGGGGCAAGATGTCAACCGCCCCAGGCCTGTCGGCAAAGATGTGTCTTAAGGAGTTTACGAAAGGCGGAGTGGGTGGGGGCGATACGGATCTCCGGGGGGAGTTGATTCCAGAGGGCTGGGGCCACAACAGAGAAGGCTCTTCCCCTAGGCCCCGCCAGGCGACACTGGCTGATGGGACCCGGAGAAGGCCGACTCTGTGGGCCCTAACCGGTCGCTGGGTTTCGTGAAGCAGCAGACGGTCCCGTAAGTAACCTGGTCCGATGCCATGTAGGGCTTTATAGGTCATAACCAACACTTTGAATTGTGTTCGGAGACCAATAGGCAGCCAATGCAGCTCGCGGAGTGATGCCGAAATGTGGGCATTTCTGGGTAGGCCCAACACTGCTCGCGCGGCTGCATTCTGCATTACCTGAAGTCTCCGAACGTTTTTCAAAGGTAGCCCCATGTAGAGAGCTTCTCACGTGCCAATCATTCCAAGGGCAGGACAAAACACTTTTGCAGGATCGTCTTTGGCTAAAGATGGCTGAAACGAAATCATTTGATGGGGAAATACAGGTAGTCCTTGACTTATGACCAAAATTGAGCTGTTAATTTTCTGTTAAGTGAGACATTTGTTAAGTGAGTTTTGCCTCCTTTTGTGCCCTTTCTTGCCACAGCTGTTAAGTGAATCACTCCAGTTCATAAGTGAGTAACCTGGTTGTTAAGTGAATCTGGCTTCCCCGTTGACTTTGCTTGTCAGAAGGTTGCAAAAGGTGATCACATGACTCGGGACACTGCAACCACCATAAATGTGAGTCAGCTCCCAAGCATCCAGAAGTAAATCCCATGACCATGGGGATGCTGCGACGGTCATAAGTGGTGAAACATTTGTCATAAGTCACTTTTTTCAGTGCCGTTGTAACTTCAAACAGTCATTAAGCAAACTTTTAAGTCGAAGACTACCTATAATATTCTTACACAGCCCCTCTGGTGGGAAGTTAGGTTGTTATTTTGGTACAGTAATGGCACACTTGGTTAGTGTGCATTATGTTTGGTAGACTTTCCTCTGCTGGTGAGGATATCCAGGAAGGGTAGTGCATTGTTTTCTTCTTCCCTTGTGAATTTTACTCATTTGAAGATGTCTCCAGTTCGTACTCTGTGGTCACAATAATGGTTGAGAAATAATGTTTTGCTACCCTTATTGCCAAGAGATAATCCTTAAAAGACTCTTATCTGTGTTTCGTTGAGTTCACTCTTCCTTTTCCTTCAGTGGCATTCTAGGTATCTTTCATGATGCTTTATCACCCAGAGCTCCTCTGAAAACAAGAGGCCCCTCCAGGATCCACATGTATAAGAGTCTACATAAGTGCCACCTAATTGAAGGCCAAAGTGTTCTCCTTTCAACTGGCAACAAAGCTCTGAGATGAACCATATACCAGAGCCCTAGGAACAATTTCAAGCTTACTCTGTAATCCAGTAGGGTTTAATCAGGTGCTTAGGGAACACTATTCAAATAGATCCTGCCTCCCCACAGAGAAGTGCAGCACCAGAGAGTTCCAAACCAATGAGGAATGATTTGGCTATGTCAGGGGACTGATGGTAACATCCCCCAACTCTAGATCATGTTCTATTGATGCAACATAAAAGCTGTGACAAATGTGTGATGTCCGCAAGGAGAGGGGCCAGAAATGACTTGGGTAAGATCTCTGGTTGCCACATGGTGGTCAAGAATTCCCAAGGCATCTCTTGAGTCCATGCCAACTGAAGGGACATCATTTTGAAGGAACTCCACTGACAATCTAGCCACTGATTTGAGCAGCTCAGGTAAGAGGTTACTATCCAGTAGGAAGACTGGCACACAAGCCAGTATTTTCTCACTGAGCCGTGGTGGCGCAGTGGCTGGAATGCAGTATTGCAGGCTAATTCACTGCTCACTGCCAGGAGTTCTATCCTTACCGGCTCAAGGTTGACTCAGCCTTCCTTCCAAAGTTGGTAAAATGAAGACTCAAGATTGTTGGGGACAAATCTGTAAGCCCCTTAGAGCTGTAAAGCACTATGAAGCAGTATATAAGTCTGCTATTGCTGTTGCTATAATTCATCTTCATAAACAAGGGCTGACATTTGGCAATCTGCAAAGCCATAAAGTGTGTCAGATAATCATTGCCACATCTCTACCCTAATTCTGTGTTCATGAGTGATGTAGTGCAGGAAATCTGGCTGGGCACATCTCCAAGACAGGAACATCTCACCCACCCTCACCTATGCCCAGGTAAGTTTCAAGAATGCAAACAAGATCCACCTGCTCATCCAAAATGAAGTTATGGATGAGGCCAACTTTATCACAGGTTGGCCAGGCATTAAGCAGCAGCAACCAGAAGTCTGGATCTCTAGACATGATTACCAGGCCTTGGACACAGCATGGAGGCAAGCCTGGAAATACCAACATCAAGGGTAAGTTCATGGTGAATTATTTGCATAATGACATATAAATGATACAAACATCATTTGTTTGCATAATGCCGTCATTGCTTAAACAATAGAAATCTTTGCAATCTTAAATGTGAATTACAGACTAAAGTAGGATTGGATAGTTTGTGGTGCAACACATAGAAATCCAGCTATTGTTATCATATTAGGTGAAGAAGTTAATTTCATAAAGCCACAATATGCTTTATTTGTGTGTGTGGGGAGGGGAGGGGAAGACAGCATGGTATACGAGCTTTGCTTTGTCAATCCAGGTCTACAGTTTAGTACAGAGGTCTCCAACCTCTTAGGCACCAGGGACCGGTTACGTGGAGAAAAGTTTTTCTGTGAAGTGGAGCGGGCATGGTTTTGTATGCTGCCTGCATCCTGCGGATGGGGCTTTGCTTGTTTGTGTGGCCCGGTTGCTGGCATGCCATGGACCAGGGGTTGAGGACCTCTGGTTTAGTATGTTATGCACATCCAGCTAATCAACTCTTTAGAAAAGCGTTTCTCTTTTCAAGTTGGATCAATGGTTACTTTAAAAAAAATATCCAGGTTTATCTTATGACCACTTGCTCCACTTACACACCCTGTTGAGGCTGCATATGTGGAATGTGGATTTTGTAGCAACCCCCCAAGCTAAGTGATCCACAGAGGTATGGCCAGAATGTGCAGAATGCAAAGCCATGGTTGTCTGTGGTGAAAGACTTGGGAGACACAAATTACTTTCAACCAAATGCTGGGAATCTCTCAAATTTGAAGCCGTAACAAAGCATTACTGATTTTAAGTACCATATGTTGTTGCTTTTACACTCATTCACTCTTTTACAGGCCCTCACACACCCACATCCTACTCATCTAGGCTGACCAGGCACTAGCTAGAAGAGGAAGTCACAAAGTCCAAACCACAAATGTCTCAAATAGCTGATATGAACAAGATCTTTTCTAGCACCCAAGGTCCCTGCTTTATTGATCTGTAAAATTCATCAACTGTTATTGGGATTAGTTTTTTGCCTGATGACATTTCTATTAGGTGCATACGTAAGAGTTGCCCTGAGGCAAGATGGGCAGCAAATTAATAAATAAAAATATTGTTTGGCTATTCATGATTTGATTCTTTCTTAGCTATTTTCTGAAAGTGTCTTTTTGATAAGATTCTTGGTTTTGTTCTCTGTAAGCTCATGTTTGGTCCAACATTAGGTTATGGCTACAATTGTCAATTTCAGCCTGGTCTCTGTCTCATAAGACCCAGTGCTGGTATTTTAATATCGTTCCTCAATAAGATTAGCAAGTTAGTGACTCCAATTGACTGTGTTAATTGACTGTGTTGTGTATAGCAGTGGTTCTCAACCTGTGGTCCACAGACCCCTGGGGGTCGTGATGTCATCACAAGGAGGCTGCAAAAGCTTGAGAAAATGTTATGATTTAAATCTTGTGTTAAGTCTTGTGGGTCCATGGCCACAAAAGGTATTTAAAAGGGGTCCGTGGTGAAGAAAAGTTTGAGAACCACTGGTTATTGTATTGTGTATTAGGTATATTGTGGGTTCAACAGAATACTTTTGTAAGGAACTTTGGAATTAATGTTTTTGTATCACATGCAAGAGAAAAATACAGTTATTCTAGCTATTAATAATCCCAGTCTTCTCTGAACTACACTTTCTAAATGTATTAGATAACAATTTTGAGAATTATTGGCTGACTTAACAGGATTCTTAATGACTTGCACTTTCTGAAGTACTAGTGAGGTATCAACAGGATGACTGTTTTAAAGGAAATCTATGATTGGAAGTTTATTCCTGAAAAGCTGAGACACATAGTTAAGAAACAAGACAGATCTCATACATCCCTCCCAACTCCTCAAGGAAAATGACAAAGCCCTGAGGCAAACAGTGTTGTGATAATTTTTTTTTATCTCTTTTGGAAAAAAAATTATATACAAAAACCCAGGAATCAACATGGCAGGCATTTCAGGAAAAAAAAATACAGAGAGAAGTTCCATTTCTCAAAGAAAACACTACTGATTATGATCATGCTAGAAAAATGGGATGCGGTAGAAAATTTCTAGGACTGGGGGAGGGGGAAGAGGATGAGACCAGCAAATTGGTCCTTTTCATTTCCTTTGATTTGTTAACAATACGGCGCAAAAGAAAAATCAGTTTTGGATACCAATTAATTACATTTTTGATTCAGAAAATTAAGCCGGCATTACTAGGACAAAGTTACATTTTTTGGGTGGGCGGGGGGAATTCAACAGCTGCTCTAAGCATTGTGTTTTATTTTAACAGATGCTATAAGTTCTATCTCTTCAAAAAAGGCCCTCCTTGAAAACAAGGAAAATTGCTGAAACCCAAAGTCCTTTTTGGCTGCCTTTTTCCTTGGTGTTTTCATTTAACTCCTTGACAGCTTACCTTCCCAGGGAGTTGGGAAAAGGAAAAGCAGAGATGAGGTAAAAGGTTTGGCCAGTCTTCCCTTCTTGAGGCGATGTTCCAAATTTCTTTTGCATTTCTTTATGAGTGGAGAGGGACATCTCTGAGGATGCACAACAAAGATGCTTTTCACATGGTTCATATTTGACACACACAGTTGGCAGCTGATTTTCCTATTTGTGTCAACACGAAAGGCATTACAATATATTAGCACCAGTGGAACTGAATCACAAATGTATTGCCCTAAGGCATCTTTCTGAGTTGCAAAATATGCTCAAAGGTAGCAATGAAACATTTACACTCTTCCTGTTACAAAACATCAGTTGGTAAACACAGTGATGGTTTCAAATTTTCAGGATCAATTTGGAGCCTTCTATGAAGCACTGTATGAAATACAGGATTTTGAGTGGCTCTAAAGAGATTAATATATTTGTTCCAAGGTTAAATGCTACTTCCAAAGCTTATCATGTCTTAGAAACGCATGCATATGTCACAAGAAAGCAATACATATATGTCTACTTTACAGCGGAAAAAAAATGATCATTTGGTAGAATTCTGGTCAATGATTCAATGATTATGGCTACAAATTTTCCTACATGATTTTCATGCTTCTTAGGAAGAGACAGTTCTTAAGAAATTTAAAAGTACCACACTAAGGTAGACTTCAGCTTAGTGTGGAGACCATTGTTCTTTGGCCTGGGACTGCAATAATACTGTAATAATACCGTACTTCGTTCTCCTATTTCCCAACTTGTTCTTCTGTTCCTCAAATCTACTAAAAGACTAATGATACAGTCTTTTGACTAACACTATGACTTCTTGATCCAATCTGCTAAACTATTGGTGCTAAACTGGACTCTGACATTAACTAAAAGCTGCAGTCATTTGTTCTTGCAGTTCAAGGCAATAATCTTAAGGACAGGGCACAAGATGTGTGGATTCACACGCAGGCTTCTTCTATAATTTCCATCATGCCAAAAGAGACTTGCTGGTTGTTTTATATGAAGAAAATTTGCTTGAAGCAGACTCTTAAGAGACAACAAAAAGCTGCTAAACAAGCAGTGTGAATTATGCACATTCAATGAAGACCCTTGGGGCTAAGGAAATTAGTCTTAAGTCAACAACTCAAAGATTACACATCTTGAGCATAACTCCTTGGGACAATTTCCTGAGCAAGCTCCATAGAAAAATGTGGGACTCCTGAAAGAAAGTCCAGGTATTTCCTGTTCACACAGTCACTATTATGGGACTTGTATGAGAGGATTCAAAGTATGCACAGACAATTTCTTAGTCTTGCTATGTTGAATCAGCATTCAAAATACATATTTTTCATTATCGATAACCTAAAGGGCCAGATAGCAGTAATGTAGAGACAATTCTACAGTAACTTCTAGAAAATGAATATGAATTCTGCAGAATTGCACTATCAATACTGAATCTGAACTCCTCACTTACTGGAAGCATCATCTCTGGTAATAAAAAGGTAAAAAAATGAATTAGTATTATAATTATCATTTAATTTATTTTATATAAAACAAAACAAAACAAAAAAGTTTGTGTGTACAAATATCACAAAACATCAATAATTGCCAAAGGTGTAGTGCCTCAGAACACATTTTAATCAAAAAAGAGTTCATATTTTTTTTTGTCTTGTTTCTTTTTTGTTTTCATTAAATTCTGGCATAAATATATTAAAGCTGACAACAAGGAAAAAAAAAAGTGGGTGGGAATTCCAGGGCAAGCTATATCACTTCCTCATACAAAAATGTACAAAAACATTAGTTCCTAACTAGACATAACATAATACTGGTCATCACAGTTTGACAATTAGTATAACTGTGTATTCTTGTGGGAGTACTGTAGCAGAGGGCAATAAAAAAATTCTCTTGATGTCCAGATCAGGTTACTTCGGTCATAGAGGCAGAATGATTCTGCAGAACAAAGAGAGAAGACATAGAATATGCTTTAGTATGCAGTGATGTAGTCACAACGGTTGATCTTGGGACAAATAAAAAATGAGGTAGGGAAAGCACACAGACTATGGTGTCTGGAACTGCCTTTAACCCGTTCAAAACACTTCTACCCTAGGTCATCTGGCCAGGAAGGAAAAGGAAGGAGGAGATATATATATATATATATTTTGGAGAATTTTCTCCTGTTTCAAACTCTTTTCTCTCCCCCCACTCCCCACCAAATACCAAACATAATTCCATTTTGCTCATTTTTGGAGCGTTATCCTGTTGGTGGACAGGTGAAGAGATGTTGATCCGATCCCTTAATTTAATTCCAACATTCTGTTAGATTGGAAGAAATAAGGATAAAAATAATAATAATCCAAGGACAATTAAGTATCCAAGGGCAATTAAGTAAATACTTAATTAAGACTGCCCATCACAGTCAGAAGTCATGACAGCCGTTAAGTGAAGCATTCATATGATTGCCTCACGACCCATCCCTGGTCTTCTCAATGCAGTCATTAAACAAATGTGCAGGTTGTTAAGTGGAGCACATTAAGGGTCCCCGGGGGGGGGGGAAGGTCCTGGGATGCTTAGTGCAGGCCCTACCCCAGGCCTCCCATGGCTCCCCACCCCACCCCAATGAAGCCTGTGCTCCACTTCCTGCCCTGTTCCCACATGCCTTGGGCCTACTTTCCAACCCACCGAGCCCCACACCCTCCTTCACACCTGCATCGCCCATTTGCGCACTTACCTTTCAAAGAGCTCCAGAGCTTGGCTTAGGGAGGTAAAGCAAGCTGCTTTGTGGTTGGGCTGTGAGGTGCGATCCCAGAACCACCAACCATTTCCTGAGCATCCACAATCCCATGCAACTATTTGGAAAATGGCGGCAGCTTCTGGGATCACGGGGCGCAGCTCAGCAACAAATCACGTTGCTTTGCTTAATGACCCATACAGTCCTTGCTTAACAATGACAACTGGGACTGCCAGAACTGCTGTTACTAAGCAGCACAGTAATGTGGTTTTTCAATTACATCCATGTCACTTAATGCAAGAGTTTCCAGCTCAGTTTCCAATTACCATATTTAATGAGGTTCTGCCCTGTTAGTTGGAGATAATGGGACCTGGATTCCAACACAGTTTCTTCCCCATCCTGCTTTAAAAATACTTGTACAGGACATAGTATCTGAAGTAGCTTGGAGGCTCAAATATAATTGCCAAGATACTTGGGATGATATTTGTTACTGAGTAGATTGTCCCAGTTAAATGATGATCTTTAATCCAGAATTGATGAAATAGATAATGATAGAATATAAAAATACAGGAAGGAAGGATTGACCTAATTAAATAGGGGTGCTTCTAAATGGTTGTCTTTTTTTTTAATGCTGTTATTTATCCTGCCCAAAAAATGCTAAAAACATAGGAGAAAACTAACTACCATTTTTATTTGCAATATAAAGAACTAACCTATTGAAAAAGAGTTAATCAAAAAGAGAAATGGATAAAAGCTCAAAACAGAAGGTTAAATGCTACCTGGGCACTCAGTGTCTCCAAAGGACTTTCCACTCGTGGAAACGCCATCAAGGGCACGCCTCTTTGCTCATCCAGTTTTGATTTTGAAGGTGTCCCATGTGCTCCCTTGAAATTATGGACTACACAAATGCCCTTGGGGATTGGAAAGAGAAAAGAAGATTATTGAAGCAATCACATTTGCAGGCATTTTGTGGGATGGATTTAGTTTCTATCACTGAAATGACATTCTTTTAGACGGACTTAAGCTACCAGTTTTATCTTGTTCATACTTTGCAATGAATTAAAAGCTCTCCTGTGTTCTAAAAATAATTCCATGTGCGTTGCATAATTTTGGCTTATACTGAGCAACACCTAGCAAAGGTATTTACTGACCCTCAGAATCAGTAACACTCTTTCTAAAATCATCTGCTAAAACTTTTCAAAGTGGATTTATATTACAGCAATCCATGATCGTACCACATAGTTCCTAGTCAGCACGTTAGATAACCGTGCACAAACTTGTGACTGAGATGAGAGAGAAGCAGCTATTTCATGGGACAGATGTTGTGGTACAAAGTAAACCAGAGATGTTAGGAAGCAAAGTCTGCCACAAGTATAGCAGAGGCCAAGAACCACTGACTGGCCACTGTTGTTAAAAAAAGTCTGATCAATTTCTGTTCAAAGTAACAGGAAATAGCCTGTCTGCTCCCTCAACTTACTTACGGGACCGTCTGCTGCCCCATGAAACCCAGCGACCGGTTAGGGCCCACAGAGTCGGCCTTCTCCAGGTCCCGTCAGCCAGACAGTGTCGCCTGGCGGGGCCTAGGGGAAGAGCCTTCTCTATTGCGGCCCCAGCCCTCTGGAATCAACTCCCCCCGGAGATCTGTATTGCCCCCACCCTCTCCGCCTTTCGCAAATTATTGAAGACCCATCTTTGCTGACAGGCCTGGGGCAGTTAACACCTTGTCCCTAGCCAGTGTATGTATGTTTGCATGTCTGTTTTTGGATGATTGGTTTTTTTAATCACGGGTTTTAATCACGTGGAAACAATCTCGTCTGGCAGGCCCTAGGGGGAGGGCTTTCTCTGTTGTGGCGCCCGCCCTCTGGAACCAACTGCCTCCTGAAGTCCGCGTTTCTCCAACTCTCCCGGCCTTCCAAAAGAATTTAAAAACCTACCTCTGCCGGCAGGCCTGGGGATGATTGTTGATTGTGGTGTGACTGATGAGTATGTGTGGGGTTTTATTTTTAATGTTTTTTGTTCGGATTTAGATAAAATTGTTTTATATATATGTTGTGAGCCGCTCCGAGTCTTTGGAGAGGAGCGGCATACAAATCCGAATAAAATAAATAAAATAAAAAAATAAATGTATTTTATACTAGATTTCTTCATGTTAGCATTTATGTTGTGAGCCGCCCTGAGTTCTTGGAATAGGGCGGCATAGAAATCTAATAAATAAATAAATAAAATAAATTGATCTTGAAAATGACTTTTCTGTTTTCTTCAGCCTTGTATGAACAGATAGCTGGCCCAGTTTGCATACTGAATTTTCCATATGAAAATGACAGTAAAAGTTATTCACCTACCAGGAAGAGTGCTACTGCGCTTCCCAAGATGAAGCCTGCAATGACATCTGAACAGTGGTTTCGGTACTCAGAAACTCGGTTGAGCCCTGTAAGGAAGGCAGCACAAAGTGTCCCCAGACACAATACTGGCTTGGCAAGCCGACTGCTCTTTGTCTTGATTGTGCTAGTGATGTACATCTGAAATATCAACAAGTAAACCTTAGTCACATAACCTATTCCTCTACAATCCGGTACCAATCACTTGTTATGGTGGTCATCTGTATACAGCAGCGGTTCTCAACCTGTGGGTCGCGACCCCATTTGGGGTCGAATGACCATTTCGCGGGGGTCGCCAGACACCGCGGTCTGCCATTTTGTTTTTTTTGTCGCGCGCGCTGCGCATGCGCAGATCGGGCTGTCGCGGTCCACCATTTTGTTTTTTCTTCGATGCGCGCGCACCGCGCATGCGCGGTTCGGACCGTCGCGCGTGCGCCACGCATGCGCGGATTGGCCCGTCGCGGTCCGCCATTTTGTGTTTTTTTGTTTTTTTTTCGTCGCGCGCGCCGCGCATGCGCGGATCAGCCCATCGCACGCGCGCAGGTCGGGCTCATGCCGCGCATGGGCGGCGCAAGTGGGGTCTCAACCTGAAAAAGGTTGAGAACCACTGGTATACAGGTACTCCTTGACTTACAACAGTTCAATTACTGATCATTCGGAGTTAAAATGGCACTGAAACAAGTGATTTATGACCGTTTTTCAAACTTATGACCATTGTAGTATCCTTGTGGTCACATGGTCAAAATTTAGACATGTAGCAGCTAACTGATATTTATGACGGTTGCAGTGTCCCAGGGTCATGTGATCACCTTTTGCGACCTTCTGACGAGCAAAGTCGATGGGAAACTCAGACTGACTTAATAGCCTTGTTAACTAACTTAACCACTGGAGTGGTTTACTTAGCCAATGTGGCAAGAAAGGTCGTAACATGGGGCAAAATTCACTTAACAACCGACTGGCTTAGCGACAAAAATTTTGGGCTCAGCTGTGGTCATAAGTCGAGGATTACCTCTACTAGGTTTGAATTGATGCTCCATTCAGTTTTATGGGAAACTAACCTTGGAAGCAATATTTGGTTATTCGATTTCTATATGAATACTTGCATTAAATCTTGCCACAAGAGAGTCATTTAAAGACCACTAAAACTGACTGTTGCTTCTTTCGCCAAATATTTCTGCTTTCATAGACAGATGTTATTGGAGACACTGAATTGATGTATGGAGGTTCATATAACAAAAATGGGCTTCATTCCAGCCATTCACTGCAAAAAACCTCAAAATATGGATTGGTTTACTTGGAGAGAAAACTAACTAAGTAGCAGAGTTCACACATTACGATAAGCAAAGATATCTTTTACTTATTCTTCTTGTGTCATAATGAAGAGCCGTGGTGGTGCAATAGTTAGAATGCCGTATTGCAGGCTAACTCTGCCCACAGCCTAGAGTTTGATCCTGACCAGCTCAAGATTGATTCAGCCTTCCATCCTTCCGAGGTTGGTAAATTAAGATTGTTGGGGGCAATATGCTGACTCTATAAACCCCTTAGAGAGGGCTGTAAAGCATTATGAAGCGGCATATAAGTCTAAGGGCTGTTGCTATTGCTATAATTACTAAATATCAGAGGCTGCCTGATTGTTGAATGACGCTAGGTGGCATATACTTAAAATTAGAACAATTTAAAAGAAGAATCTATGTTTCAAGAGAAAGCATAGCACAAATACCAGAGCTCAGCTTTTAGCCTAGCATGTTGGGTAAACCCAGTCACTATGTTTTGAGAACTACAATTTAAAACAGATTGCACGATCTTTGTGCAGTTAGAGCAGCGGTTCTCAACCTGTGGGTCGGGACCCCATTTGGGGTCGAATGACCATTTCACGGGGGTCGCCAAACAACGCATTCTGCCATTTTCCCCCCCCTTTTCCTTAGCTGTGCTACTCCCTCTTATTCTATTGGCTTTTGAAAGCCAATAGAATAGACTCTCTTGAATAGAGTCTGGTTCTATTGGCTTTCAAAAGCCAAAAGGAATTGTCCAGGCTGTCTCTGCCCTGCTGAGCCCGCCAAAAGTCCCAGTCTGCAAACGGTGCGGCAAGTTGTCTGCAGCGAAGGCGAGCTGTCTAGAAGTTTCCACCCCTCCCTGCTGAGAAACTACTAAAAATGTAAGTAAAAGAGGGCCAGGGGTGGGAAGTGGGAGGCCGGCGGGTGCAGGGATGGTTGCTGGTGCGTGTGGGGCCCGGCGGGTGCCTTACTTCCCTTGGGCTGGGCCAGCTGGTGGCCCAGCCGGTGGTCGCCCTGCGCCGTCGCTGCCCCTTGCCAGCTACGCCTCGGCCGGCGCAGGGGGCGGCACCACACATGCACGGCGCTCCCAGGCAGGGAAATAGTCCTTGACTTACGACTGGTTGGGTAGTCCTCGACTTATGACCGATTGGGTAGTCCTCGACTTATGACCGGTTGGGGGTCGCAGCATTAAAAAGGTTGAGAACCACTGAGTTAGAGAATACATTAAAAAAAAGCAGGTTATAAGGGCTGTATGCTTGTACAGGTAGCTCTCAACTTACAACAGTTCATTTACTGACCGTTCAAAGTTACAACAGTACTGAAAAATGTGTCTTATGGCTGTTCTTCAAAGTTCAAAGTTCAAAACTTTGCAGCATCCCCAGGATCATGTGATCAAATTTCAGATGCTTGGCAACTGGTTCATACTTACGACCGTTGCTGTGTCCCAAGGTCACGGGATCACCTTTTGCGACCTTCTGACAAGCAAAGTCAATGGGGAAGCCAGATTCACTTAACAACCAGGTTACTACCTTATCAACTGCAGTGATTCACTTAAGAACTATGGCAAGACAGGTTGTAAAATGGGGCAAAATTCACTTAACAAATGTCTCACTTAACAACAGAAATTTGGAGCTCAAGTGTGGTCGTAAGTCAAAGATTACCTGTATTGGTATGTTACTGCAAGATGCAAGCTTCGAATCTTGGCCCCTGTTCAGATTTCTTAGGATTTTTTTAAAAGATGAAATTAATATGGCTAAGCAAGCCTCAAAAATGATTCAGAAGAAATTATTTTAATCTTGCACAGTAAAAACACAACATACGACTGCTATTCTTTAAAACTTATGTGTGTTTTTTTCCAAACTTTTGTAACAGTTTAAAAAAAAATATTGATCTATAAAGAGTAGATCCATTAAAGATAATATGACTCTTAAAGGAGCCACAACTTTTTTGCAGGCTCGTGTTATTGGAACAAAAGGCACTACACTTGTACAAAGTCTAAAGAGCTTCATCTGTGTCATGTTTGAAATATTTGCTGTCTCTAAAATAGTTACATTAGATCTAGCAAACTGAATAGAGTCTAAATCAGCGGTTCTCAACAGGGGTCGCCTAACCTCCTGCGGCTCCGGAGCCTCCTCTGCTATTTGCAGAGAGGGAGAGAGAGAAGGGGGAGCACTTGCGCTTCCCTTCTCTCTCTCTTTCTCTCTCTCATGCAGACTTGCCCCCTCACAGAGCTCCTGATTGGCCCTGCAGTTGGGTGCCCTGCCCCCTGGGAGAAGGGTGGCCAGGAAGGCCCTTTCCCTGGCTGTCCCCATCCGAGGTGCACGTGGCCGGGGAACCGCACAGGGAAGCCCTGGGATCCCCAGTGGGAGTGGCCCAGCAGAGCCTCTGCTGAGCGGGCCAGCCCTCCCGCAAGCCGCAGCCCCGGTTGGCCAAGCAGCAGCAGAGCCGGAGGGTGAGTGGCAGGGGTAGGGAGGGGGCTTTGAGTCCATGGAGCATCCCTGTGAAGCGGCCTTGGGGCAGGTAGTGCGGCCCCCCTGGCTTACCTGCACCAGGTGGAGGGGCAGTCGAGACGGCCACGCGTCTCCCCGGGTCGGGCGACAGTCCTGGTTGGGGCGGCGGCCGGCAGGGGCATTGGTTCCTGGGCCATCCCTGGGCTGCTGAGCCGGCCATGTGTCTTCCGGGCTGGGCAGCATTCCCAGCTGGGGCAGCGGCATCACTTTGGTCCCAGCGAGACCAGCGGCCAGCAGTGGCATTGGTTCCTGGGCTGTTCCCCGGACACTGAGCCGGCCGCACATCTCCCCAGGCTGGGCAGCAGTCCCAGCTGGGGCGGTGGCATCGCTTCAGTCCCGGTGGGGGCATCGGCGTCCCGGTCTGGTCCGGTCTGTGGTGCCCCGGGCGCCTTTCAACGCCTTCTACTGCCTCCTGCCCCCCATGCTTGGCCTTCCCGGGACCTCCGCCCATTTTCCCACGCCCGGAGCAGGAGAGGAAATGCTGCTTTCCGGGCATGGAAAGGGGCTTCCCCCTCCCGGCCCCTCATCCACCGGGGAGGGGGCACTCCTTTGGGCCGGGACTGAGGTTGTGCAAATCCCACCCCACCTCCTTTCCCGCTGCCCAGCCTGGCCCGGCTCGCCCTTCTGCGGCAGGCAGAGCGCGGCAGGATTTGGCCCTGGAAAGGCTCAGCCAGCAGCCCTGGTGAGGGAGCCATTCCCACCCTGTGGCCGCCTGGCCAGGAATCTCGTCCGGCTCGGCCGCCTGACCGCCGTGGGGATATCCACGTCAGCTGCCTCCTGGCGGGCCCGCTAATTGTGGGCTCTCAGCCGGCTTCCTCCATGAGTCAGGTGCCCGGGACTCTGGAGCCGCCCCTAATTGCGCCTGGGAGGGCCCAACCGAACCCCGGGCTGACTTGCGCAGCTCCGAAATGCTGCTTGCCTGAATTCTTTCTGCCTCCTGGGGGGAAGTTGCGCCTCATGGCCCAATTATTATGGGTGTTATTCCAGCGTGGTCACTTAATTTGGATGCTTCTGTTTTTATTGATTTTGCTGTCATTACTCTTTTAAAAAGTTTTTAGTATTTTTAATTGTAATACATCTTTGAACTCTAACCTGCCCAGAGTCACTGAAAGGGGAAACCTGAGATATTCAGGGGAGAGGAGAGAGGGGGGGAGGGAGGAAATAGAGAATGAGAAGAAGGAAAGAGAGAGGGAGAGAGGAAAGAGAGAAAGAGGAGAGAGGGAGAGAGGAAAGAGGAAAGATAGAAAGAGAAAGAGGAAAGAGCAAGAGGGAAGAGAGAAAGAGAGGGAGAGGAAAGAGAAAGGGAGAGGAAAGAGAAAGAGAGGAAAGATAGAAAGAGCGAAAGAGAGGGAAAGAGAAAGAGAAAGAGGGAAGAGAGAAACAGAGGGAGAGGAAAGAAAGAGAAAGAGAGGAAGAGAAAGAGAGGAAGTAGAAAGAGAGAAAGAGAGGAAAGAGAGAAAGAAAAAGAGAGGAAAGAGAAAGAGGGAAGAGAGAAAGAGAGGGAGAGGAAAGAAAAAGGGAGAGAGGGAGAGGAAAGAGAAAGAGAGGAAAGAGAAAGGGAAGAGAGAAAGAGAAAGAGAAAAAGAGGAAGAGAAAGAGAGGAAAGAAAGAGAAAGAGGAAAGATAGAAAGACAGAGGAAAGAGAGAGAAAGAGAGGAAAGAGAAAGGGAAGAGAGAAAGAGAGGAAAGAGAAAGGGAAGAGAGAAAGAGAGGGAGAGGAAAGAGAAAGAGAGAGGAAGAGAAAGAGAGGAAAGATAGAAAGAGAGGAGAGAGGGAGAGGAAAGAGAAAGAGAGAGAGAGGAAAGCATAATCACTATGCTTTAATTATGTTCAATTCGTAACAATGAAAATATACCCTGCATATCAGATATTTACATTACGATTCATAACAGTAGCAAAATTACAGTTATGAAGTAGCAACGAAAATAATTTTATGGTTGGGGGGTCACCACAACATGAGGAACTGTATTAAAGGGTCACGGCATTAGAAGGTTGAGAACCACTGGTCTAAATAATCATAGGTACTGTTCCTGAGGTTGATATAGAAAATGATTATAAATGCTGAAACCTGTCTTTTTATCTAAAATAAAATGTGGTACAGAAAGGCATAAACAAGTAACAGCTCATTCTTCCACATACTGTAATAGAAGAATATTCTTTGCCATTTTATCCCATTTCCGGCTTTTAAAAACTGCCATTATAATTTTTAGTGTAATTAATAAATGACAGAAAATGAAGAATGTATGCAGTTTTTTTCTTTTTTCTTTTAAAAAAAAACAACAGGCACACTGCCATGAAAGACAATGAAAGTGTAATTATAGGATGCAAGATTTCTTTGTATTCTCAACTATTCCTTCAGCAAAACAGCAAAACCATGATAAAAAAAAAATTCAGTAGCGAGTGAGGATAAAGTTACCCTAATTTTTGAGACTATAATTACAAGGGTGACATGAGTAGGCAGATACCCTAGCACTAAAATAAAAGTGATGGGCTAAATCAGCAAATACAAAAGAAACTTCTCCAGCAATTTATGCTTTCCAAAACACAGCCGGGCTCAGTGGTGGGATTCAAATATGTGAACAACCGGTCCTCTGTGTGGATGCTGATTCTGGAAGTCCATTCTGGGCCTGAGCAACAAAAAATTAGCTACCGGTTCTGCCGAAGTGGTGCACTCCAGCTGAATCCCACCACTGGCCTGGCTTCATTAAGACCTCGCTTCCCAAAATACCCTCATGCCAATATCAGATGCTTTCCAAGTGTCAAATAAGGTTTAATGAGATGTAAACTAAGGTTAGGCCAAGTTAGATCAATCTCATGGGGATACAAATTGAGAAAAATAAAACTGAAAAAATTGGGGGATATAATTAATTGGACTGCTGTAATTGTAGTTTGTTGAACACAATGGCCTGGTTCCCATAAAATGCTAAGCTCTAAACCATGATTTCCAAATGTCAATGGCTGAGCTCAAAGAAATATACCGTATTTTCTGGCATATAAGACGACTGGGTGTATAAGACGACCCCTGACTTTTGAGAAGATTTTCATGGTTTAGACCAGTGGTTCTCAACCTTCCTAATGCTGCGACCCTTTAATACAGTTCCTCATGTGGTGACCCCCAACCATAAAATTATTTTTGTTGCTACTTCAAAACAAATTTTGCTACAGTTATGAATCGTAATGTAAATATCTGATATGCAGGATGTATTTTCATTGTTACGAATTGAACATAATTAAAGCATAGTGATTAATCACAAAAACAATATAGCAATGGTCAATGGAGACGCTTACTCTTCCTTGCTCAAAAATGTTGGGAGGGAGGGAAGGGGAAGGAAGGAAGATTGAAGGGGAAAGGAAGGAGATGGAGAAGGAAGGAGATTGAAAGGGAAAGGAAGGAAGGAAGGAGAAAGAGATTGAAGGGGAAGGGATGGAGATGGAGATGGAAGGAAGGAAGGAAGATTGAAGGGGAAAGGAAGGAGATGGAGAAGGAAGGAGATTGAAGGGGGGAAGCGCTGCCAAGGACGCACAAGCAGCTCCACACAATTGCCCGGGGAGGGGGGAGGCTCTGGCAGAGAGCCTGGTGGAGAGCCAAGCGGCGGCACATCTGGGGCCTCGGAAGATCGGAGCCGCTGGCTGCCCTTACACCCGCCAACCTGGAGCCCCCCATCCTCATCCTGGCACCTCTTGCCCCTCTCCCAGCCGTCCCCCTGGGACCTGCCCGCCCCTCCAGCCTCCTGAGCACCATCGCAGCAGTGGGGTCGCGGGAGCCCCTTTCCACACTGCACAGCCCATCACATGCAACAGGGGCGTGGCCAGAGCTCCCGCTCGGAAGTCACCGCTTCTCCCCTCCCGGCCCGGCTGACTGGCCTCCGATGCACATGTGGGCATCGCCACCGCTTCGCCCTCTTCCCCGTCCCCTGGCTGCTTCTGAGGCCCGGAGCCCGGCGAGCTGGGAAGGAGCCTTTCCTGCCCGGCAGCCCCATGGCTGTGCCAGGCGCCAGAGGGCCAAGGTGGCCTCTGATGATGAGGGAGGCTGGCCGGGCAGCGCGGGGAGGTTCCCACGTGGCGCGGAGGGTGGCCAGGGGGCGGAGCGCAGCCGGGAAACCAGGAGGCGTGGAGACTGGCTCGGCGCTGCAGCTCAGCTCAGGCGGCAGAGCAGCCCAGCGGCAGTGTCGGGGGTGCACATGATGGCGTTGTGGCGGCAGGAGCAGGTGCTGTCGGAGAAGGGCACCCTGGAGGTGGAGCCGGCGGAGGGTGGTGACGGCGGTGATGGCAGCGGCCGGATAGAGGAACGGTGTCTCGGTTTCTAAGACCATCGTAAATATGTGTTTTCCGATGGTCTTAGGCGACCCCTGTGAAAGCGTCGTATAAGACGACTGGGCGTATAAGACGACCCCCCGACTTTTGAGAAGATTTTCATGGTTTAAAAAGTCGTCTTATATGCCAGAAAATACGGTAACTGAGACTTAGGGTAATGACTAAAAACTGAGTTGCGCTAAATTCATCATGGAATCACATTCTTATTCAAATATCTTGAGAAATATGAGCAAAAAGGTGAATCAACTGTGCTAAACAAACATATAATTACGTACAAATTCAGCATAGGAAAATCTGTTCTGCATTTTTACCATTATAGTTTTTACAATTATAAGCATCCTAGAAGACAAACTCAAGATCCAAAAAGATCTTGACAGACTTGAACATTGGACCCCATCTAACAAAATGAAATTCAATGTAGATAAAAGTAAGGTTTTACACTTAGGCAAGAAAAAACAACTGTATAGGTATAGACTAGGTCAGTGATGGCGGACCTTTTAGAGATCCACTGCCCCAAACCCGCCTCCGCCCCCCCTGCCCCACTCCAAGCCCCGCAGCATCATCTGCACGCAACGGGGCATGAGGGCAGAGTCTTGTCCCCTCTGCCCGGCTGCCATGTCCTTGGTTACGCTGCTCCGCATGGCCCGCACCCGGTGGCGACTCTCCTCCAGGGGACTGCTGGTGAGGAGTGGGCCGTGGGGGGAGGCGGGGATGGGGCGACAGTGCACATGCCCACAGAGAGGGCTCTGAGTGCCACCTCTGGCACACGTGCCATAGGTTTGCCACCACTGGACTAGGTGAAATTTGGTTTAATGCCAGTAACTGTGAGAGTGATCTTGAAGTCCTAGTGGACGATCACTTAAATATGACCCAACAATATGTGGCAGCAGCCAAAATTGCCAATGCAATCCTAGGTTGCATTGACAGAGGGATAGAATCAAGATCACATGAAGTTAGTGCCGCTTTACAAAGCCTTAGTACAGTGTTTCTCAACCTTGACAATTTTAAGGCAAGTGGACTTCAACTCCCAGAATTCCACAGCCAGCAATG